>OZ010797.1:136991545-137304545 GCA_963932465.1 Maratus speciosus | reverse complement strand
CATGTCATTTAATTAATATGTTTCCGTTGTTTGAGGGGTTCAACAATCGGTTTATAACGATTAAAATATCGGTTCAATCGGTAACACCTGGCTTTTCTTTTTTGCTTTGTGCAACGATGGAATACGGTATTTCGTTGACAAATGGTAGAATATAAGCAAAGGATCGGTTTTTCGGGCTCCAACAATAACCGAATGTGAAGAAACATTCGGTTTAGCGTTAAAAACGTCAGTCTATTAGTTTGCTTTGTTGTCCTAACACCATGCGACTCGGTGGCGTTTAATTTATTTGTTTCTATTGTTTAAGTGGTTCAACAATCGGTTTGTAACGATCAAAATATCGGTTATATCGGTAACACGTACATTTTGTTTGTTTACTATATGCAACAATGGAATACGGTATTTCGTTGCCAAATGGTGGAATATAAGCAAAGGATCGGTTTTGCGGGCTCCAAGAATAACCGATATGAAGAAAAATTCGGTTTTGCGATAAAAACGTCGGTCAGTTAGTGCGCTTTGTTGTCCTAACAGGCTGCGACTCCATGGCGTTTAATTTATTTGTTTCCATTATTATAGTGGCTCAACAATTGTTTTATAACGATTAAAATATTGATTCAATCGGTAACACATGGCTTTTCTTTGTTTACTTTGTGCAACACTGGAATACGGTATTTCGTTTCCTAATAATGGAGAATACGCAAAAAAATTTTTTTGCGGTCTCCAGCAATAACCGAAAATGAAGAAACATTCGGTTTTGCGATAAAAACGTCGGTCTGTTTGTTTGCTTTGTTGTCTAAGACGATGCGATTCCTTGTTGTTTAGTTAATATGTTTCCATTGTTTAAGTGGTTCAACAGTCGGTATATAACGATTAAAATATCGGTTCAATCGGTAACACGTGGCATTTGATTGTTTAATTTTTTCAAAAATGGAATACGGTATTTCGTCTCAAAAATATAATATAAGCAAGGTATGGGTTTTTCAGTTTTGCGTTAAAAACATCCGTCTGTTAGTGTGCTTAGTTGTCCTAAAACGATTTGACTCCATGGCGCTAAATTTTTTTGTTTCCATTGTTTAAGTGGTTCAAAAATCGGTTTACAACGTTAAAATAGCAGTTCAATCAGAAACACGTGGCTTTTCTTTGTTTACTTTGTGCAACAATGGAATACGGTATTTCGTTGCCCAACAATGAAATATAAGCAAAGGATCGGTTTTGCGGGCTCCAACAATAATTGAATATGAAGAAACATTTGGTGATTTTTTAAAAACGTCGGTTTGTTAGTTCGCTTTGTTGTCGTAACACACTTCGACTCCATGGCATTTAATTTATATGTTTCCATTTTTTAAGTTGTTCAACAATCGGTTTATAACGTTAAAATATCGGTTCAATCGGTGACACGTGGCTTTTCTTTGTTTAAGTTGTACAACAATGGAATACGATATTTCGTTACCCAACAATGGAATGTAAGCGAAGGATCGGTTTTGCGGGCTCCAACAATAACAGAATATGAAGAAACATTCGGTTTTGCGTTAAAAACGTCGGTCTGTAAGAGTGATTTTTTGTACTAACACACTGCGACTCCATGGCATTTAATTTATTTGTTTCCATTGTTTAAGTTGTTCAACAATCGGTTCACAACGTTAAAATATCGGTTCAATCGGTAACACCCGGCTTTTCATTGTTTACTTTGTGCAACAATGGAAAACGGTATTTCGTTGCCCAACAATGGAACATAAGCAAAGAATCGGTTTTGAAGGCTCAAACTATAACCGAATATGAAGAAACATTCGGTGTTTTGTTAAAAACGTCGATTTGTTTTTTTGCTTTGTTGTCCTAACACACTGCGACTCCATGGCATTTAATTTATTTGTTTCCATTGTTTAAGTTGTTCAACAATCGGTTTACAACCTTAAAAGATCGGTTCAATCAGTAACACGTGGCTTTTCTTTGTTTAAGTTGTACAACAATGGAATACGATATTTCGTTACCCAACAATGGAATGTAAGCAAAGGATCGGTTTTACGCACTCCAACAATAACAGAATATGGAGAAACATTCCCATTTGTGTTAAAAACGTCGGTCTGTTAGTGTGCTTCACTCTCCTAACACAATTGGACTCCATGGCGTTTAATTTATTTGTTTCGATTTTTTATGTGGGTCAACAATCGGTTTATAACGATTAAAATATCTGCTCAATCGGTAACACGAGACTTTTCTTTGGTTACTTTGTGCAACAATGGAATACGGTATTTCGTTGCCCAACAATGGAATATAAGCAAAGGATCGGTTTTGGGGGCTCCAACAACAACCGAATATGAAGAAACATTCGATGTTTTGTTAAAAACGTCGGTCTGTTAGTTTGCTTTGTTATCCTAACACACTGCGACTCCATGGCGTTTAATTTTATGTTTCCATTGTTTAAGTTGTTCAACAATCGGTTTATAACGTTAAAATATCGGTTCAATCGGTAACACGTGGCTTTTCATTGTTAACTTTGTACAACAATGGAATACGGTATTTTGTTGCCCAACAATGGAACATAAGCAAAGGATCGCTTTTGCGGGCTCTAACAATAATAGAATATGAAGAAACATTCGGTGATTTTTTAAAAACGTCGTTTTGTTAGTTTTCTTTGTTGTCCTAACACACTGCGACTCCATGGCTTTAATTTATATGTTTCCATTATTTAAGTTGATCAACAATCGGTTTATAACGTTAAATTATCGGTTATATCGGTAACACGTGACTTTTCATTGTTTACTTTGTGCAACAATGGAATACGGTACTTCGTTGCCCAACAATGGAATATAAGAAAAGGATTGGTTTTGCGGGCTCCAACAATAATCGAATATGAAGAAACATTCGGTGATTTGTTAAAAACGTCGGACTCTTAGTTTGCTTTGTTGTCCGAACGCACTGCGACTCCATGGCGTTTAATTTATTTGTTTCCATTGTTTAAGCGGTTCAACAATCGGTTTAGAACGATTAAAATATCGGTTCAATTGGTAGCACGTTGCTTTTCTTTGTTTACTTTGTGCAACACTGGAATACGGTATATCGTTGCCCAACAATGGAATATAAGCAAAGGATCGGTTTTGCGCACCCCAACAATAACAGAATATGAAAAAACATTCCGTTTTTTGTTAAAAACGTCGGTCTGTTAGTGTGCTTCACTCTCCTAACACAATTTGACCCCATGGCGTTTAATTTATTTGTTTCCATTGTTTAAGTGGGTCAACAATCGGTTTATAACGATTAAAATATCGGTTCAATCGGTAACACGTGGCTTTTCATTGTTAACTTTGTACAACAATGGAATACGGTATTTCTTTGCCCAACAATGGAACATAAGCAAAGTATTGGTTTTGCGGGCTCCATCAATAACCGAATGCGAAGAAACATTCGGTGTTTTGTTAAAAACGTCGGTTTGTTTTTTTGCTTTGTTGTCCTAACACACTGCGACTCCATGGCATTTAATATATTTGTTTCCATTGTTTAATTTGTTCAACAATCGGTTTACAACGTTAAAATATCGGTTCAATCGGTAACACGTGGCTTTTCTTTGTTTACATTGTGCAACAATGGAATATGGTATTTCGTTGCATAACAATGGAATATAAGCAAAGGATCGGTTTTTCGGGCTCCAACAATAACCGAATATGAAGAAACATTCGGTGTTTAGTTAAAAACGTCGGTTTGTTAGTTTGCTTTGAAGTCCTTACACACTGAGACTCTATGTCATTTAATTTATTTGTTTCCATTGTTTAATTTCTTCAACAATCGGTTTATAACGTTAAAATATCGGTTCAATCGGTAACACGTGGCTTTTCATTGTTAACTTTGTACAACAATGGAATACGGTATTTCGTTGCCCAACAATGGAACATAAGCAAAGTATTGGTTTTGCGGGCTCCATCAATAACAGAATGTGTAGAAACATTCGGTGTTTTGTTAAAAACGTCGGTTTGTTTTTTGCTTTGTTGTCCTAACACACTGCGACTCCATGGCATTTAATATATTTGTTTCGATTGTTTAAGTTGTTCAACAATCGGTTTACAACGTTAAAATATTGGTTCAATCGGTAACACGTGGCTTTTCTTTGTTTACATTGTGCAACAATGGAATACGGTATTTCGTTGCATAACAATGGAATATAAGCAAAGGATCGGTTTTTCGGGCTCCAACAATAACCGAATATGAAGAAACATTCGGTGTTTTGTTAAAAACGTCGGTTTGTTAGTTTGCTTTGAAGTCCTTACACACTGAGACTCCATGGCATTTAATTTATTTGTTTCCATTGTTTAATTTCTTCAACAATCGGTTTATAACGTTAAAATATCGGTTCAATCGGTAACACGTGGCTTTTCATTGTTTACTTTGTGCAACAATGGAATACGGTATTTCGTTACCCAACAATGGAATGTAAGTAAAGAATCGGTTTTGTGGGCTCCAACAATAACAGAAAATGAAGAAACATTCAGTTTTGCGTTAAAAACATCCGACTGTTAGTGTGTTTTGTTGTCCTAAAACGATTTGACTCCATGGCGCTTAATTTTTTTGTTTCCATTGTTTAAGTGGTTCAAAAATCGGTTTACAACGTTAAAATAGCAGTTCAATCAGTAACACGTGGCTATTCTTTGTTTACTTTGTGCAACAATGGAATACTGTATTTCGTTGCCCAACAATGGAATATAAGCAAAGGATCTGTTTTGCGGACTCCAACAATAATAGAATATGAAGAAACAATTGGTGATTTTTTAAAAACGTCGGTTTGTTAGTTTGCTTTGTTGTCCTAACACACTGCGACTCCATGGCATTTAATTTATATGTTTCCATTGTTTAAGTTGTTCAACAATCGGTTTATAACGTTAAAATATCGGTTAAATCGGTTAAACTTGGCTTTTCTTTGTTTACTTTGTGCAACAATGGAATACGGTATTTCGTTGCCCAACAATGGAATATCAGCAAAGGATCGTTTTTGCGGCCTCCAACAATAACAGAATATGAAGAAACATTCGATGTTTTGTTAAAAACTTCGGTCTGTTAGTGTGCTTTGTTGTCCTAACACACTGCGACTCCATGGCGTTTAATTTTTTGGTTTACTTATGTTTAAGTTGTTCAACAATCGGTTTATAACGTTAAAATATCGGTTCAATAGGTAACACGTGGCTTTTCTTTGTTTACTTTGTGCAACAATGGAATACGGTATTTCGTTACCCAACAATGGAATGTAAGTAAAGAATCGGTTTTGTGGGCTCCAACAATAACAGAAAATGAAGAAACATTCAGTTTTGCGTTAAAAACATCCGACTGTTAGTGTGCTTTGTTTTCCTAAAACGATTTGATTCCATGGCGCTTAATTTTTTTTGTTTCCATTGTTTAAGTGGTTCAAAAATCGGTTTACAACGTTAAAATAGCAGTTCAATCAGTAACACGTGGCTTTTCTTTGTTTACTTTGTGCAACAATGGAATACTGTATTTCGTTGCCCAACAATGGAATATAAGCAAAGGATCTGTTTTGCGGACTCCAACAATAATAGAATATGAAGAAACAATCCGTTTTTTGTTAAAAACGTCGGTCTGTTAGTGTGCTTCACTCTCCTAACACAATTTGACTCCATGGCGTTTAATTTATTTGTTTCCATTGTTTAAGTGGGTCAACAATCGGTTTATAACGATTAAAATATCGGTTCAATCGGTAACACGTGGCTTTTCATTGTTAACTTTGTACAACAATGGAATACGGTTTTTCGTTGCCCAACAATGGAACATAAGCAAAGTATCGGTTTTGCGGGCTCCATCAATAACCGAATGCGAAGAAACATTCGGTGATTTGTTAAAAACGTCGGTTTGTTTTTTTGCTTTGTTGTCCTAACACACTGCGACTCCATGGCATTTAATATATTTGTTTCCATTGTTTAAGTTGTTCAGCAATCGGTTTACAACGTTAAAATATCGGTTCAATCGGTAACACGTGGCTTTTCTTTGTTTACATTGTGCAACAATGGAATATGGTATTTCGTTGCATAACAATGGAATATAAGCAAAGGATCGGTTTTTCGGGCTCCAACAATAACCGAATATTAAGAAACATTCGGTGTTTTGTTAAAAACGTCGGTTTGTTAGTTTGCTTTGAAGTCCTTACACACAGAGACTCCATGGCATTTAATTTATTTGTTTCCATTGTTTAATTTCTTCAACAATCGGTTTATAACGTTAAAATATCGGTTCAATCGGTAACACGTGGCTTTTCATTGTTAACTTTGTACAACAATGGAATACGGTCTTTCGTTGCCCAACAATGGAACATAAGCAAAGTATCGGTTTTGCGGGCTCCATCAATAACCGAATGTGAAGAAACATTCGGTGTTTTGTTAAAAACGTCGGTTTGTTTTTTGCTTTGTTGTCCTAACACACTGCGACTCCATGGCATTTAATATATTTGTTTCGATTGTTTAAGTTGTTCAACAATCGGTTTACAACGTTAAAATATTGGTTCAATCGGTAACACGTGGCTTTTCTTTGTTTACATTGTGCAACAATGGAATACGGTATTTCGTTGCATAACAATGGAATATAAGCAAAGGATCGGTTTTTCGGGCTCCAACAATAACCGAATATGAAGAAACATTCGGTGTTTTGTTAAAAACGTCGGTTTGTTAGTTTGCTTTGAAGTCCTTACACACTGAGACTCCATGGCATTTAATTTATTTGTTTCCATTGTTTAATTTCTTCAACAATCGGTTTATAACGTTAAAATATCGGTTATATCGGTAACACGTGGCTTTTCATTGTTTACTTTGTGCATCAATGGAATACGGTATTTCGTTGCCCAACAATGGAATATAAGCAAAGAATCGGTTTTGAAGGCTCAAACTGTAACCGAATATGAAGAAACATTCGGTGTTTTGTTAAAAACGTCGGTTTGTTTTTTTGCTTTGTTGTCCTAACACACTGCGACTCCATGGCGTTTAATTTATTTGTTTCCATTGTTTAAGCGGTTAAACTATCGGTTCAGAACGATTAAAATATCGGTTCAATCGGTAACACGTTGGTTTTCTTTGTTTACTTTGTGCAACAATGGAATACGGTATATCGTTGCCCAAAGATGGAATATAAGAAAAGGATCGGCTTTGCGCACTCCAACAATAACAGAACATGAAGAAACATTCCGTTTTGTGTTAAAAACGTCGGTCTGCTAGTGTGCTTCCCTGTCCCAACACAATTTGACTCCATGGCGTTTAATTTATTTGTTTCCATTGTTTAAGTGGGTCAACAATCGGTTTAGAACGATTAAAATATCTGCTCAATCGGTAACACGAGGCTTTTCTTTGTTTACTTTGTGGAACAATGGAATACGGTTTTTCGTTGCACAACAATGGAATATAAGCAAAGGATCGGTTTTGCGGGCTCCAACAACAACCGAATATGAAGAAACATTCGATGTTTTGTTAAAAACGTCGGTCTGTTAGTTTGCTTTGTTGTCCTAACACACTGCGACTCCATGGCGTTTAATTTTTTGGTTTACTTATGTTTAAGTTGTTCAACAATCGGTTTATAACGTTAAAATATCGGTTCAATAGGTAACACGTGGCTTTTCTTTGTTTACTTTGTGCAACAATGGAATACTGTATTTCGTTGCCCAACAATGGAATATAAGCAAAGGATCTGTTTTGCGGACTCCAACAATAATAGAATATGAAGAAACAATTGGTGATTTTTTAAAAACGTCGGTTTGTTAGTTTGCTTTGTTGTCCTAACACACTGCGACTCCATGGCATTTAATTTATATGTTTCCATTGTTTAAGTTGTTCAACAATCGGTTTATAACGTTAAAATATCGGTTAAATCGGTTAAACCCAGCTTTTCTTTGTTTACTTTGTGCAACAATGGAATACGGTATTTCGTTGCCCAACAATGGAATATCAGCAAAGGATCGTTTTTGCAGCCTCCAACAATAACAGAATATGAAGAAACATTCGATGTTTTGTTAAAAACTTCGGTCTGTTAGTGTGCTTTGTTGTCCTAACACACTGCGACTCCATGGCGTTTAATTTTTTGGTTTACTTATGTTTAAGTTGTTCAACAATCGGTTTATAACGTTAAAATATCGGTTCAATAGGTAACACGTGGCTTTTCTTTGTTTACTTTGTGCAACAATGGAATACGGTATTTCGTTACCCAACAATGGAATGTAAGTAAAGAATCGGTATTGTGGGCTCCAACAATAACAGAAAATGAAGAAACATTCAGTTTTGCGTTAAAAACATCCGACTGTTAGTGTGCTTTGTTGTCCTAAAACGATTTGACTCCATGGCGCTTAATTTTTTTGTTTCCATTGTTTAAGTGGTTCAAAAATCGGTTTACAACGTTAAAATAGCAGTTCAATCAGTAACACGTGGCTTTTCTTTGTTTACTTTGTGCAACAATGGAATACTGTATTTCGTTGCCCAACAATGGAATATAAGCAAAGGATCTGTTTTGCGGACTCCAACAATAATAGAATATGAAGAAACAATTGGTGATTTTTTAAAAACGTCGGTTTGTTAGTTTGCTTTGTTGTCCTAACACACTGCGACTCCATGGCATTTAATTTATATGTTTCCATTGTTTAAGTTGTTCAACAATCGGTTTATAACGTTAAAATATCGGTTAAATCGGTTAAACTTGGCTTTTCTTTGTTTACTTTGTGCAATAATGGAATACGGTATTTCGTTGCCCAACAATGGAATATCAGCAAAGGATCGTTTTTGTGGCCTCCAACAATAACAGAATATGAAGAATTATTCGATGTTTTGTTAAAAACGTCGGTCTGTTAGTGTGCTTCGTTGTCCTAACACAATTTGACTCGATGGCGTTTAATGTATTTGTTGCCATTGTTTAAGTTGTTCAACAATCGGTTTATAACGTTAAAATATCGGTTCAATCGGTTAAACTTGGCTTTTCTTTGTTTACTTTGTGCAACAATGGAATACGGTATGTCGTTGCCCAACAATGGAATATCAGCAAAGGATCGTTTTTGCGGCCTCCAACAATAACAGAATATGAAGAAACATTCGATGTTTTGTTAAAAACGTCGGTTTGTTAGTTTGCTTTGTCGTCCTTACACACTGCGTCTCCATGGCATTTAATTTATTTGTTTCCATAGTTTAATTTGTTCAACAATCGGTTGATAACGTTTAAATATCGGTTCAATCGGTAACACGTGGCTTTTCATTGTTTACTTTGTGCAACAATGGAATACGGTGTGTCGTTGCCCAACAATGGAACTTAAGCAAAGAATCGGTTTTGAAGGTTCAAACTATAACCGAATATGAAGAAACATTCGATGTTTTGTTAAAAACGTCGGTTTGTTAGTTTGCTTTGTTGTCCTAACACACTGCGACTCCATGGCATTTAATTTATTTGTTTCCACTGTTTAAGTTGTTCAACAATCGGTTTACAACCTTAAAATATCGGTTCAATCGGTAACACGTGGCTTTTTATTGTTTACTTTGTGCAACAATGGAATATAAGCAAAGGATCGGTTTTGCGGGCTCCAACAATAACAGAAAATGAAGAAACATTCGGTTTTGCGTTAAAAACGTCGGTCTGTTTGTGTGCTTTGATGTCCTGACACACTGCGACTCCACGGCGTTTAATTTATTTGTTTCCATTGTTTAAGTTGTTCAACAAACGGTTTACAACGTTAATATAGCAGTTCAATCAGTAACACGTGGCTTTTCTTTGCTTACTTTGTGCAAGAATGGAATACGGTATTTCGTTGCCCAACAATTGAATATAAGCAAAGGATCGCTTTTGCGGGCTCCAACAAAAATAGAATATGAAGAAACATTCGGTGATTTTTTAAAAACGTCGTTTTGTTAGTTTTCTTTGTTGTCCTAACACACTGCGATTCCATGGCGTTTAATTTATTTGTTTCCATTGTTTAAGTGGATCAACAATCGGTTTATAACGATTAAAATATCTGCTCAATTGGTTTAAACGAGACTTTTCTTTGGTTACTTTCTGCAACAATGGAATACGGTATTTCGTTGCCCAACAATGGAATATAAGCAAAGGATCGGTTTTGCGGGCTACAACAAAAACCGTATATGAAGAAACATTCGATGTTTTGTTAAAAACGTCGGTCTGTTAGTTTACTTTGTTGTCCTAACACACTGCGACTCCATGGCATTTAATTTAATTGTTTCCATTGTTTAAGTTGTTCAACAATCGGTTTACAACCTTAAAATATCGGTTCAATCGGTAACACGTGGCTTTTATTTTTTTACATTGTGCAACAATGGAACACGGTATTTCGTTGCCCAACAATGGAACATAAGCAAAGAATCGGTTTTGAAGGCTCAAACTATAACCGAATATGAAGAAAAATTCGGCGTTTTGTTAAAAACGTCGGTTTGTTTTTTTGCTTTGTTGTCCTTACACACTGAGACTCCATGGCATTTAATTTATTTGTTTCCATTGTTTAATTTTTACAACAATCGGTTTATAACGTTAAAATATCGGTTCAATCGGAAATACGTGGCTTTTATTGTTTAAGTTGTACAACAATGGAATACGGTATTTCGTTACCCAACAATGGAATGTAAGCAAAGGATCGGTTTTGCGGGCTCCAACAATAACTGAATATGAAGAAACATTCGGTTTTGCGTTAAAAACGTCGGTCTCTAAGTTTGCTTTGTTGTCCGAACGCACTGCGACTCCATGGCGTTTAATTTAATTGTTTCCATTGTTTAAGTTGTTCAACAATCGGTTTACAACCTTAAAATATCGGTTCAATCGGTAACACGTGGCTTTTATTTGTTTACATTGTGCAACAATGGAACACGGTATTTCGTTGCCCAACAATGGAATATAAGCAAAGGATCGGTTTTGCGGGCTCCAACAATAACCGAATATGAAGAAACATTCGGTGTTTTGTTAAAAACGTCGGTTTGTTAGTTTGCTTTGATGTCCTTACGCACTGAGACTCCATGGCATTTAATTTATTTGTTTCCATTGTTTATTTTTTTCAACAATCGGTTTATAACGTTAAAATATCGGTTCAATCGGTAATACGAGGCTTTTTATTGTTTAAGTTGTACAACAATGGAATACGGTATTTCGTTACCCAACAATGGAATGTAAGCAAAGGATCGGTTTTGCGGGCTCCAACAATAACAGAATATGAAGAAACATTATATGTTTTGTTAAAAACGTCGTTCTGTTGGTTTGCTTTGTTGTCCTGACACACTGCGACTCCATGGCGTTTAATTTTTTTGTTTCCATTGTTTAAGTTGTTCAACAATCGGTTTTTAACGTTAAAATATCAGCTCAATCGGTAACACGTGGCTTTTCATTGTTTACTTTGTGCAACAATGTAATACGGTATGTCGTTGCCCAACAATGGAACATAAGCAAAGTATCGGTTTTGCGGGCTCTAACAATAACCGAATATGAAAAAACATTCGGTGATTTGTTAAAAACGTCGGTTTGTTAGTTTGCTTTGTCGTCCTAACACTCTGCTACTAAATGGCATTTAATTTATTTGTTTCCATTGTTTAAGTTGTTCTACAATCGGTATTTAACGTTAAAATATCGGTTCAATCGGTAACACGTGGCTTTTCTTTGTTTACTTTGTGCAACAATGGACTACGGTATTTCGTTGATCAACAATAGAAAATAAGCAAAGGATCGTTTTAGCGGGCTCCAACAATAACAAAATATGAAGAAACGTTCGGTTTTGCGTTAAAAACGTCGGTCTCTTAGTTTGCTTTGTTGTCCGAACGCACTGCGACTCCATGGCGTTTAATTTATTGGTTTCCATTGTTTAATTTGTTCTACAATCGGTTTTTAACGTTAAAATATCGGTTCAATCGGTAACACGTGGCTTTTCTTTGTTTACTTTGTGCAATACTGGAATACGGTCTATCGTTGCCCAACAATGGAATATAAGCAAAGGATCGGTTTTGCGCAATCCAACAATAACAGAATATGAAGAAACATTCCGTTTTGTGTTAAAAACGTCGGTCTGTTAGTGTGCTTCACTGTTTTAACACGATTTGGCTCCATGGCATTTAATTTATATGTTTCCATTTTTTAAGTTGTTCTACAATCGGTTTATAACGTTAAAATATCGGTTCAATCGGTAACACGTGGCTTTTCATTGTTTACTTTGTACAACAATGGAATACGGTATTTCGTTACCCAACAATGGAATGTACGTAAATAATCGGTTTGGCGGGCTCCAACAATAACAGAATATGAAGAAACATTTGGTGATTTTTTAGAAACGTCGGCTTGTTAGTTTGCTTTGTTGTCCTAACACACTGCGACTCCATGGCATTTAATTTATATGTTTCCATTGTTTATGTTGTTCAACAATCGGTTTATAACTTTAAAATATCGGTTCAATCGGTAACACGTGGCTTTTTATTGTTTACCTTGTGCAAGAATGGATTACGGTATTTCGTTGCCCAACAATGGAATATAAGCAAAGGATCGGTTTTGCGCACTCCAACAATAACAGAATATGAAGAAACATTCCGTTTTGTGTTAAAAACGTCGGTCTGTTAGTGTGCTTCACTGTTTTAACACGATTTGACTCCATGGCATTTAATTTATATGTTTCCATTTTTTAAGTTGTTCAACAATCGGTTTATAACGTTAAAATATCGGTTCAATCGGTAACACGTTGCTTTTCTTTGTTTAATTTGTGCAACACTGGAATACGGTATATCATTGCCCAACAATGGAATATAAGCAAAGGATCGGTTTTGAGCATTCCAACAATAACAGAATATGAAGAAACATTCGGTTTTGCGTTAAAAACGTCGGTGTCTTAATTTGCTTTGTTGTCCGAATGCACTGCGACTCCATGGCGTTTAATTTATTTGTTTCCATTGTTTAAGCGGTTCAACAATCGGTTTAGAACGATTAAAATATCGGTTCAATCGGTAACACGTTGCTTTTCTTTGTTTAATTTGTGCAATACTGGAATACGGTATATCATTGCCCAACAATGGAATATAAGCAAAGGATCGGTTTTGAGCATTCCAACAATAACAGAATATGAAGAAACATTCCGTTTTGTGTTAAAAACGCCGGTCTTTTAGTGTGCTTCACTGTCCTAACACAATTTGACTCCATGGCGTTTAATTTATATGTTTCCATTGTTTAAGTTGTTCAACAATCGGTTTATAACTCTAGAATATCGGTTAAATCGGTTAAACTTGGCTCTTCTTTGTTTACTTTGTGCAACAATGGAATACGGTACTTCGTTGCCCAACAATGGAATATCAGCAAAGGATCGTTTTTGCGGCCTCCAACAATAACAGAATATGAAGAAACATTCGACGTTTTGCGTTAAAAACGTCGGTCTGTTAGTGTGCTTCGTTGTCCTAACACAATTTGTCTCCATGGCGTTTAATGTATTGGTTGCCATTGTTTAAGTTGTTCAACAATCGGTTTATAAGTTTAGAATATCGGTTAAATCGGTTAAACTTGGCTTTTCTTTGTTTACTTTGTGCAACAATGGAATACGGTACTTCGTTGCCCAACAATGGAATATCAGCAAAGGATCGTTTTTGCGGCTTCCAACAATAACAGAATATGAAGGAACATTCGATGTTTTGTTAAAAATGTCGTTCTGTTAGTTTGCTTTGTTTTCCTAACACTCTGCGACTCCACGGCGTTTAATTTTTTTGTTTCCATTGTTTAGTTGTTCAACAATCGGTTTATAATGTTAAAATATAGGTTCAATCGGTAACACGTGGCTTTTCATTGTTTAAGTTGTACAACAATGGAATACGGTATTTCGTTACCCAACAATGGAATGTAAGCAAAGGATCGGTTTTGCGGGCTCCAACAATAACAGAATATGAAGAAACATTCGGTTTTGCGTTAAAAAAGTCGGTCTGTAAGAGTGCTTATTTGTACTAACACGATTTGACTCCATGGCATTTAATTTATATGTTTCAATTGTTTAAGGTTGTTCCATTGTTGCACAAAGTAAACAAAGAAAAGCCCCGAGTTACTGATTGAACTGCTATTTTAACGTTATAAACCGATTGTTCAACCGCTTAAACAATGGAAACAAATAAATTAAACGCCATGGAGTCGCAGTGCGTTCGGACAACAAAGCAAACTAACAAACCGACGTTTTTAACAAAACACCGAATGTTTCTTCATATTCGGTTATTGTTGTTGCCCGCAAAACAGATTCTTTGCTTATGTTCCATTGTTGGGCAACGAAATACCGTATTCCATTGTTGTACAAAGTTAACAATGAAAAGCCACGTGTTACCGATTGAACCGATATTTTAATCGTTATAAACCGATTGTTGACCCACTTAAACAATGGAAACAAATAAATTAAACGCCATGGAGTCAAATTGTGTTAGGAGAGTGAAGCACACTAACAGACCGACGTTTTTAACAAAAAACGGAATGTTTCTTCATATTCTGTTATTGTTGGAGTGCGCAAAACCGATCCTTTGCTTATATTCCATTGTTGGGCAACGATATACCGTATTCCAGTGTTGCACAAAGTAAACAAAGAAAAGCAACGTGCTACCAATTGAACCGATATTTTAATCGTTCTAAACCGATTGTTGAACCGCTTAAACAATGGAAACAAATAAATTAAACGCCATGGAGTCGCAGTGCGTTCGGACAACAAAGCAAACTAAGAGACCGACGTTTTTAACAAATCACCGAATGTTTCTTCATATTCTATTATTGTCGGAGCACGCAAAACCAATCCTTTGCTTATATTCAATTGTTGGGCAACGAAATACCGTATTCCATTGTTGCACAAAGTAAACAATAAAAAGCCACATGTTACCGATTGAACCGATAATTTAACGTTATAATCCGATTGTTGAACAAATTAAACAATGGAAACAATTAAATTAAATGCCATGGAGTCTCAAAGTGTAAGGACATCAAAGCAAACTAACAAACCGACGTTTTTAAAAAATCACCGAATGTTTCTTCATATTCTATTATTGTTGGAGCCCGCAAAACCGATCCTTTGCTTATATTCAATTGTTGGGCAACGAAATACCGTATTTCATTGTTGCACAAAGTAAACAATAAAAAGCCACATGTTACCGATTGAACCGATATTTTAACGTTAAAATCCGATTGTTGAACAAATTAAACAATGGAAACAATTAAATTAAATGCCATGGAGTCTCAAAGTGTAAGGACATCAAAGCAAACTAACAAACCGACGTTTTTAAAAAATCACCGAATGTTTCTTCATATTCTATTATTGTCGGAGCACGCAAAACCAATCCTTTGCTTATATTCAATTGTTGAGCAACGAAATACCGTATTCCATTGTTGCACAAAGTAAACAATAAAAAGCCGCGTGTTACCGATTGAACCGATATTTTAACGTTATAAACCGATTGTTGAACAACTTAAACAATGGAAACATATAAATTAAAGCCATGGAGTGGCAGTGTTTTAGGACAACAAAGAAAACTAAACAAACGACGTTTTTAAAAAATCACCGAATGTTTCATCATATTCTATTATTGTTGGAGCTCGCAAAACCGATCCTTTGCTTATATTCAATTGTTGGGCAACGAAACCCCGTATTCCTTTGTTGCACAAAGTAAACAAAGGAAAGCCATGTGTTACTGATTGAACTGCTATTTTAACGTTGTAAACCGTTTGTTGAACAACTTAAACAATGGAAACATATAAATTAAACGCCATGGAGTCGCAGTGTGTTAGGACAACAAAGCACACAAACAGACCGACGTTTTTAACGATAAACCGAATGTTTCTTCTTTTCTGTTATTGTTGGAGCCCGCAAAACTGATACTTGGTTACATTCCATTGTTGGTTAACGAAATACCGTATTTCATTGTTGTACAACTTAAACATTGAAAAGCCACGTGTTACCGATTGAACCTATATTTTAACGTTATAAACCGATTGCTGAACAACTTAAACAATGGAAACAAAAAAATTAAACGCCATGGAGTCGCAGTGTGTTAGGACAACAAAGCAAACTAACAGACCGCCGTTTTTAACAAAACATCGAATGTTTCTTCATATTCGGTTGTTTTTGGAGCCGGCAAAACCGATCCTTTTCTTATATTCCATTGTTGGGCAACGAAATACCGTGTTCCATTGTTGCACAAAGTAACCAAAGAAAAGTCTCGTGTTACCGATTGAGCAGATATTTTAATCGTTATAAACCGATTGTTGACCCACTTAAACAATTGAAACAAATTAATTAAACGCCATGGAGTCAAATTGTGTTAGGACAGTGAAGCACACTAACAGACCGAAATTTTTAACGAAATACCGAATGTTTCTTCATATTCTGTTATTAATTGAGCTCGCAAAACCGATCCTTTGTTTACATTCCACTGTTGGGTAACGAAATACCGTATTCCGTTGCTGTACAACTTAAACAATGAAAAGACACGTGTTACAGATTGAACCTATATTTTAACGTTATAAGCCGATTGTTGAACAACTTAAACAATGGAAACAAAAAATTTAAACGCCATGGAGTAGCAGTGTGTTAGGACAACAAAGCAAACTAACAGACCGACGTTTTTAACAAATCATCGAATGTTTCTTCATATTCTGTTATTGTTGGAGGCCGCAAAAATGATCCTTTGCTGATAGTCCATTGTTGGGCAACGAAATACCGTATTCCATTGTTGCACAAAGTAAACAAAGAAAAGCCAAATTTAACCGATTGAACCGATATTTTAACGTTATAAACCGATTGTTGAACAACTTAAACAATGGAAATATAAATTAAATGCCATGGAGTCAAACCGTGTTATTACAAAAAGCACTCTTACAGACAAAAGGATTGGTTTTGCGGGCTTTAACAATAACAGAATATAAAGAAACATTCGTTTTTGCGTTAAAAACGTCGGTCTGTTAGTGTGCTTCGTTGTCCTAACACAATTTGACTCCATACGTTTAATGTATTTGTTTCCATTGTTTAAGTTGTCTAACAATCGGTTTATAACGTTAAAATATCGGTTCAATCGGTGACACGTGGCTTTATTTTCTTTACATTGTGCAACAATGGGACACGGTATTTCGTTGCCCAACAATGGAATATAAGCAAAGGATCGGTTTTGCGGGCTCAAACAATAACAGAAAATGAAGAAACATACGGTTTTGCGTTAAAAACGTCGGTCTGTTTGTGTGCTTTGTTGTCCTAACACACTGAGACTCCATGTCGTTTAATTTTTTTTTGTTTCCATTGTTTAAGTTGTTCAACAATCGGTTTATAACGTTAAAATATCGGTTCAATCGGTGACACGTGGCTTTACTTTGTTTACTTTGTCCAACAACGGAATACGGTATTTCGTTGCCTAACAATGGCGAATAAGCAAAGGATTGGTTTTGCGGGCTCCAACAATAACAGAATATAACGAAACATTCGGTTTTGCGTTAAAAACGTCGGTCTGTTAGTGTGCTTCGTTGTCCTAACACAATTTGAATCCATGGCGTTTAAGGTATTTGTTGCCATAGTTTAAGTTGTTCAACAATCGGGTTATAACTTTAGAATATCGGATAAATCGGTTAAACTTGGCTTTTCTTTGTTTACTTTGTGCAACAATGGAATACGGTATTTCGTTGCCCAACAATGGAATATCAGCAAAATATCGTTTTTCCGGCCTCCAACAATAACAGCATATGAAGAAACATTCGATGTTTTGTTAAAAACGTCGGTCTGTTAGTTTGCTTTGTTGTCCTAACACACTGCGACTCCATAGCGTTTAATTTTTTTGTTTCCATTGTTTAAGTTGTTCAACAATCGGTATATAACGTTAAAATATCGGTTCAATCGGTAACACGTGAATTTCATTGTTTACCTTGTGCAAGAATGGAATACGGTATTTCGTTGCCCAACAATGGAATATAAGCTAAGGATCGGTTTTGCGGGCTCCAACAATAATAGAATATGAAGAAACATTTGGTGATTTTTTCAAAACGTCGGTTTGTTAGTTTGCTTTGTTGTCCTAACACACTGCGACTCCATGGCATTTAATTTGTTTCCATTGTTTAAGTTGTTCAACAATCGGTTTATAACGTTAAAATATCGGTTCAATCGGTGACACGTGGCTTTTCTTTGTTTACTTTGAGCAAAAATTGAATACGGTATTTCGTTGCCTAACAATGACAAATAAGCAAAGGGTTGGTTTTGTGGGCTCGAACAACATCCGAATATGAAGAAACATTCGATGTTTTGTTAAAAACGTCGGTTTGTTAGTTTGCTTTGTTGTCCTAACACACTGCGACTCCATGGCATTTAATTTTTTTTTCCATTGTTTAAGATGTTCAACAATCGGTTTATAACGTTAAAATATCGGTTCAATCGGTGACACGTGGCTTTATTTTGTTTACTTTGTGCAACAACGGAATACGGTATATCATTGCCTAACAATGGCTAATAAGCAAAGGATTGGTTTTGCGGCCTCCAACAATAACAGAATATGAAGAAACATTCGATGATTTTTTTAAAAACGTCGGTCTGTTAGTTTGCTTTGTTGTCCTAACACACTGCGACTCCATGGCGTTTAATTTTTTTGTTTCCATTGTTTAAGTTGTTCAACAATCGGTTTATAACGTTAAAATATCGGTTCAATCGGTGACACGTGGCTTTATTTTCTTTACATTGTGCAACAATGGAACACGGTATTTCGTTGCCAAACAATGGAATATAAGCAAAGGATCGGTTTTGCGGGCTCAAACAATAACAGAAAATGAAGAAACATACGGTTTTGCGTTAAAAACTTCGGTCTGTTTGTGTGCTTTGTTGTCCTAACACACTGAGACTCCATGTCGTTTAATTTTTTTTTGTTTCCATTGTTTAAGTTGTTCAACAATCGGTTTATAACGTTAAAATATCGGTTCAATCGGTGACACGTGGCTTTACTTTGTTTACTTTGTCCAACAACGGAATACGGTATTTCGTTGCCTAACAATGGCTAATAAGCAAAGGATTGGTTTTGCGGGCTCCAACAATAACAGAATATAACGAAACATTCGGTTTTGCGTTAAAAACGTCGGTCTGTTAGTGTGCTTCGTTGTCCTAACACAATTTGAATCCATGGCGTTTAAGGTATTTGTTGCAATAGTTTAAGTTGTTCAACAATCGGGTTATAACGTTAAAATATCGGTTATATCGGTAACACGTGGCTTTTCTTTGTTTACATTGTGCAACAATGGAACACGGTATTTCGTTGCCCAACAATGGAATATAAGCAAAGGATCGGTTTTGCGGGCTCCAACAATAACAGAAAATGAAGAAACATTCTGTTTTGCGTTAAAAACGTCGGTCTGTTTGTGTGCTTTGTTGTCCTAAGACACTGCGACTCCATGTCGTTTAATTTTTTTGTTTCCATTGTTTAACCCTCCGAGCGTCTTGCAAAAGGGTAAAATTGTAATGTTGTTTTCTTTGCATTTTGTTTTAAATTCTAAGAAAATATGATTCTTTCAACATTATAAAAAAAAATCTCAATTACAAATATGAATGTAATCCTTGAGAGTATTAATCATTCTTCAATGTATTTAAAATTCATTAAATCTGTAGAATTATATTATCTTAAATATTGCTTGTATTGCTGTGAAACCTGGAGCTTAGTGAACGGAAATTACGAACCAAACACTTAGAGGGTTAAGTTGTTCAACAATCGGTTTATAACGTTAAAATATCGGTTCAATCGGTGACACGTGGCTTTACTTTGTTTACTTTGTGCAACAACGGAATACGGTATTTCGTTGCCTAACAATGGAATGTAAGCAAAGGATCGGTTTTGCGGGCTCCAACGATAACAGAATATAAAGAAACATTCGGTTTTTCGTTAAAAACGTCGGTCTGTTAGTGTGCTTCGTTGTCCTAACACAATTTGACTCCATGGCGTTTAATGTATTTGTTGCCATAGTTTAAGTTGTTCAACAATCGGTTTATAACTTTAGAATATCGGTTAAATCGGTTAAACTTGGCTTTTCTTTGTTTACTTTGTGCAACAATGGAATACGGAAATTCGTTGCCCAACAATGGAATATCAGCAAGGGATCGTTTTTCCGGCCTCCAACAATAACAGAATATGAAGAAACATTCGATGTTTTGTTAAAAACGTCGGTCTGTTAGTTTGCTTTGTTGTCCTAACACACTGCGACTCCATAGCGTTTAATTTTTTTGTTTCCATTGTTTATGTTTTTCAACAATCGGTTTAAAACGTTAAAATATCGGTTCAATCGGTAACACGTGGCTTTTCTTTGTTTAAGTTGTACAACAATGGAATACGGTATTTCGTTACCCAACAATGGAATGTAAGCAAAGGATCGGTTTTGCGGGCTCCAACGATAACAGAATATGAAGAAACATTCGGTTTTGCGTTAAATAAGTCGGTCTGTAAGAGTGCTTCTTTGTACTAACACGATTTGACTCCATGGCATTTAATTTATATGTTTCCATTGTTTAAGTTGTTCAACAATCGGTTTATAACGTTAAAATATCGGTTCAATCGGTTAAACTTGGCTTTTCTTTGTTTACTTTGTGCAACAATGGAATACGGTATGTCGTTGCCCAACAATGGAATATCAGCAAATGATCGTTTTTGCGGCCTCCAACAATAACAGAATATGAAGAAACATTCGATGTTTTGTTAAAAACGTCGGTCTGTTAGTTTGCTTTGTTGTCCTAACACACTGCGACTCCATACCGTTTAATTTTTTTTGTTTCCATTGTTTAAGTTGTTCAACAATCAGTTTATATCGTTAAAATATCGGTTCAATCGGTGACACGTGGCTTTACTTTGTTTACTTTGTGCAACAACGGAATACGGTATTTCGTTGCCTAACAATGGCTAATAAGCAAAGGATTGGTTTTGCGGGCTCCAACAATAACAGAATATAACGAAACATTCGGTTTTGCGTTAAAAACGTCGGTCTGATAATGTGCTTCGTTGTCCTAACACAATTTGACTCCATGGCGTTTAATGTATTTGTTGTCATTGTTTAAGTTGTTCAACAATCGGTTTATAACTTTAGAATATCGGTTAAATCGGTTAAACTTGGCTTTTCTTTGTTTACTTTGTGCATCAATGGAATACGGTATTTCGTTGCCCAACAATGGAATATCAGCCAAGGATCATTTTTCCGGCCTCCAACAATAACAGAATATGAAGAAACATTCGATGTTTTGTTAAAAACGTCGGTCTGTTAGTTTGCTTTGTCGTCCTAACACACTGCGACTCCATGGCATTTAATTTATTTGTTTGCATTGTTTAAGTTGTTCAACAATCGGTTTACAACGTTGAAATATCGGTTCAATCGGTAACACGTGGCTTTTTATTGTTTACTTTGTGCAACAATGGAATACGGTATTTCGTTGCCCAACAATGGAATATAAGCAAAGGATCGGTTTGCGGGCTCCAACAATAACCGAATATGAAGAAATATTCGGTGATTTGTAAAAACGTCGGTTTGTTTTTTTGCTTTGTTGTCCTAACACACTGCGACTCCGTGGCTTTAATTTATATGTTTCCATTGTTTAAGTTGTTCAACAATCGGTTTATAACGTTAAAATATCGGTTCAATCGGTTAAACTTGGCTTTTCTTTGTTTACTTTGTGCAACAATGGAATACGGTATGTCGTTGCCCAACATTGGAATATCAGCAAATGATCGTTTTTGCGGCCTCCAACAATAACAGAATATGAAGAATCATTCGATGTTTTGTTAAAAACGTCGGTTTGTTAGTTTGCTTTGTTGTCCTAACACACTGCGACTACATGGCGTTTAATTTTTTTGTTTCCATTGTTTAAGTTGTTCAACAATCGGTTTATAACGTTTAAATATCGGTTCAATCAGTGACACGTGGCTTTACTTTGTTTACTTTGTCCAACAACGGAATACGGTATTTCGTTGCCTAACAATGGCTAATAAGCAAAGGATTGGTTTTGCGGGCTCCAACAATAACAGAATATAACGAAACATTCGGTTTTGCGTTAAAAACGTCGGTCTGTTAGTGTGCTTCGTTGTCCTAACACAATTTGACTCCATGGCGTTTATGGTATTTGTTGCCATAGTTTAAGTTGTTCAACAATCGGTTTATAACTTTAGAATATCGGATAAATCGGTTAAACTTGGCTTTTCTTTGTTTACTTTGTGCAACAATGGAATACGGTATTTCGTTGCCCAACAATGGAATATCAGCAAAATATCGTTTTTCCGGCCTCCAACAATAACAGAATATGAATAAACATTCGATGTTTCGTTAAAAACGTCGGTCTGTTAGTTTGCTTTGTTGTCCTAACACACTGCGACTCCATAGCGTTTAATTTTTTTGTTTCCATTGTTTAAGTTGTTCAACAATCGGTATATAACGTTAAAATATCGGTTCAATCGGTAACACGTGAATTTCATTGTTTACCTTGTGCAAGAATGGAATACGGTATTTTGTTGCCCAACAATGGAATATAAGCAAAGGATCGGTTTTGCGGGCTCCAACAATAATAGAATATGAAGAAACATTTGGTGATTTTTTCAAAACGTCGGTTTGTTAGTTTGCTTTGTTGTCCTAACACACTGCGACTCCATGGCATTTAATTTATATGTTTCCATTATTTAAGTTGTTCAACAATCGGTTTATAACGTTAAAATATCGGTTCAATCGGTGACACGTGGCTTTTCTTTGTTTACTTTGAGCAACAATTGAATACGGTATTTCGTTGCCTAACAATGACAAATAAGCAAAGGGTTGGTTTTGTGGGCTCGAACAATAACAGAATATAACGAAACATTCGGGTTTGCGTTAAAAACGTCGGTCTGTTAGTGTGCTTCGTTGTCCTAACACAATTTGACTCCATGGCGTTTAAGGTATTTGTTGCCATAGTTTAAGTTGTTCAACAATCGGTTTATAACTTTAGAATATCGGATAAATCGGTTAAACTTGGCTTTTCTTTGTTTACTTTGTGCAACAATGGAATACGGTATTTCGTTGCCCAACAATGGAATATCAGCAAAGGATCGTTTTTCCGGCCTCCAACAATAACAGAATATGAAGAAACATTCGATGATTTGTTAAAAACGTCGGTCTGTAGTTTGCTTTGTCGTCCTAACACACTACGACTCCATGGCATTTAAATTATTAGTTTCCATTGTTTAAGTGTTTCAACAATCGGTTTACAACGTTAAAATATCGGTTCAATCGGTAACACGTGGCTTTTCTTTGTTTACATTGTGCAACAATGGAATACGGTATTTCCATTCATAACAATGGAATATAAGCAAAGGATCGGTTTTGCGGGCTCCAACAATAACCGAATATGAAGAAACATTCAATGTGTTGTTAAAAACGTCGGTTTGTTAGTTTGCTTTGGTGTCCTTACACACTGAGACTCCATGGCATTTAATTTATTTGTTTCCATTGTTTAAGCGGTTCAACAATCGGTTTAGAACGATTAAAATATCGGTTCAATCGGTAACACGTTGCTTTTCCTTGTTTACTTTGTGCAAGAATGGAATACGGTATTTCGTTGCCCAACAATGGAACATAAGCAAAGAATCGGTTTTGAAGGCTCAAACTATTACCGAATATGAAGAAACATTCGGTGTTTTGTTAAAAACGTCG
The DNA here is from genome assembly GCA_963932465.1 of Maratus speciosus. Taxonomy (NCBI): domain Eukaryota; kingdom Metazoa; phylum Arthropoda; class Arachnida; order Araneae; family Salticidae; genus Maratus; species Maratus speciosus. The sequence continues at coordinate 137,280,932 of OZ010797.1, read as the reverse complement.
GTCTGTAGTTTGCTTTGTCGTCCTAACACACTGCGACTCCATGGCGTTTAATTTATTTGTTTCCATTGTTTAAGTGGGTCAACAATCGGTTTATAACGATTAAAATATCTGCTCAATCGGTAACACGAGACTTTTCTTTGGTTACTTTGTGCAACAATGGAATACGGTATTTCGTTGACCAACAATGGAATATAAGCAAAGGATCGGTTTTGCGGGCTCCAACAACAACCGAATATGAAGAAACATTCGATGTTTTGTTAAAAACGTCGGTTTGTTAGTTTGCTTTGTTGTCCTAACACACTGCGACTCCATGGCGTTTAATTTTTTTGTTTCCTTTGTTTAAGTTGTTCAACAATCGGTTTATAACGTTAAAATATGGGTTCAATCGGTGACACGTGGCTTTATTTTGTTTACATTGTGCAACAATGGAACACGGTATTTCGTTGCCCAACAATGGAATATAAGCAAAGGATCGGTTTTGCGGTCTCCAACAATAACAGAAAATGAAGAAGCATTCGGTTTTGCGTTAAAAACTTCGGTCTGTTTGTGTGCTTTGTTGTCCTAACACACTGCGACTCCATACCGTTTAATTTTTTTTGTTTCCATTGTTTAAGTCGTTTAACAATCAGTTTATAACGTTAAAATATCGGTTCAATCGGTGACACGTGGCTTTACTTTGTTTACTTTGTGCAACAACGGAATACGGTATTTCGTTGCCTAACAATGGCTAATAAGCAAAGGATTCGTTTTGCGGGCTCCAACAATAACAGAATATAACGAAACATTCGGTTTTGCGTTAAAAACGTCGGTCTGTTAGTGTGCTTCGTTGTCCTAACACAATTTGACTCCATGGCGTTTAATGTATTTGTTGCCATAGTTTAAGTTGTTCAACAATCGGTTTATAACGTTAAAATATCGGTTCAATCGGTAACACGTGGCTTGTCTTTGTTTACATTGTGCAACAATGGAATGCGGTATTTCGTTGCCCAACAATGGAATATCAGCAAAGGATCGTTTTTCCGGCCTCCAACAATAACAGAATATGAAGAAACATTCGATGTTTTGTTAAAAACGTCGGTCTGTTAGTTTGCTTTGTCGTCCTAACACACTGCGACTCCATGGCATTTAATTTATTTGTTTCAATTGTTTAAGTTGTTCAACAATCGGTTTACAACGTTAAAATATCGGTTCAATCGGTAACACGTGGCTTTTCTTTGTTTACATTGTGCAACAATGGAATACGGTATTTCCATTCATAACAATGGAATATAAGCAAAGGATCGGTTTTGCGGGCTCCAACAATAACCGAATATGAAGAAACATTCGGTGTTTTGTTAAAAACGTTGGTTTGTTAGTTTACTTTGATGTTCTTACACACTGAGACTCCATGGCATTTAATTTATTTGTTTCCATTGTTTAATTTGTTCAACAATCGGTTTATAACGTTAAAATATCGGTTCAATCGGTAACACGTGGCTTTTCATTGTTTACTTTGTGCAACAATGGAATACGGTATTTCGTTGCCCAACAATGGAATATAAGCAAAGGATCGGTTTTGCGGGCTCCAACAATAACCGAATATGAAGAAACATTCCGTGTTTCGTTAAAAACGTCGGTTTGTTAGTTTGCTTTGATGTTCTTACACACTGAGACTCCATGGCATTTAATTTATTTGTTTCCATTGTTTAATTTGTTCAACAATCGGTTTATAACGTTAAAATATCGGTTCAATCGGTAACACGTGGCTTTTTATTGTTTACTTTGTGCAACAATGGAATACGGTATTTCGTTACCCAACAATGGAATATAAGCAAAGGATCGGTTTGCGGGCTCCAACAATAACCGAATATGAAGAAATATTCGGTGATTTGTAAAAACGTCGGTTTGTTTTTTTGCTTTGTTGTCCTAACACACTGCGACTCCATGGCATTTAATTTATTTGTTTCCACTGTTTAATTTGTTCAACAATCGGTTTATAACGTTAAAATATCGGTTCAATCGGTAACACGTGGCTTTTTATTGTTTACTTTGTGCAACAATGGAATACGGTATTTCGTTGCCCAACAATGGAATATAAGCAAAGGATCGGTTTGCGGGCTCCAACAATAACCGAATATGAAGAAATATTCGGTGATTTGTAAAAACGTCGGTTTGTTTTTTTGCTTTGTTGTCCTAACACACTGCGACTCCGTGGCTTTAATTTATATGTTTCCATTGTTTAAGTTGTTCAACAATCGGTTTATAACGTTAAAATATCGGTTCAATCGGTAACACGTGGCTTTTTATTGTTTACTTTGTGCAACAATGGAATACGGTATTTCGTTGCCCAACAATGGAATATAAGCAAAGGATCGGTTTGCGGGCTCCAACAATAACAAAATATGAAGAAACATTCCGTTTTGTGTTAAAAACGTCGGTCTGTTAGTGTGCTTCACTGTCCTAACACAATTTGACTCCATGGCGTTTAATTTATTTGTTTCCATTGTTTAAGTGGTAAACAATCGGTTTATAACGATTAAAATATCTGCTCAATCGGTAACACGAGACTTTTCTTTGGTTACTTTCTGCAACAATGGAATACGGTATTTCGTTGCCCAACAATGGAATATAAGCAAAGGGTCGTTTTTCCGGCCTCCAACAATAACAGAATATGAAGAAACATTCGATGTTTTGTTAAAAACGTCGGTCTGATGGTTTGCTTTGTTGTCCTAACACACTGCGACTCCATAGCGTTTAATTTTTTTGTTTCCATTGTTTAAGTTGTTCAACAATCGGTTTATAACGTTAAAATATCGGTTCAATCGGTGACACGTGGCTTTTCTTTGTTTACTTTGTGCAACAATGGAATACGGTATTTCGTTGCCTAACAATGGCAAATAAGCAAAGGGTTGGTTTTGTGGGCTCCAACAATAATAGAATATGAAGAAACATTCGATGTTTTGTTAAAAACGTCGGTCTGTTAGTTTGCTTTGTTGTAATAACACACTGCGTCTCCATAGCGTTTAATTTTTTTGTTTCCATTGTTTAAGATGTTCAACAATCGGTTTATAACGTTAAAATATAGGTTCAATCGGTGACACGTGGCTTTTCATTGTTTAAGTTGTACAACAATGGAATACGGTATTTCGTTACCCAACAATGGAATGTAAGCAAAGGATCGGTTTTGCGGGCTCCAACAATAACAGAATATGAAGAAACATTCGGTTTTGCGTTAAAAAAGTCGGTCTGTAAGAGTGCTTTTTTGTACTAACACGATTTGACTCCATGGCATTTAATTTATAAGTTTCCATTGTTTAAGTTGTTCAAGAATCGGTATATAACGTTAAAATATCGGTTCAATCGGTTAAACTTGGCTTTTCTTTGTTTAAAACGTCGGTTTAAATTTTTTAAAAACGTCGGTTTGTTAGTTTGCTTTGTTGTCCTAACACACTATAACTATGACGTTAAAATATCGGTTCTATCTGTTAAACTTGGCTTTTCTTTGTTTAAAACGTCGGTGTAAATTTTTTAAAAACGTCGGTTTGTTAGTTTGCTTTGTTGTCCTAACACACTGCGACTCCATGGCATTTAATTTATATGTTTCCATTGTTTAAGTTGTTCAACAATCGGTATATAACGTTAAAATATCGGTTCAATCGGGACACGTGGCTTTTCTTTGTTTACTTTGTGCAACAATGGTATACGGTATTTCGTTGCCAACAATGGAACATAAGCAAAGAATCGGTTTTGAAGGCTCAAACTATAACCGAATATGAAGAAACATTCGGTGTTTTGTTAAAAACGTCGGTTTGTTTTTTGCATTGTTGTCCTAACACACTGCGACTCCATGGCATTTAATTTATTTGTTTCCATTGTTTAAGTTGTTCAACAATCGGTTTACAACCTTAAAATATCGGTTCAATCGGTAACACGTGGCTTTTCTTTGTTTACATTGTGCAACAATGGAACACGGTATTTCGTCGCCCAACAATGGAATATAAGCAAAGGATCGGTTTTGCGCACTCCAACAATAACAGAATATGAAGAAACATTTGGTGATTTTTTAAAAACGTCGGTCTGTTTGTGTGCTTTGTTGTCCTAACACACTGCGACTCCATGGCATTTAATTTATTTGTTTCCACTGTTTAAGCGGTTCAACAATCGGTTTAGAACGATTAAAATATCGGTTCAATCGGTAACACGTTGCTTTTCCTTGTTTACTTTCTGCAACAATGGAATACGGTATATCGTTTCCCAACAATGGAATATAAGCAAAGGATCGTTTTTGCGGGCTCCAACAACAACCGAATATGAAGAAACATTCCATGTGCTGTTAAAAACGTCGGTTTGTTAGTTTGCTTTGTTGTCCTAACACACTGCGACTCCATGGCATTTAATTTATATGTTTCCATTGTTTAAGTTGTTCAACAATCGGTATATAACGTTAAAATATCGGTTCAATCGGGACACGTGGCTTTTCTTTGTTTACATTGTGCAACAATGGAAGACGGTATTTCCTTTCATAACAATGGAATATAAGCAAAGGATCGGTTTTGCGGGCTCCAACAACAACCGAATATGAAGAAACATTCGATGTTTTGATAAAAACGTCGGTTTGTTAGTTTGCTTATTTGTCCTAACACACTGCGACTCCATGGCGTTTAATTTATTTGTTTCCATTGTTTAAGTGGGTCAACAATCGGTTTATAACGATTAAAATATCTGCTCAATCGGTAACACGAGACTTTTCTTTGGTTACTTTGTGCAACAATGGAATACGGTATTTCGTTGCCCAACAATGGAATATAAGCAAAGGATCGGTTTTGCGGGCTCCAACAACAACCGAATTTGAAGAAACATTCGATGTTTTGTTAAAAACGTCGGTTTGTTAGTTTGCTTTGTTGTCCTAACACACTGCGACTCCATGGCGTTTAATTTTTTTGTTTCCATTGTTTAAGTTGTTCAACAATCGGTTTATAACGTTAAAATATCGGTTCAATCGGTGACACGTGGCTTTACTTTGCTTACACTGTGCAACAACGGAATACGGTATATCATTGCCTAACAATGGCTAATAAGCAAAGGATTGGTTTTGCGGCCTCCAACAATAACAGAATATGAAGAAACATTCGATGTTTTGTTAAAAACGTCGGTCTGTTAGTTTGCTTTGTTGTCCTAACACACTGCGACTCCATAGCGTTTAATTTTGTTTTCCATTGTTTAAGATGTTCAACAATCGGTTTATAACGTTAAAATATCGGTTCAATCGGTGACACGTGGCTTTATTTTGTTTACTTTGTGCAACAACGGAATACGGTATATCATTGCCTAACAATGGCTAATGAGCAAAGGATTGGTTTTGCGGCCTCCAACAATAACAGAATATGAAGAAACATTCGATGTTTTTTTAAAAACGTCGGTCTGTTAGTTTGCTTTGTTGTCCTAACACACTGCGACTCCATAGCGTTTAATTTTTTTTCCATTGTTTAAGATGTTCAACAATCGGTTTATAACGTTAAAATATCGGTTCAATCAGTAACACGTGGCTTTTCATTGTTTACTTTGTGAAACAATGGAATACGGTATTTCGTTGCCAACAATGGAACATAAGCAAAGAAACGGTTTTGAAGGCTCAAACTATAACCGAATAGGAAGAAACATTCGGTGTTTTGTTAAAAACGTCGGTTTGTTTTTTGCTTTGTTGTCCTAACGCACTGCGACTCCATGGCATTTAATTTATTTGTTTCCATTGTTTAAGTGGGTCAACAATCGGTTTATAACGATTAAAATATCTGCTCAATCGGTAACACGAGACTTTTCTTTGGTTACTTTGTGCAACAATGGAATACGGTATTTCGTTGACCAACAATGGAATATAAGCAAAGGATCGGTTTTGCGGGCTTCAACAACAACCGAATATGAAGAAACATTCGATGTTTTGTTAAAAACGTCGGTTTGTTAGTTTGCTTTGTTGTCCTAACACACTGCGACTCCATGGCGTTTAATTTTTTTGTTTCCTTTGTTTAAGTTGTTCAACAATCGGTTTATAACGTTAAAATATGGGTTCAATCGGTGACACGTGGCTTTATTTTGTTTACATTGTGCAACAATGGAACACGGTATTTCGTTGCCCAACAATGGAATATAAGCAAAGGATCGGTTTTGCGGGCTCCAACAATAACAGAAAATGAAGAAGCATTCGGTTTTGCGTTAAAAACTTCGGTCTGTTTGTGTGCTTTGTTGTCCTAACACACTGTGACTCCATACCGTTTAATTTTTTTTGTTTCCATTGTTTAAGTTGTTCAACAATCAGTTTATAACGTTAAAATATCGGTTCAATCGGTGACACGTGGCTTTACTTTGTTTACTTTGTGCAACAACGGAATACGGTATTTCGTTGCCTAACAATGGCTAATAAGCAAAGGATTGGTTTTGCGGGCTCCAACAATAACAGAATATAACGAAACATTCGGTTTTGCGTTAAAAAGGTCGGTCTGTGAGTGTGCTTCGTTGTCCTAACACAATTTGACTCCATGGCGTTTAATGTATTTGTTGCCATTGTTTAAGTTGTTCAACAATCGGTTTATAACTTTAGAATATCGGTTAAATCGGTTAAACTTGGCTTTTCTTTGTTTACTTTGTGCAACAATGGAATACGGTATTTCGTTGCCCAACAATGGAATATCAGCAAAGGATCGTTTTTCCGGCCTCCAACAATAACAGAATATGAAGAAACATTCGATGTTTTGTTAAAAACGTCGGTCTGTTAGTTTGCTTTGTCGTCCTAACACACTGCGACTCCATGGCATTTAATTTATTTGTTTCCATTGTTTAAGTTGTTCAACAATCGGTTTACAACCTTAAAATATCCGTTCAATCGGTAACACGTTGCTTTTCTTTGTTTACATTGTGCAACAATGGAACACGGTATTTCGTTGACCAACAATGGAATATAAGCAAAGGATCGGTTTTGCGGGCTCCAACAATAACCGAATATGAAGAAACATTCCGTGTTTCGTTAAAAACGTCGGTTTGTTAGTTTGCTTTGATGTTCTTACACACTGAGACTCCATGGCATTTAATTAATTTGTTTCCATTGTTTAATTTGTTCAACAATCGGTTTATAACGTTAAAATATCGGTTCAATCGGTAACACGTGGCTTTTTATTGTTTACTTTGTGCAACAATGGAATACGGTATTTCGTTGCCCAACAATGGAATATAAGCAAAGGATCGGTTTGCGGGCTCCAACAATAACCGAATATGAAGAAATATTCGGTGATTTGTAAAAACGTCGGTTTGTTTTTTTGCTTTGTTGTCCTAACACACTGCGACTCCGTGGCTTTAATTTATTTGTTTCCATTGTTTAAGTTGTTCAACAATCGGTTTATAACGTTAAAATATCGGTTCAATCGGTAACACGTGGCTTTTTATTGTTTACTTTGTGCAACAATGGAATACGGTATTTCGTTGCCCAACAATGGAATATAAGCAAAGGATCGGTTTGCGGGCTCCAACAATAACAAAATATGAAGAAACATTCCGTTTTGTGTTAAAAACGTCGGTCTGTTAGTGTGCTTCACTGTCCTAACACAATTTGACTCCATGGCGTTTAATTTATTTGTTTCCATTGTTTAAGTGGTAAACAATCGGTTTATAACGATTAAAATATCTGCTCAATCGGTAACACGAGACTTTTCTTTGGTTACTTTGTGCAACAATGGAATACGGTATTTCGTTGCCCAACAATGGAATATAAGCAAAGGGTCGTTTTTCCGGCCTCCAACAATAACAGAATATGAAGAAACATTCGATGTTTTGTTAAAAACGTCGGTCTGTTAGTTTGCTTTGTTGTCCTAACACACTGCGACTCCATAGCGTTTAATTTTTTTGTTTCCATTGTTTAAGTTGTTCAACAATCGGTTTATAACGTTAAAATATCGGTTCAATCGGTGACACGTGGCTTTTCTTTGTTTACTTTGTGCAACAATGGAATACGGTATTTCGTTGCCTAACAATGGCAAATAAGCAAAGGGTTGGTTTTGTGGGCTCCAACAATAATAGAATATGAAGAAACATTCGATGTTTTGTTAAAAACGTCGGTCTGTTAGTTTGCTTTGTTGTAATAACACACTGCGACTCCATGGCGTTTAATTTATTTGTTTCCACTGTTTAAGCGGTTCAACAATCGGTTTAGAACGATTAAAATATCGGTTCAATCGGTAACACGTTGCTTTTCCTTGTTTACTTTGTGCAACAATGGAATACGGTATATCGTTTCCCAACAATGGAATATAAGCAAAGGATCGGTTTTGCGCACTCCAACAATAACAGAATATGAAGAAACATTTGGCGATTTTTTAAAAACGTCGGTTTGTTCGTTTGCTTTGTTGTCCTAACACACTGCGACTCCATGGCGTTTAATTTATTTGTTTCCATTGTTTAAGTGGGTCAACAATCGGTTTATAACGATTAAAATATCTGCTCAATCGGTAACACGAGACTTTTCTTTGGTTAATTTGTGCAACAATGGAATACGGTATTTCGTTGCCCAACAATGGAATATAAGCAAAGGATCGGTTTTGCGGGCTCCAACAACAACCGAATATGAAGAAACATTCCATGTGCTGTTAAAAACGTCGGTTTGTTAGTTTGCTTTGTTGTCCTAACACACTGCGACTCCATGGCATTTAATTTATATGTTTCCATTGTTTAAGTTGTTCAACAATCGGTATATAACGTTAAAATATCGGTTCAATCGGGACACGTGGCTTTTCTTTGTTTACATTGTGCAACAATGGAATACGGTATTTCCTTTCATAACAATGGAATATAAGCAAAGGATCGGTTTTGCGGGCTCCAACAACAACCGAATATGAAGAAACATTCGATGTTTTGTTAAAAACGTCGGTTTGTTAGTTTGCTTATTTGTCCTAACACACTGCGACTCCATGGCGTTTAATTTATTTGTTTCCATTGTTTAAGTGGGTCAACAATCGGTTTATAACGATTAAAATATCTGCTCAATCGGTAACACGAGACTTTTCTTTGGTTACTTTGTGCAACAATGGAATACGGTATTTCGTTGCCCAACAATGGAATATAAGCAAAGGATCGGTTTTGCGGGCTCCAACAACAACCGAATTTGAAGAAACATTCGATGTTTTGTTAAAAACGTCGGTTTGTTAGTTTGCTTTGTTGTCCTAACACACTGCGACTCCATAGCGTTTAATTTTTTTCCCATTGTTTAAGATGTTCAACAATCGGTTTATAACGTTAAAATATAGGTTCAATCGGTAACACGTGGCTTTTCATTGTTTAAGTTGTACAACAATGGAATACGGTATTTGGTTACCCAACAATGGAATGTAAGCAAAGGATCGGTTTTGCGGGCTCCAACAATAACAGAATATGAAGAAACATTCGGTTTTGCGTTAAAAAAGTCGGTCTGTAAGAGTGCTTTTTTGTACTAACACGATTTGACTCCATGGCATTTAATTTATATGTTTCCATTGTTTAAGTTGTTCAACAATCGGTTTATAACGTTAAAATATCGGTTCAATCGGTTAAACTTTGCTTTTCTTTGTTTAAAACGTCGGTGTAAATTTTTTAAAAACGTCGGTTTGTTAGTTTGCTTTGTTGTCCTAACACACTGCGACTCCATGGCATTTAATTTATATGTTTCATTGTATAAGATGTTCAACAATCGGTATATAACGTTAAAATATCGGTTCAATCGGGACACGTGGCTTTTCTTTGTTTACTTTGTGCAACAATGGTATACGGTATTTCGTTGCCAACAATGGAACATAAGCAAAGAATCGGTTTTGATGGCTCAAACTATAACCGAATTGAAAAAACATTCGGTGTTTTGTTAAAAACATCGGTTTGTTTTTTGCATTGTTGTCCGAACACACTGCGACTCCATGGCATTTAATTTATTTGTTTCCATTGTTTAAGTTGTTCAACAATCGGTTTACAACCTTAAAATATCGGTTCAATCGGTAACACGTGGCTTTTCTTTGTTTACATTGTGCAACAATGGAACACGGTATTTCGTTTCCCAACAATGGAATATAAGCAAAGGATCGGTTTTGCGCACTCCAACAATAACAGAATATGAAGAAACATTTGGCGATTTTTTAAAAACGTCGGTCTGTTTTTGTGCTTTGTTGTCCTAATACACTGCGACTCCATGGCGTTTAATTTATTTGTTTCCATTGTTTAAGCGGTTCAACAATCGGTTTAGAACGATTAAAATATCGGTTCAATCGGTAACACGTTGCTTTTCCTTGTTTACTTTGTGCAACAATGGAATACGGTATATCGTTTCCCAACAATGGAATATAAGCAAAGGATCGGTTTTGCGCACTCCAACAATAACAGAATATGAAGAAACATTTGGCGATTTTTTAAAAACGTCGGTTTGTTCGTTTGCTTTGTTGTCCTAACACACTGCGACTCCATGGCGTTTAATTTATTTGTTTCCATTGTTTAAGTGGGTCAACAATCGGTTTATAACGATAAAAATATCTGCTCAATCGGTAACACGAGACTTTTCTTTGGTTACTTTGTGCAACAATGGAATACGGTATTTCGTTGCCTAACAATGGAATATAAGCAAAGGATCGGTTTTGCGGGCTATAACAACAACCGAATATGAAGAAACATTCGATGTTTTGTTAAAAACGTCGGTTTGTTAGTTCGCTTTGTTGTCCTAACACACTGCGACTCCATGGCATTTAATTTATATGTTTCCATTGTTTAAGTTGTTCAACAATCGGTATATAACGTTAAAATATCGGTTCAATCGGGACACGTGGCTTTTCTTTGTTTACATTGTGCAACAATGGAATAGGGTATTTCCTTTCATAACAATGGAATATAAGCAAAGGATCGGTTTTGAGGGGCTCCAACAATAACCGAATATGAAGAAACATTCGATGTTTTGTTAAAAACGTCGGTTTGTTAGTTTGCTATCAAAGTCCTTACACACTGAGACTCCATGGCATTTAATTTATTTGTTTCCATTGTTTAATTTGTTCAACAATCGGTTTATAACGTTAAAATATCGGTTCAATCGGTAACACGTGGCTTTTCATTGTTTACTTTGTGCAACAATGGTATACGGTATTTCGTTGTCAACAATGGAACATAAGCAAAGAATCGGTTTTGAAGGCTCAAACTATAACCTAATATGAAGAAACATTCGGTGTTTTGTTAAAAACGTCGGTTTGTTTTTTGCATTGTTGTCCTAACACACTGCGACTCCATGGCATTTAATTTATTTGTTTCCATTGCTTAAGTTGTTCAACAATCGGTTTACAACCTTAAAATATCGGTTCAATCGGTAACACGTGGCTTTTCTTTGTTTACATTGTGCAACAATGGAACACGGTATTTTGTTGCCCAACAATGGAATATAAGCAAAGTATCGGTTTTGCGCACTCCAACAATAACAGAATATGAAGAAACATTTGGCGATTTTTTAAAAACGTCGGTTTGTTCGTTTGCTTTGTTGTCCTAACACACTGCGACTCCATGGCGTTTAATTTATTTGTTTCCATTGTTTAAGTGGGTCAACAATCGGTTTATAACGATTAAAATATCTGCTCAATCGGTAACACGAGACTTTTCTTTGGTTACTTTGTGCAACAATGGAATACGGTATTTCGTTGCCCAACAATGGAATATAAGCAAAGGATCGGTTTTGCGGACTCCAACAACAACCGACTATGAAGAAACATTCGATGTTTTGTTAAAAACGTCGGTTTGTTAGTTTGCTTTGTTGTCCTAACACACTGCGACTCCATGGCGTTTAATTTGTTTGTTTCCATTGTTTAAGTTGTTCAACAATCGGTTTATAACGTTAAAATATCGGTTCAATCGGTTAAACTTGGCTTTTCTTTGTTTACTTTGTGCAACAATGGAATACGGCATTTCGTTGCCCAACAATGGAATATCAGCAAACGATCGTTTTTCCGGCCTCCAACAATAACAGAATATGAAGAAACATTCGATGTTTTGTTAAAAACATCGGTCTGTTTGTTTGCTTTGTTGTCCTAACACACTGCGACTCCATGGCATTTAATTTTTTTGTTTCCATTGTTTAAGTTGTTCAACAATCGTTTTATAACGTTAAAATATCGGTTCAATCTGTTAAACTTGGCTTTTCTTTGTTTAAAACGTCGGTGTAAATTTTTTAAAAACGTCGGTTTGTTAGTTTGCTTTGTTATCCTAACACACTGCGACTCCATGGCATTTAATTTATATGTTTCCATTGTTTAAGTTGTTCAACAATCGGTATATAACGTTAAAATATCGGTTCAATCGGGACACGTGGCTTTTCTTTGTTTACTTTGTGCAACAATGGTATACGGTATTTCGTTGCCAACAATGGAACATAAGCAAAGAATCGGTTTTGAAGGCTCAAACTATAACCGAATATGAAGAAACATTCGGTGTTTTGTTAAAAACGTCGGTTTGTTTTTTGCATTGTTGTCCTAACACACTGCGACTCCATGCCATTTAATTTATATGTTTCCATTGTTTAAGTTGTTCAACAATCGGTTTACAACCTTAAAATATCGGTTCAATCGGTAACACGTGGCTTTTCTTTGTTTACATTGTGCAACAATGGAACACGGTATTTCGTCGCCCAACAATGGAATATAAGCAAAGGATCGGTTTTGCGCACTCCAACAATAACAGAATATGAAGAAACATTTGGTGATTTTTTAAAAACGTCGGTCTGTTTGTGTGCTTTGTTGTCCTAACACACTGCGACTCCATGCCATTTAATTTATATGTTTCCACTGTTTAAGCGGTTCAACAATCGGTTTAGAACGATTAAAATATCGGTTCAATCGGTAACACGTTGCTTTTCCTTGTTTACTTTGTGCAACAATGGAATACGGTATATCGTTTCCCAACAATGGAATATAAGCAAAGGATTGGTTTTGCGGACTCCAACAACAACCGAATATGAAGAAACATTCGATGTTTTGTTAAAAACGTCGGTTTGTTAGTTTGCTTATTTGTCCTAACACACTGCGACTCCATGGCGTTTAATTTATTTGTTTCCATTGTTTAAGTGGGTCAACAATCGGTTTATAACGATTAAAATATCTGCTCAATCGGTAACACGAGACTTTTCTTTGGTTACTTTGTGCAACAATGGAATACGGTATTTCGTTGCCCAACAATGGAATATAAGCAAAGGATCGGTTTTGCGGACTCCAACAACAACCGACTATGAAGAAACATTCGATGTTTTGTTAAAAACGTCGGTTTGTTAGTTTGCTTTGTTGTCCTAACACACTGCGACTCCATGGCGTTTAATTTTTTTGTTTCCATTGTTTAAGTTGTTCAACAATCGGTTTATAACGTTAAAATATCGGTTCAATCGGTAACACGTTGCTTTTCCTTGTTTAAGTTGTACAACAATGGAATAAGTTATTTCGTTACCCATCAATGGAATGTAAGCAAAGGATCGGTTTTGCGGGCTCCAACAATAACAGAATATGAAGAAACATTCGGTTTTGCGTTAAAAAAGTCGGTCTGTAAGAGTGCTTTTTTGTACTAACACGATTTGACTCCATGGCATTTAATTTATATGTTTCCATTGTTTAAGTTGTTCAACAATCGGTTTATAACGTTAAAATATCGGTTCAATCGGTTAAACTTGGCTTTTCTTTGTTTACTTTGTGCAACAATGGAACACGGTATTTCGTTGCCCAACAATGGAATATAAGCAAAGGATCGGTTTTGCGCACTCCAACAATAACAGAATATGAAGAAACATTTGGTGATTTTTTAAAAACGTCGGTCTGTTTTTGTGCTTTGTTGTCCTAACACACTGCGACTCCATGGCGTTTAATTTATTTGTTTCCATTGTTTAAGCGGTTCAACAATCGGTTTAGAACGATTAAAATATCGGTTCAATCGGTAACACGTTGCTTTTCCTTGTTTACTTTGTGCAACAATGGAATACGGTATATCGTTTCCCAACAATGGAATATAAGCAAAGGATCGGTTTTGCGCACTCCAACAATAACAGAATATGAAGAAACATTTGGCGATTTTTTAAAAACGTCGGTTTGTTCGTTTGCTTTGTTGTCCTAACACACTGCGACTCCATGGCGTTTAATTTATTTGTTTCCATTGTTTAAGTGGGTCAACAATCGGTTTATAACGATAAAAATATCTGCTCAATCGGTAACACGAGACTTTTCTTTGGTTACTTTGTGCAACAATGGAATACGGTATTTCGTTGCCTAACAATGGAATATAAGCAAAGGATCGGTTTTGCGGGCTATAACAACAACCGAATATGAAGAAACATTCGATGTTTTGTTAAAAACGTCGGTTTGTTAGTTCGCTTTGTTGTCCTAACACACTGCGACTCCATGGCATTTAATTTATATGTTTCCATTGTTTAAGTTGTTCAACAATCGGTATATAACGTTAAAATATCGGTTCAATCGGGACACGTGGCTTTTCTTTGTTTACATTGTGCAACAATGGAATAGGGTATTTCCTTTCATAACAATGGAATATAAGCAAAGGATCGGTTTTGAGGGGCTCCAACAATAACCGAATATGAAGAAACATTCGATGTTTTGTTAAAAACGTCGGTTTGTTAGTTTGCTATCAAAGTCCTTACACACTGAGACTCCATGGCATTTAATTTATTTGTTTCCATTGTTTAATTTGTTCAACAATCGGTTTATAACGTTAAAATATCGGTTCAATCGGTAACACGTGGCTTTTCATTGTTTACTTTGTGCAACAATGGTATACGGTATTTCGTTGTCAACAATGGAACATAAGCAAAGAATCGGTTTTGAAGGCTCAAACTATAACCTAATATGAAGAAACATTCGGTGTTTTGTTAAAAACGTCGGTTTGTTTTTTGCATTGTTGTCCTAACACACTGCGACTCCATGGCATTTAATTTATTTGTTTCCATTGCTTAAGTTGTTCAACAATCGGTTTACAACCTTAAAATATCGGTTCAATCGGTAACACGTGGCTTTTCTTTGTTTACATTGTGCAACAATGGAACACGGTATTTTGTTGCCCAACAATGGAATATAAGCAAAGTATCGGTTTTGCGCACTCCAACAATAACAGAATATGAAGAAACATTTGGCGATTTTTTAAAAACGTCGGTTTGTTCGTTTGCTTTGTTGTCCTAACACACTGCGACTCCATGGCGTTTAATTTATTTGTTTCCATTGTTTAAGTGGGTCAACAATCGGTTTATAACGATTAAAATATCTGCTCAATCGGTAACACGAGACTTTTCTTTGGTTACTTTGTGCAACAATGGAATACGGTATTTCGTTGCCCAACAATGGAATATAAGCAAAGGATCGGTTTTGCGGACTCCAACAACAACCGACTATGAAGAAACATTCGATGTTTTGTTAAAAACGTCGGTTTGTTAGTTTGCTTTGTTGTCCTAACACACTGCGACTCCATGGCGTTTAATTTGTTTGTTTCCATTGTTTAAGTTGTTCAACAATCGGTTTATAACGTTAAAATATCGGTTCAATCGGTTAAACTTGGCTTTTCTTTGTTTACTTTGTGCAACAATGGAATACGGCATTTCGTTGCCCAACAATGGAATATCAGCAAACGATCGTTTTTCCGGCCTCCAACAATAACAGAATATGAAGAAACATTCGATGTTTTGTTAAAAACATCGGTCTGTTTGTTTGCTTTGTTGTCCTAACACACTGCGACTCCATGGCATTTAATTTTTTTGTTTCCATTGTTTAAGTTGTTCAACAATCGTTTTATAACGTTAAAATATCGGTTCAATCTGTTAAACTTGGCTTTTCTTTGTTTAAAACGTCGGTGTAAATTTTTTAAAAACGTCGGTTTGTTAGTTTGCTTTGTTATCCTAACACACTGCGACTCCATGGCATTTAATTTATATGTTTCCATTGTTTAAGTTGTTCAACAATCGGTATATAACGTTAAAATATCGGTTCAATCGGGACACGTGGCTTTTCTTTGTTTACTTTGTGCAACAATGGTATACGGTATTTCGTTGCCAACAATGGAACATAAGCAAAGAATCGGTTTTGAAGGCTCAAACTATAACCGAATATGAAGAAACATTCGGTGTTTTGTTAAAAACGTCGGTTTGTTTTTTGCATTGTTGTCCTAACACACTGCGACTCCATGCCATTTAATTTATATGTTTCCATTGTTTAAGTTGTTCAACAATCGGTTTACAACCTTAAAATATCGGTTCAATCGGTAACACGTGGCTTTTCTTTGTTTACATTGTGCAACAATGGAACACGGTATTTCGTCGCCCAACAATGGAATATAAGCAAAGGATCGGTTTTGCGCACTCCAACAATAACAGAATATGAAGAAACATTTGGTGATTTTTTAAAAACGTCGGTCTGTTTGTGTGCTTTGTTGTCCTAACACACTGCGACTCCATGGCGTTTAATTTATTTGTTTCCACTGTTTAAGCGGTTCAACAATCGGTTTAGAACGATTAAAATATCGGTTCAATCGGTAACACGTTGCTTTTCCTTGTTTACTTTGTGCAACAATGGAATACGGTATATCGTTTCCCAACAATGGAATATAAGCAAAGGATCGGTTTTGCGGACTCCAACAACAACCGAATATGAAGAAACATTCGATGTTTTGTTAAAAACGTCGGTTTGTTAGTTTGCTTATTTGTCCTAACACACTGCGACTCCATGGCGTTTAATTTATTTGTTTCCATTGTTTAAGTGGGTCAACAATCGGTTTATAACGATTAAAATATCTGCTCAATCGGTAACACGAGACTTTTCTTTGGTTACTTTGTGCAACAATGGAATACGGTATTTCGTTGCCCAACAATGGAATATAAGCAAAGGATCGGTTTTGCGGACTCCAACAACAACCGACTATGAAGAAACATTCGATGTTTTGTTAAAAACGTCGGTTTGTTAGTTTGCTTTGTTGTCCTAACACACTGCGACTCCATGGCGTTTAATTTTTTTGTTTCCATTGTTTAAGTTGTTCAACAATCGGTTTATAACGTTAAAATATCGGTTCAATCGGTAACACGTTGCTTTTCCTTGTTTAAGTTGTACAACAATGGAATAAGGTATTTCGTTACCCATCAATGGAATGTAAGCAAAGGATCGGTTTTGCGGGCTCCAACAATAACAGAATATGAAGAAACATTCGGTTTTGCGTTAAAAAAGTCGGTCTGTAAGAGTGCTTTTTTGTACTAACACGATTTGACTCCATGGCATTTAATTTATATGTTTCCATTGTTTAAGTTGTTCAACAATCGGTTTATAACGTTAAAATATCGGTTCAATCGGTTAAACTTGGCTTTTCTTTGTTTACTTTGTGCAACAATGGAATACGGCATTTCGTTGCCCAACAATGGAATATCAGCAAACGATCGTTTTTCCGGCCTCCAACAATAACAGAATATGAAGAAACATTCGATGTTTTGTTAAAAACATCGGTCTGTTTGTTTGCTTTGTTGTCCTAACACACTGCGACTCCATGGCATTTAATTTTTTTGTTTCCATTGTTTAAGTTGTTCAACAATCGTTTTATAACGTTAAAATATCGGTTCAATCTGTTAAACTTGGCTTTTCTTTGTTTAAAACGTCGGTGTAAATTTTTTAAAAACGTCGGTTTGTTAGTTTGCTTTGTTATCCTAACACACTGCGACTCCATGGCATTTAATTTATATGTTTCCATTGTTTAAGTTGTTCAACAATCGGTATATAACGTTAAAATATCGGTTCAATCGGGACACGTGGCTTTTCTTTGTTTACTTTGTGCAACAATGGTATACGGTATTTCGTTGCCAACAATGGAACATAAGCAAAGAATCGGTTTTGAAGGCTCAAACTATAACCGAATATGAAGAAACATTCGGTGTTTTGTTAAAAACGTCGGTTTGTTTTTTGCATTGTTGTCCTAACACACTGCGACTCCATGGCATTTAATTTATTTGTTTCCATTGTTTAAGTTGTTCAACAATCGGTTTACAACCTTAAAATATCGGTTCAATCGGTAACACGTGGCTTTTCTTTGTTTACATTGTGCAACAATGGAACACGGTATTTCGTCGCCCAACAATGGAATATAAGCAAAGGATCGGTTTTGCGCACTCCAACAATAACAGAATATGAAGAAACATTTGGTGATTTTTTAAAAACGTCGGTCTGTTTGTGTGCTTTGTTGTCCTAACACACTGCGACTCCATGGCGTTTAATTTATTTGTTTCCACTGTTTAAGCGGTTCAACAATCGGTTTAGAACGATTAAAATATCGGTTCAATCGGTAACACGTTGCTTTTCCTTGTTTACTTTGTGCAACAATGGAATACGGTATATCGTTTCCCAACAATGGAATATAAGCAAAGGATCGGTTTTGCGGACTCCAACAACAACCGAATATGAAGAAACATTCGATGTTTTGTTAAAAACGTCGGTTTGTTAGTTTGCTTATTTGTCCTAACACACTGCGACTCCATGGCGTTTAATTTATTTGTTTCCATTGTTTAAGTGGGTCAACAATCGGTTTATAACGATTAAAATATCTGCTCAATCGGTAACACGAGACTTTTCTTTGGTTACTTTGTGCAACAATGGAATACGGTATTTCGTTGCCCAAGAATGGAATATAAGCAAAGGATCGGTTTTGCGGGCTCCAACAACAACCGAATTTGAAGAAACATTCGATGTTTTGTTAAAAACGTCGGTTTGTTAGTTTGCTTTGTTGTCCTAACACACTGCGACTCCATGGCGTTTAATTTTTTTGTTTCCATTGTTTAAGTTGTTCAACAATCGGTTTATAACGTTAAAATATCGGTTCAATCGGTGACACGTGGCTTTACTTTGCTTACACTGTGCAACAACGGAATACGGTATATCATTGCCTAACAATGGCTAATGAGCAAAGGATTGGTTTTGCGGTCTCCAACAATAACAGAATATGAAGAAACATTCGATGTTTTTTTAAAAACGTCGGTCTGTTAGTTTGCTTTGTTGTCCTAACACACTGCGACTCCATAGCGTTTAATTTTTTTTCCATTGTTTAAGATGTTCAACAATCGGTTTATAACGTTAAAATATCTGTTCAATCAGTAACACGTGGCTTTTCATTGTTTACTTTGTGAAACAATGGTATACGGTATTTCGTTGCCAACAATGGAACATAAGCAAAGAAACGGTTTTGAAGGCTCAAACTATAACCGAATATGAAGAAACATTCGGTGTTTTGTTAAAAACGTCGGTTTGTTTTTTGCTTTGTTGTCCTAACGCACTGCGACTCCATGGCATTTAATTTATTTGTTTCCATTGTTTAAGTTGTTCAACAATCGGTTTACAACCTTAAAATATCGGTTCAATCGGTAACACGTGGCTTTTCTTTGTTTACATTGTGCAACAATGGAACACGGTATTTCGTTGCAAAACAATGGAATATAAGCAAAGGATCGGTTTTGCGGGCTCCAACAATAACAGAAAATGAAGAAACATTCGGTTTTGCGTTAAAAACGTCGGTCTGATTGTGTGCTTTGTTGTCCAAACACACTGCGACTCCATGTCGTTTAATTTTTTTGTTTCCATTGTTTAAGTTGTTCAACAATCGGTTTATAACGTTAAAATATCGGTTCAATCGGTGACACGTGGCTATACTTTGTTTACTTTGTGCAACAAAGGAATACGGTATTTCGTTGCCTAACAATGGCTAATAAGCAAAAGATTGGTTTTGCGGGCTCCAACAATAACAGAATATAAAGAAACATTCGGTTTTGCGTTAAAAACGTCGGTCTGTTAGTGTGCTTCGTTGTCCTAACACAATTTGACTCCATGGCGTTTAATGTATTTGTTGCCATAGTTTAAGTTGTTCAACAATCGGTTTATAACTTTAGAATATCAGTTAAATCGGTTAAACTTGGCTTTTCTTTGTTTACTTTGTGCAACAATGGAATACGGCATTTCGTTGCCCAACAATGGAATATCAGCAAACGATCGTTTTTCCGGCCTCCTACAATAACAGAATATGAAGAAACATTCGATGTTTTGTTAAAAACGTCGGTCTGTTTGTTTGCTTTGTTGTCCTAACACACTGCGACTCCTAGCGTTTAATTTTTTTGTTTCTATTGTTTAAGTTGTTCAACAATCGGTTTATAACTTTAAAATATAGGTTCAATCGGTAACACGTGGCTTTTCATTGTTTAAGTTGTACAACAATGGAATACGGTATTTCGTTACCCAACAATGGAATGTAAGCAAAGGATCGGTTTTGCGGGCTCCAACAATAACAGAATATGAAGAAACATTCGGTTTTGCGTTAAAAAAGTCGGTCTGTAAGAGTGCTTTTTTGTACTAAAACGATTTGACTCCATGGCATTTAATTTATATGTTTCTATTGTTTAAGTTGTTCAACAATCGTTTTATAACGTTAAAATATCGGTTCAATCTGTTAAACTTGGCTTTTCTTTGTTTAAAACGTCGGTGTAAATTTTTTAAAAACGTCGGTTTGTTAGTTTGCTTTGTTGTCCTAACACACTGCGACTCCATGGCATTTAATTTATATGTTTCCATTGTTTAAGTTGTTCAACAATCGGTATATAACGTTAAAATATCGCTTCAATCGGGACACGTGGCTTTTCTTTGTTTACTTTGTGCAACAATGGTATACGGTATTTCGTTGCCAACAATGGAACATAAGCAAAGAATCGGTTTTGAAGGCTCAAACTATAACCGAATATGAAGAAACATTCGGTGTTTTGTTAAAAACGTCGGTTTGTTTTTTGCATTGTTGTCTTAACACACTGCGACTGCATGGCATTTAATTTATTTGTTTCCATTGTTTAAGTTGTTCAACAATCGGTTTACAACCTTAAAATATCGGTTCAATCGGTAACACGTGGCTTTTCTTTGTTTACATTGTGCAACAATGGAACACGGTATTTCGTCGCCCAACAATGGAATATAAGCAAAGGATCGGTTTTGCGCACTCCAACAATAACAGAATATGAAGAAACATTTGGTGATTTTTTAAAAACGTCGGTCTGTTTGTGTGCTTTGTTGTCCTAACATACTGCGACTCCATGGCGTTTAATTTATTTGTTTCCACTGTTTAAGCGGTTCAACAATCGGTTTAGAACGATTAAAATATCGGTTCAATCGGTAACACGTTGCTTTTCCTTGTTTACTTTGTGCAACAATGGAATACGGTATATCGTTTCCCAACAATGGAATATAAGCAAAGGATCGGTTTTGCGCACTCCAACAATAACAGAATATGAAGAAACATTTGGCGATTTTTTAAAAACGTCGGTTTGTTCGTTTGCTTTGTTGTCCTAACACACTGCGACTCCATGGCGTTTAATTTATTTGTTTCCATTGTTTAAGTGTGTCAACAATCGGTTTATAACGATTAAAATATCTGCTCAATCGGTAACACGAGACTTTTCTTTGGTTAATTTGTGCAACAATGGAATACGGTATTTCGTTGCCCAACAATGGAATATAAGCAAAGGATCGGTTTTGCGGGCTCCAACAAAAACCGAATATGAAGAAACATTCCATGTGCTGTTAAAAACGTCGGTTTGTTAGTTTGCTTTGTTGTCCTAACACACTGCGACTCCATGGCCTTTAATTTATATGTTTCCATTGTTTAAGTTGTTCAACAATTGGTATATAACGTTAAAATATCGGTTCAATCGGGACACGTGGCTTTTCTTTGTTTACATTGTGCAACAATGGAATACGGTATTTCCTTTCATAACAATGGAATATAAGCAAAGGATCGGTTTTGCGGGCTCCAACAACAACCGAATATGAAGAAACATTCGATGTTTTGTTAAAAACGTCGGTTTGTTAGTTTGCTTATTTGTCCTAACACACTGCGACTCCATGGCGTTTAATTTATTTGTTTCCATTGTTTAAGTGGGTCAACAATCGGTTTATAACGATTAAAATATCTGCTCAATCGGTAACACGAGACTTTTCTTTGGTTACTTTGTGCAACAATGGAATACGGTATTTCGTTGCCCAACAATGGAATATAAGCAAAGGATCGGTTTTGCGGGCTCCAACAACAACCGAATTTGAAGAAACATTCGATGTTTTGTTAAAAACGTCGGTTTGTTAGTTTGCTTTGTTGTCCTAACACACTGCGACTCCATGGCGTTTAATTGTTTTGTTTCCATTGTTTAAGTTGTTCAACAATCGGTTTATAACGTTAAAATATCGGTTCAATCGGTGACACGTGGCTTTACTTTGCTTACACTGTGCAACAACGGAATACGGTATATCATTGCCTAACAATGGCTAATAAGCAAAAGATTGGTTTTGCGGACTCCAACAATAACAGAATATGAAGAAACATTCGATGTTTTTTTAAAAAGGTCGGTCTGTTAGTTTGCTTTGTTGTCCTAACACACTGCGACTCCATAGCGTTTAATTTTTTTCCCATTGTTTAAGATGTTCAACAATCGGTTTATAACGTTAAAATATAGGTTCAATCGGTAACACGTGGCTTTTCATTGTTTAAGTTGTACAACAATGGAATACGGTATTTGGTTACCCAACAATGGAATGTAAGCAAAGGATCGGTTTTGCGGGCTCCAACAATAACAGAATATGAAGAAACATTCGGTTTTGCGTTAAAAAAGTCGGTCTGTAAGAGTGCTTTTTTGTACTAACACGATTTGACTCCATGACATTTAATTTATATGTTTCCATTGTTTAAGTTGTTCAACAATCGGTTTATAACGTTAAAATATCGGTTCAATCGGTTAAACTTGGCTTTTCTTTGTTTAAAACGTCGGTGTAAATTTTTTAAAAACGTCGGTTTGTTAGTTTGCTTTGTTGTCCTAACACACTGCGACTCCATGGCATTTAATTTATATGTTTCCATTGTTTAAGTTGTTCAACAATCGGTATATAACGTTAAAATATCGCTTCAATCGGGACACGTGGCTTTTCTTTGTTTACTTTGTTCAACAATGGTATACGGTATTTCGTTGCCAACAATGGAACATAAGCAAAGAATCGGTTTTGAAGGCTCAAACTATAACCGAATATGAAGAAACATTCGGTGTTTTGTTAAAAACGTCGGTTTGTTTTTTGCATTGTTGTCTTAACACACTGCGACTGCATGGCATTTAATTTATTTGTTTCCATTGTTTAAGTTGTTCAACAATCGGTTTACAACCTTAAAATATCGGTTCAATCGGTAACACGTGGCTTTTCTTTGTTTACATTGTGCAACAATGGAACACGGTATTTCGTCGCCCAACAATGGAATATAAGCAAAGGATCGGTTTTGCGCACTCCAACAATAACAGAATATGAAGAAACATTTGGTGATTTTTTAAAAACGTCGGTCTGTTTGTGTGCTTTGTTGTCCTAACATACTGCGACTCCATGGCGTTTAATTTATTTGTTTCCACTGTTTAAGCGGTTCAACAATCGGTTTAGAACGATTAAAATATCGGTTCAATCGGTAACACGTTGCTTTTCCTTGTTTACTTTGTGCAACAATGGAATACGGTATATCGTTTCCCAACAATGGAATATAAGCAAAGGATCGGTTTTGCGCACTCCAACAATAACAGAATATGAAGAAACATTTGGCGATTTTTTAAAAACGTCGGTTTGTTCGTTTGCTTTGTTGTCCTAACACACTGCGACTCCATGGCGTTTAATTTATTTGTTTCCATTGTTTAAGTGTGTCAACAATCGGTTTATAACGATTAAAATATCTGCTCAATCGGTAACACGAGACTTTTCTTTGGTTAATTTGTGCAACAATGGAATACGGTATTTCGTTGCCCAACAATGGAATATAAGCAAAGGATCGGTTTTGCGGGCTCCAACAAAAACCGAATATGAAGAAACATTCCATGTGCTGTTAAAAACGTCGGTTTGTTAGTTTGCTTTGTTGTCCTAACACACTGCGACTCCATGGCATTTAATTTATATGTTTCCATTGTTTAAGTTGTTCAACAATCGGTATATAACGTTAAAATATCGGTTCAATCGGGACACGTGGCTTTTCTTTGTTTACATTGTGCAACAATGGAATACGGTATTTCCTTTCATAACAATGGAATATAAGCAAAGGATCGGTTTTGCGGGCTCCAACAACAACCGAATATGAAGAAACATTCGATGTTTTGTTAAAAACGTCGGTTTGTTAGTTTGCTTATTTGTCCTAACACACTGCGACTCCATGGCGTTTAATTTATTTGTTTCCATTGTTTAAGTGGGTCAACAATCGGTTTATAACGATTAAAATATCTGCTCAATCGGTAACACGAGACTTTTCTTTGGTTACTTTGTGCAACAATGGAATACGGTATTTCGTTGCCCAACAATGGAATATAAGCAAAGGATCGGTTTTGCGGGCTCCAACAACAACCGAATTTGAAGAAACATTCGATGTTTTGTTAAAAACGTCGGTTTGTTAGTTTGCTTTGTTGTCCTAACACACTGCGACTCCATGGCGTTTAATTGTTTTGTTTCCATTGTTTAAGTTGTTCAACAATCGGTTTATAACGTTAAAATATCGGTTCAATCGGTGACACGTGGCTTTACTTTGCTTACACTGTGCAACAACGGAATACGGTATATCATTGCCTAACAATGGCTAATAAGCAAAAGATTGGTTTTGCGGACTCCAACAATAACAGAATATGAAGAAACATTCGATGTTTTTTTAAAAAGGTCGGTCTGTTAGTTTGCTTTGTTGTCCTAACACACTGCGACTCCATAGCGTTTAATTTTTTTCCCATTGTTTAAGATGTTCAACAATCGGTTTATAACGTTAAAATATAGGTTCAATCGGTAACACGTGGCTTTTCATTGTTTAAGTTGTACAACAATGGAATACGGTATTTGGTTACCCAACAATGGAATGTAAGCAAAGGATCGGTTTTGCGGGCTCCAACAATAACAGAATATGAAGAAACATTCGGTTTTGCGTTAAAAAAGTCGGTCTGTAAGAGTGCTTTTTTGTACTAACACGATTTGACTCCATGACATTTAATTTATATGTTTCCATTGTTTAAGTTGTTCAACAATCGGTTTATAACGTTAAAATATCGGTTCAATCGGTTAAACTTTGCTTTTCTTTGTTTAAAACGTCGGTGTAAATTTTTTAAAAGCGTCGGTTTGTTAGTTTGCTTTGTTGTCCTAACACACTGCGACTCCATGGCATTTAATTTATATGTTTCATTGTTTAAGATGTTCAACAATCGGTATATAACGTTAAAATATCGGTTCAATCGGGACACGTGGCTTTTCTTTGTTTATTTTGTGCAACAATGGTATACGGTATTTCGTTGCCAACAATGGAACATAAGCAAAGAATCGGTTTTGATGGCTCAAACTATAACCGAATATGAAGAAACATTCGGTGTTTTGTTAAAAACGTCGGTTTGTTTTTTGCATTGTTGTCCTAACACACTGCGACTCCATGGCATTTAATTTATTTGTTTCCATTGTTTAAGTTGTTCAACAATCGGTTTACAACCTTAAAATATCGGTTCAATCGGTAACACGTGGCTTTTCTTTGTTTACATTGTGCAACAATGGAACACGGTATTTCGTTGCCCAACAATGGAATATAAGCAAAGGATCGGTTTTGCGCACTCCAACAATAACAGAATATGAAGAAACATTTGGTGATTTTTTAAAAACGTCGGTCTGTTTTTGTGCTTTGTTGTCCTAACACACTGCGACTCCATGGCGTTTAATTTATTTGTTTCCATTGTTTAAGCGGTTCAACAATCGGTTTAGAACGATTAAAATATCGGTTCAATCGGTAACACGTTGCTTTTCCTTGTTTACTTTGTGCAACAATGGAATACGGTATATCGTTTCCCAACAATGGAATATAAGCAAAGGATCGGTTTTGCGCACTCCAACAATAACAGAATATGAAGAAACATTTGGCGATTTTTTAAAAACGTCGGTTTGTTCGTTTGCTTTGTTGTCCTAACACACTGCGACTCCATGGCGTTTAATTTATTTGTTTCCATTGTTTAAGTGGGTCAACAATCGGTTTATAAAGATAAAAATATCTGCTCAATCGGTAACACGAGACTTTTCTTTGGTTACTTTGTGCAACAATGGAATACGGTATTTCGTTGCCTAACAATGGAATATAAGCAAAGGATCGGTTTTGCGGGCTCCAACAACAACCGAATATGAAGAAACATTCGATGTTTTGTTAAAAACGTCGGTTTGTTAGTTCGCTTTGTTGTCCTAACACACTGCGACTCCATGGCATTTAATTTATATGTTTCCATTGTTTAAGTTGTTCAACAATCGGTATATAACGTTAAAATATCGGTTCAATCGGGACACGTGGCTTTTCTTTGTTTACATTGTGCAACAATGGAATAGGGTATTTCCTTTCATAACAATGGAATATAAGCAAAGGATCGGTTTTGCGGGCTCCAACAATAACCGAATATGAAGAAACATTCGATGTTTTGTTAAAAACGTCGGTTTGTTAGTTTGCTATCAAAGTCCTTACACACTGAGACTCCATGGCATTTAATTTATTTGTTTTCATTGTTTAATTTGTTCAACAATCGGTTTATAACGTTAAAATATCGGTTCAATCGGTAACACGTGGCTTTTCATTGTTTACTTTGTGCAACAATGGTATACGGTATTTCGTTGTCAACAATGGAACATAAGCAAAGAATCGGTTTTGAAGGCTCAAACTATAACCTAATATGAAGAAACATTCGGTGTTTTGTTAAAAACGTCGGTTTGTTTTTTGCATTGTTGTCCTAACACACTGCGACTCCATGGCATTTAATTTATTTGTTTCCATTGCTTAAGTTGTTCAACAATCGGTTTACAACCTTAAAATATCGGTTCAATCGGTAACACGTGGCTTTTCTTTGTTTACATTGTGCAACAATGGAACACGGTATTTTGTTGCCCAACAATGGAATATAAGCAAAGGATCGGTTTTGCGCACTCCAACAATAACAGAATATGAAGAAACATTTGGCGATTTTTTAAAAACGTCGGTTTGTTCGTTTGCTTTGTTGTCCTAACACACTGCGACTCCATGGCGTTTAATTTATTTGTTTCCATTGTTTAAGTGGGTCAACAATCGGTTTATAACGATTAAAATATCTGCTCAATCGGTAACACGAGACTTTTCTTTGGTTACTTTGTGCAACAATGGAATACGGTATTTCGTTGCCCAACAATGGAATATAAGCAAAGGATCGGTTTTGCGGACTCCAACAACAACCGACTATGAAGAAACATTCGATGTTTTGTTAAAAACGTCGGTTTGTTAGTTTGCTTTGTTGTCCTAACACACTGCGACTCCATGGCGTTTAATTTTTTTGTTTCCATTGTTTAAGTTGTTCAACAATCGGTTTATAACGTTAAAATATCGGTTCAATCGGTAACACGTTGCTTTTCCTTGTTTAAGTTGTACAACAATGGAATAAGGTATTTCGTTACCCAACAATGGAATGTAAGCAAAGGATCGGTTTTGCGGGCTCCAACAATAACAGAATATGAAGAAACATTCGGTTTTGCGTTAAAAAAGTCGGTCTGTAAGAGTGCTTTTTTGTACTAACACGATTTGACTCCATGGCATTTAATTTATATGTTTCCATTGTTTAAGTTGTTCAACAATCGGTTTATAACGTTAAAATATCGGTTCAATCGGTTAAACTTGGCTTTTCTTTGTTTACTTTGTGCAACAATGGAATACGGCATTTCGTTGCCCAACAATGGAATATCAGCAAACGATCGTTTTTCTGGCCTCCAACAATAACAGAATATGAAGAAACATTCGATGTTTTGTTAAAAACATCGGTCTGTTTGTTTGCTTTGTTGTCCTAACACACTGCGACTCCATAGCGTTTAATTTTTTTGTTTCCATTGTTTATGTTTTTCAACAATCGGTTTATAACGTTAAAATATCGGTTCAATCGGTAACACGTGGCTTTTCATTGTTTAAGTTGTACAACAATGGAATACGGTATTTCGTTACCCAACAATGGAATGTAAGCAAAGGATCGGTTTTGCGGGCTCCAACAGTAACAGAATATGAAGAAACATTCGGTTTTGCGTTAAAAACGTCGGTCTGTAAGAGTGCTTTTTGTACTAACACAATTTGTCTCCATGGCATTTAATTTATAAGTTTCCATTGTTTAAGTTGTTCAAGAATCGGTATATAACGTTAAAATATCGGTTCAATCGGTTAAACTTGGCTTTTCTTTGTTTAAAACGTCGGTTTAAATTTTTTAAAAACGTCGGTTTGTTAGTTTGCTTTGTTGTCCTAACACACTATAACTATGACGTTAAAATATCGGTTCAATCGGTTAAACTTGGCTATTCATTGTTTAAAACGTCGATTTAAATTTTTTAAAAATGTCGGTTTGTTAGTTTGCTTTGTTGTCCTAACACACTGCGACTCCATGGCATTTAATTTATATGTTTCCATTGTTTACGTTGTTCAACAATCGGTTTATAACGTTAAAATATCGGTTCAATCGGGAACACGTGGCTTTTCTTTGTTTACATTCTGCAACAATGGAATACGGTATTTCCTTTCATAACAATGGAATATAAGCAAAGGATCGGTTTTGCGGGCTCCAACAATAACCGAATATGAAGATACATTCGGTGTTTTGTTAAAAACGTCGGTTTGTTAGTTTGCTTTGATGTCCTTACACACTGAGACTCCATGGCATTTAATTTATTTGCTTCCATTGTTTAATTTGTTTAACAATCGGTTTATAACGTTAAAATATCGGTTCAATCGGTAACACGTGGCTTTTCATTGTTTACTTTGGGCAACAATGGAATACGGTATTTCGTTGCCAACAATGGAACATAAGCAAAGAATCCGTTTTGAAGGCTCAAACTATAATCGAATATGAAGAAACATTCGGTGTTTTGTTAAAAACGTCGGATTGTTTTTTGCTTTGTTGTCCTAACACACTGCGACTCCATGGCATTTAATTTATTTGTTTCCATTGTTTAAGTTGTACAACAATCGGTTTACAACCTTAAAATATCGGTTCAATCGGTAACACATGGCTTTTTATTGTTTATTTTATGCAACAATGGAATACGGTATTTCGTTGCCCAACAATGGAATATAAGAAAAGGATCCGTTTTGCGGGCTCCAACAACAACCGAATATGAAGAAACATTCGATGTTTTGTTAAAAACGTCGGTTTGTTAGTTTGCTTTGTTGTAATAACACACTGCGACTCCATGGCGTTTAATTTGTTTGTTTCCATTGTTTAAGTTGTTCAACAATCGGTTTATAACGTTAAAATATAGGTTCAATCGGTGACACGTGGCTTTACTTTGTTTAATTTGTGCAACAACGGAAAACGGTATATCGTTGCCTAACAATTGCTAATAAGCAAAGGATCAGTTTTGCGGGCTCCAACAATAACCGAATATGAAGAAACATTCGGTGTTTTGGTAAAAACGTCGTTTGTTAGTTTGCTTTGATGTCCTTACAAACTGAGACTCCATGGCATTTAATTTATTAGTTTCCATTGTTTAAGTTGTTCAACAATCGGTTTATAACGTTAAAATATTGGTTCAATCGGTAACACGTGGCTTTTCATTGTTTACTTTGTGCAACAATGGAATACGGTATTTCGTTGCCAACAATGGAACATAAGCAAAGAATCGGTTTTGAAGGCTCAAAATATAACCAAATATGATGAAACATTCGGTGTTTTGTTAAAAAAGTCGGTTTGTTTTTTGTTTTGTTGTCCTAACACACTGCGACTCCATGGCATTTAAATTATTTGTTTCCATTGTTTAAGTTTTTAACAATCGGTTTACAACCTTAAAATATTGGTTCAATCGGTAACACATGGCTTTTTATTGTTTATTTTATGCAACAATGGAATACGGTATTTCGTTGCCCAACAATGGAATATAAGCAGAGGATCGGTTTTGTGGGCTCTAACAATAACAGAATATGAAGAAACATTCGGTTTTGCGTTAAAAAAGTCGGTCTGAAAGACTGCTTTTTTGAACTAACACGATTTGACTCCATAGCATTTAATTTATATGTTTCCATTGTTTAAGTTGTTCAACAATCGGTTTATAACGTTAAAATATCGGTTCAATCGGTGACACGTGGCTTTAATTTGTTTACTTTGTGCAATAACGGAATACGGTATTTCGTTGTCTAACAATGGCTAATAAGCGAAGGATTGGTTTTGCGGGCTCCAACAATAACAGAATATAAAGAAATATTCGGTTTTGCGTTAAAAACGTCGGTCTCTTAGTGTGCTTCGTTGTCCTAACCCAATTTGACTCCATGGCGTTTAATGTATTTGTTGCCATAGTTTAAGTTGTTCAACAATCGGTTTATAACCTTAGAATATCGGTTAAATCGGTTAAACTTGGCTTTTATTTGTTTACTTTGTGCAACAATGGAATACGGTATTTCGTTGCCCAATAATGGAATATCAGCAAAGGATCGTTTTTCCGGCCTCCAACAATAACAGAATATGAAGAAACATTCGATGTTTTGTTAAAAACGTCGGTCTGTTAGTTTGCTTTGTTGTCCTAACACACTGCGACTCCTAGCGTTTAATTTTTTTGTTTCCATTGTTTAAGTTGTTCAACAATCGGTTTATAACGTTAAAATATAGGTTCAATCGGTAACACGTGGCTTTTCATTGTTTAAGTTGTACAACAATGGAATACGGTATTTGGTTACCCAACAATGGAATGTAAGCAAAGGATCGGTTTTGCGGGCTCCAACAATAACAGAATATGAAGAAACATTCGGTTTTGCGTTAAAAAAGTCGGTCTGTAAGAGTGCTTTTTTGTACTAACACGATTTGACTCCATGGCATTTAATTTATATGTTTCCATTGTTTAAGTTGTTCAACAATCGGTTTATAACGTTAAAATATCGGTTCAATCGGTTAAACTTTGCTTTTCTTTGTTTAAAACGTCGGTGTAAATTTTTTAAAAACGTCGGTTTGTTAGTTTGCTTTGTTGTCCTAACACACTGCGACTCCATGGCATTTAATTTATATGTTTCATTGTTGATGTTCAACAATCGGTATATAACGTTAAAATATCGGTTCAATCGGGACACGTGGCTTTTCTTTGTTTACTTTGTGCAACAATGGTATACGGTATTTCGTTGCCAACAATGGAACATAAGCAAAGAATCGGTTTTGATGGCTCAAACTATAACCGAATATGAGGAAACTTTCGGTGTTTTGTTAAAAACGTCGGTTTGTTTTTTGCATTGTTGTCCTAACACACTGCGACTCCATGGCATTTAATTTATTTGTTTCCATTGTTTAAGTTGTTCAACAATCGGTTTACAACCTTAAAATATCGGTTCAATCGGTAACACGTGGCTTTTCTTTGTTTACATTGTGCAACAATGGAACACGGTATTTCGTTGCCCAACAATGGAATATATCCAAAGGATCGGTTTTGCGCACTCCAACAATAACAGAATATGAAAAAACATTTGGTGATTTTTTAAAAACGTCGGTCTGTTTTTGTGCTTTGTTGTCCTAACACACTGCGACTCCATGGCGTTTAATTTATTTGTTTCCATTGTTTAAGCGGTTCAACAATCGGTTTAGAACGATTAAAATATCGGTTCAATCGGTAACACGTTGCTTTTCCTTGTTTACTTTGTGCAACAATGGAATACGGTATATCGTTTCCCAACAATGGAATATAAGCAAAGGATCGGTTTTGCGCACTCCAACAATAACAGAATATGAAGAAACATTTGGCGATTTTTTAAAAACGTCGGTCTGTTTTTGTGCTTTGTTGTCCTAACACACTGCGACTCCATGGCGTTTAATTTATTTGTTTCCATTGTTTAAGCGGTTCAACAATCGGTTTAGAACGATTAAAATATCGGTTCAATCGGTAACACGTTGCTTTTTCTTGTTTACTTTGTGCAACAATGGAATACGGTATTTCGTTGCCTAACAATGGAATATAAGCAAAGGATCGGTTTTGCGGGCTCCAACAACAACCGAATATGAAGAAACATTCGATGTTTTGTTAAAAACGTCGGTTTGTTAGTTCGCTTTGTTGTCCTAACACACTGCGACTCCATGGCATTTAATTTATATGTTTCCATTGTTTAAGTTGTTCAACAATCGGTATATAACGTTAAAATATCGGTTCAATCGGGACACGTGGCTTTTCTTTGTTTACATTGTGCAACAATGGAATAGGGTATTTCCTTTCATAACAATGGAATATAAGCAAAGGATCGGTTTTGCGGGCTCCAACAATAACCGAATATGAAGAAACATTCGGTGTTTTGTTAAAAACGTCGGTTTGTTAGTTTGCTATCAAAGTCCTTACACACTGAGACTCCATGGCATTTAATTTATTTGTTTCCATTGTTTAATTTGTTCAACAATCGGTTTATAACGTTAAAATATCGGTTCAATCGGTAACACGTGGCTTTTCATTGTTTACTTTGTGCAACAATGGTATACGGTATTTCGTTGTCAACAATGGAAC
Organism: Maratus speciosus; assembly: GCA_963932465.1. Lineage (NCBI taxonomy): Eukaryota > Metazoa > Arthropoda > Arachnida > Araneae > Salticidae > Maratus > Maratus speciosus. Next base: position 137,248,404 of record OZ010797.1, on the reverse strand, counting down.
ATAAGCAAAGAATCGGTTTTGAAGGCTCAAACTATAACCGAATATGAAGAAACATTCGGTGTTTTGTTAAAAACGTCGGTTTGTTTTTTGCATTGTTGTCCTAACACACTGCGACTCCATGGCATTTAATTTATTTGTTTCCATTGCTTAAGTTGTTCAACAATCGGTTTACAACCTTAAAATATCGGTTCAATCGGTAACACGTGGCTTTTCTTTGTTTACATTGTGCAACAATGGAACACGGTATTTTGTTGCCCAACAATGGAATATAAGCAAAGGATCGGTTTTGCGCACTCCAACAATAACAGAATATGAAGAAACATTTGGCGATTTTTTAAAAACGTCGGTTTGTTCGTTTGCTTTGTTGTCCTAACACACTGCGACTCCATGGCGTTTAATTTTTTTGTTTCCATTGTTTAAGTTGTTCAACAATCGGTTTATAACGTTAAAATATCGGTTCAATCGGTAACACGTTGCTTTTCCTTGTTTAAGTTGTACAACAATGGAATAAGGTATTTCGTTACCCAACAATGGAATGTAAGCAAAGGATCGGTTTTGCGGGCTCCAACAATAACAGAATATGAAGAAACATTCGGTTTTGCGTTAAAAAAGTCGGTCTGTAAGAGTGCTTTTTTGTACTAACACGATTTGACTCCATGGCATTTAATTTATATGTTTCCATTGTTTAAGTTGTTCAACAATCGGTTTATAACGTTAAAATATCGGTTCAATCGGTTAAACTTGGCTTTTCTTTGTTTAAAACGTCGGTGTAAATTTTTTAAAAACGTCGGTTTGTTAATTTGCTTTGTTGTCCTAACACACTGCGACTCCATGGCATTTAATTTATATGTTTCCATTGTTTAAGTTGTTCAACAATCGGTATATAACGTTAAAATATCGGTTCAATCGGGACACGTGGCCTGTCTTTGTTTACTTTGTGCAACAATGGTATACGGTATTTCGTTCCCAACAATGGAAAATAAGCAAACAATCGGTTTTGGAGGCTCAAACTATAACCGAATATGAAGAAACATTCGGTGTTTTGTTAAAAACGTCGGTTTGTTTTTTGCATTGTTGTCCTAACACACTGCGACTCCATGGCATTTAATTTATTTGTTTCCATTGTTTAAGTTGTTCAACAATCGGTTTACAACCTTAAAATATCGGTTCAATCGGTAACACGTGGCTTTTCTTTGTTTACATTGTGCAACAATGGAACACGGTATTTCGTTGCCCAACAATGGAATATAAGCAAAGGATCGGTTTTGCGCACTTCAACAATAACAGAATATGAAGAAACATTTGGTGATTTTTTAAAAACGTCGGTCTGTTTGTGTGCTTTGTTGTCCTAACACACTGCGACTCCATGGCGTTTAATTTATTTGTTTCCATTGTTTAAGCGGTTCAACAATCGGTTTAGAACGATTAAAATATCGGTTCAATCGGTAACACGTTGCTTTTCCTTGTTTACTTTGTGCAACAATGGAATACGGTATTTCGTTGCCCAACAATGTAATATAAGCAAAGGATCGGTTTTGCGGGCTCCAACAACAACCGAATATGAAGAAACATTCCATGTTTTGTTAAAAACGTCGGTTTGTTAGTTTGCTTTGTTGTCCTAACACACTGCGACTCCATGGCATTTAATTTATATGTTTCCATTGTTTAAGTTGTTCAACAATCGGTATATAACGTTAAAATATCGGTTCAATCGGGACACGTGGCTTTTCTTTGTTTACATTGTGCAACAATGGAATACGGTATTTCCTTTCATAACAATGGAATATAAGCAAAGGATCGGTTTTGCGGGCTCCAACAATAACCGAATATGAAGAAACATTCGGTGTTTTGTTAAAAACGTCGGTTTGTTAGTTTGCTATCAAAGTCCTTACACACAGAGACTCCATGGCATTTAATTTATTTGTTTCCATTGTTTAATTTGTTCAACAATCGGTTTATAACGTTAAAATATCGGTTCAATCGGTAACACGTGGCTTTTCATTGTTTACTTTTTGCAACAATGGAATACGGTATATCGTTTCCCAACAATGGAATATAAGCAAAGGATCGGTTTTGCGCACTCCAACAATAACAGAATATGAAGAAACATTTGGCGATTTTTTAAAAACGTCGGTTTGTTCGTTTGCTTTGTTGTCCTAACACACTGCGACTCCATGGCGTTTAATTTATTTGTTTCCATTGTTTAAGTGGGTCAACAATCGGTTTATAACGATTAAAATATCTGCTCAATCGGTAACACGAGACTTTTCTTTGGTTACTTTGTGCAACAATGGAATACGGTATTTCGTTGCCCAACAATGGAATATAACCAAAGGATCGGTTTTGCGGGCTCCAACAACAACCGAATATGAAGAAACATTCGATGTTTTGTTAAAAACGTCGGTTTGTTAGTTTGCTTTGTTGTCCTAACACACTGCGACTCCATGGCGTTTAATTTTTTTGTTTCCATTGTTTAAGTTGTTCAACAATCGGTTTATAACGTTAAAATATCGGTTCAATCGGTGACACGTGGCTTTACTTTGCTTACTTTGTGCAACAACTGAATACGGTATATCATTGCCTAACAATGGCTAATAAGCAAAGGATTGGTTTTGCGGCCTCCAACAATAACAGAATATGAAGAAACATTCGATGATTTGTTAAAAACGTCGGTTTGTTAGTTTGCTTTGTTGTCCTAACACACTGCGACTCCATGGCGTTTAATCTTTTTGTTTCCATTGTTTAAGTTGTTCAACAATCGGTTTATAACGTTAAAATATCGGTTCAATCGGTGACACGTGGCTTTACTTTGCTTACTTTGTGCAACAACGGAATACGGTATTTCGTTGCCCAACAATGTAATATAAGCAAAGGATCGGTTTTGCGGGCTCCAACAACAACCGAATATGAAGAAACATTCGATGTTTTGTTAAAAACGTCGGTTTGTTAGTTTGCTTTGTTGTCCTAACACACTGCGACTCCATAGCGTTTAATTTTGTTTTCCATTGTTTAAGATGTTCAACAATCGGTTTATAACGTTAAAATATCGGTTCAATCGGTGACACGTGGCTTTATTTTGTTTACTTTGTGCAACAACGGAATACGGTATATCATTGCCTAACAATGGCTAATGAGCAAAGGATTGGTTTTGCGGTCTCCAACAATAACAGAATATGAAGAAACATTCGATGTTTTTTTAAAAACGTCGGTCTGTTAGTTTGCTTTGTTGTCCTAACACACTGCGACTCCATAGCGTTTAATTTTTTGTCCATTGTTTAAGATGTTCAACAATCGGTTTATAACGTTAAAATATCGGTTCAATCAGTAACACGTGGCTTTTCATTGTTTACTTTGTGAAACAATGGAATACGGTATTTCGTTGCCAACAATGGAACATAAGCAAAGAAACGGTTTTGAAGGCTCAAACTATAACCGAATATGAAGAAACATTCGGTGTTTTGTTAAAAACGTCGGTTTGTTTTTTGCTTTGTTGTCCTAACGCACTGCGACTCCATGGCATTTAATTTATTTGTTTCCATTGTTTAAGTTGTTCAACAATCGGTTTACAACCTTAAAATATCGGTTCAATCGGTAACACGTGGCTTTTCTTTGTTTACATTGTGCAACAATGGAACACGGTATTTCGTTGCAAAACAATGGAATATAAGCAAAGGATCGGTTTTGCGGGCTCCAACAATAACAGAAAATGAAGAAACATTCGGTTTTGCGTTAAAAACGTCGGTCTGCTTGTGTGCTTTGTTGTCCAAACACACTGCGACTCCATGTCGTTTAATTTTTTTGTTTCCATTGTTTAAGTTGTTCAACAATCGGTTTATAACGTTAAAATATCGGTTCAATCGGTGACACGTGGCTATACTTTGTTTACTTTGTGCAACAAAGGAATACGGTATTTCGTTGCCTAACAATGGCTAATAAGCAAAAGATTGGTTTTGCGGGCTCCAACAATAACAGAATATAAAGAAACATTCGGTTTTGCGTTAAAAACGTCGGTCTGTTAGTGTGCTTCGTTGTCCTAACACAATTTGACTCCATGGCGTTTAATGTATTTGTTGCCATAGTTTAAGTTGTTCAACAATCGGTTTATAACTTTAGAATATCAGTTAAATCGGTTAAACTTGGCTTTTCTTTGTTTACTTTGTGCAACAATGGAATACGGCATTTCGTTGCCCAACAATGGAATATCAGCAAACGATCGTTTTTCCGGCCTCCAACAATAACTGAATATGAAGAAACATTCGATGTTTTGTTAAAAACGTCGGTCTGTTTGTTTGCTTTGTTGTCCTAACACACTGCGACTCCTAGCGTTTAATTTTTTTGTTTCCATTGTTTAAGTTGTTCAACAATCGGTTTATAACTTTAAAATATAGGTTCAATCGGTAACACGTGGCTTTTCATTGTTTAAGTTGTACAACAATGGAATACGGTATTTCGTTACCCAACAATGGAATGTAAGCAAAGGATCGGTTTTGCGGGCTCCAACAATAACAGAATATGAAGAAACATTCGGTTTTGCGTTAAAAAAGTCGGTCTGTAAGAGTGCTTTTTTGTACTAAAACGATTTGACTCCATGGCATTTAATTTATATGTTTCTATTTTTTAAGTTGTTCAACAATCGTTTTATAACGTTAAAATATCGGTTCAATCTGTTAAACTTGGCTTTTCTTTGTTTAAAACGTCGGTGTAAATTTTTTAAAAACGTCGGTTTGTTAGTTTGCTTTGTTGTCCTAACACACTGCGACTCCATGGCATTTAATTTATATGTTTCCATTGTTTAAGTTGTTCAACAATCGGTATATAACGTTAAAATATCGCTTCAATCGGGACACGTGGCTTTTCTTTGTTTACTTTGTGCAACAATGGTATACGGTATTTCGTTGCCAACAATGGAACATAAGCAAAGAATCGGTTTTGAAGGCTCAAACTATAACCGAATATGAAGAAACATTCGGTGTTTTGTTAAAAACGTCGGTTTGTTTTTTGCATTGTTGTCTTAACACACTGCGACTCCATGGCATTTAATTTATTTGTTTCCATTGTTTAAGTTGTTCAACAATCGGTTTACAACCTTAAAATATCGGTTCAATCGGTAACACGTGGCTTTTCTTTGTTTACATTGTGCAACAATGGAACACGGTATTTCGTCGCCCAACAATGGAATATAAGCAAAGGATCGGTTTTGCGCACTCCAACAATAACAGAATATGAAGAAACATTTGGTGATTTTTTAAAAACGTCGGTCTGTTTGTGTGCTTTGTTGTCCTAACACACTGCGACTCCATGGCGTTTAATTTATTTGTTTCCACTGTTTAAGCGGTTCAACAATCGGTTTAGAACGATTAAAATATCGGTTCAATCGGTAACACGTTGCTTTTCCTTGTTTACTTTGTGCAACAATGGAATACGGTATATCGTTTCCCAACAATGGAATATAAGCAAAGGATCGGTTTTGCGCACTCCAACAATAACAGAATATGAAGAAACATTTGGCGATTTTTTAAAAACGTCGGTTTGTTCGTTTGCTTTGTTGTCCTAACACACTGCGACTCCATGGCGTTTAATTTATTTGTTTCCATTGTTTAAGTGGGTCAACAATCGGTTTATAACGATTAAAATATCTGCTCAATCGGTAACACGAGACTTTTCTTTGGTTAATTTGTGCAACAATGGAATACGGTATTTCGTTGCCCAACAATGGAATATAAGCAAAGGATCGGTTTTGCGGGCTCCAACAACAACCGAATATGAAGAAACATTCCATGTGCTGTTAAAAACGTCGGTTTGTTAGTTTGCTTTGTTGTCCTAACACACTGCGACTCCATGGCATTTAATTTATATGTTTCCATTGTTTAAGTTGTTCAACAATCGGTATATAACGTTAAAATATCGGTTCAATCGGGACACGTGGCTTTTCTTTGTTTATATTGTGCAACAATGGAATACGGTATTTCCTTTCATAACAATGGAATATAAGCAAAGGATCGGTTTTGCGGGCTCCAACAACAACCGAATATGAAGAAACATTCGATGTTTTGTTAAAAACGTCGGTTTGTTAGTTTGCTTATTTGTCCTAACACACTGCGACTCCATGGCGTTTAATTTATTTGTTTCCATTGTTTAAGTGGGTCAACAATCGGTTTATAACGATTAAAATATCTGCTCAATCGGTAACACGAGACTTTTCTTTGGTTACTTTGTGCAACAATGGAATACGGTATTTCGTTGCCCAACAATGGAATATAAGCAAAGGATCGGTTTTGCGGGCTCCAACAACAACCGAATTTGAAGAAACATTCGATGTTTTGTTAAAAACGTCGGTTTGTTAGTTTGCTTTGTTGTCCTAACACACTGCGACTCCATGGCGTTTAATTTTTTTGTTTCCATTGTTTAAGTTGTTCAACAATCGGTTTATAACGTTAAAATATCGGTTCAATCGGTGACACGTGGCTTTACTTTGCTTACACTGTGCAACAACGGAATACGGTATATCATTGCCTAACAATGGCTAATAAGCAAAAGATTGGTTTTGGGAACTACAACAATAACAGAATATGAAGAAACATTCGATGTTTTTTTAAAAAGGTCGGTCTGTTAGTTTGCTTTGTTGTCCTAACACACTGCGACTCCATAGCGTTTAATTTTTTTCCCATTGTTTAAGATGTTCAACAATCGGTTTATAACGTTAAAATATAGGTTCAATCGGTAACACGTGGCTTTTCATTGTTTAAGTTGTACAACAATGGAATACGGTATTTGGTTACCCAACAATGGAATGTAAGCAAAGGATCGGTTTTGCGGGCTCCAACAATAACAGAATATGAAGAAACATTCGGTTTTGCGTTAAAAAAGTCGGTCTGTAAGAGTGCTTTTTTGTACTAACACGATTTGACTCCATGGCATTTAATTTATATGTTTCCATTGTTTAAGTTGTTCAACAATCGGTTTATAACGTTAAAATATCGGTTCAATCGGTTAAACTTTGCTTTTCTTTGTTTAAAACGTCGGTGTAAATTTTTTAAAAACGTCGGTTTGTTAGTTTGCTTTGTTGTCCTAACACACTGCGACTCCATGGCATTTAATTTATATGTTTCATTGTTTAACCCTCCGAGCGTCTTGCAAAAGGGTAAAATTGCGATTTTGTTTTCTTTGCATTTTGTTTTAAATGCTAATAAAATATGATTCTTTCAACATTATAAAAAAGAAACTCAATTAAAAATATGAATGTAATCCTTAAGAGTATTAATAATTCTTAAATGTATTTAAAATTCCATAAATCTATAGAATTATGTTATCTTAAATATTGCTTGTATTGCTGTGAAACCTGGAGCTTAGTGAACGGAATAATACGCCCCAAACACTTAGAGGGTTAAGATGTTCAACAATCGGTATGTAACGTTAAAATATCGGTTCAATCGGGACACGTGGCTTTTCTTTGTTTACTTTGTGCAACAATGGTATACGGTATTTCGTTGCCAACAATGGAACATAAGCAAAGAATCGGTTTTGATGGCTCAAACTATAACCGAATATGAAGAAACATTCGGTGTTTTGTTAAAAACGTCGGTTTGTTTTTTGCATTGTTGTCCTAACACACTGCGACTCCATGGCATTTAATTTATTTGTTTCCATTGTTTAAGTTGTTCAACAATCGGTTTACAACCTTAAAATATCGGTTCAATCGGTAACACGTGGCTTTTCTTTGTTTACATTGTGCAACAATGGAACACGGTATTTCGTTGCCCAACAATGGAATATAAGCAAAGGATCGGTTTTGCGCACTCCAACAATAACAGAATATGAAGAAACATTTGGTGATTTTATAAAAACGTCGGTCTGTTTTTGTGCTTTGTTGTCCTAACACACTGCGACTCCATGGCGTTTAATTTATTTGTTTCCATTGTTTAAGCGGTTCAACAATCGGTTTAGAACGATTAAAATATCGGTTCAATCGGTAACACGTTGCTTTTCCTTGTTTACTTTGTGCAACAATGGAATACGGTATTTCGTTGCCTAACAATGGAATATAAGCAAAGGATCGGTTTTGCGGGCTCCAACAATAACAGAATATGAAGAAACATTCGATGTTTTGTTAAAAACGTCGGTTTGTTAGTTCGCTTTGTTGTCCTAACACACTGCGACTCCATGGCATTTAATTTATTTGTTTCCATTGTTTAAGCGGTTCAACAATCGGTTTAGAACGATTAAAATATCGGTTCAATCGGTAACACGTTGCTTTTCCTTGTTTACTTTGTGCAACAATGGAATACGGTATATCGTTTCCCAACAATGGAATATAAGCAAAGGATCGGTTTTGCGCACTCCAACAATAACAGAATATGAAGAAACATTTGGCGATTTTTTAAAAACGTCGGTTTGTTCGTTTGCTTTGTTGTCCTAACACACTGCGACTCCATGGCGTTTAATTTATTTGTTTCCATTGTTTAAGTGGGTCAACAATCGGTTTATAACGATTAAAATATCTGCTCAATCGGTAACACGAGACTTTTCTTTGGTTAATTTGTGCAACAATGGAATACGGTATTTCGTTGCCCAACAATGGAATATAAGCAAAGGATCGGTTTTGCGGGCTCCAACAACAACCGAATATGAAGAAACATTCCATGTGCTGTTAAAAACGTCGGTTTGTTAGTTTGCTTTGTTGTCCTAACACACTGCGACTCCATGGCATTTAATTTATATGTTTCCATTGTTTAAGTTGTTCAACAATCGGTATATAACGTTAAAATATCGGTTCAATCGGGACACGTGGCTTTTCTTTGTTTATATTGTGCAACAATGGAATACGGTATTTCCTTTCATAACAATGGAATATAAGCAAAGGATCGGTTTTGCGGGCTCCAACAACAACCGAATATGAAGAAACATTCGATGTTTTGTTAAAAACGTCGGTTTGTTAGTTTGCTTATTTGTCCTAACACACTGCGACTCCATGGCGTTTAATTTATTTGTTTCCATTGTTTAAGTGGGTCAACAATCGGTTTATAACGATTAAAATATCTGCTCAATCGGTAACACGAGACTTTTCTTTGGTTACTTTGTGCAACAATGGAATACGGTATTTCGTTGCCCAACAATGGAATATAAGCAAAGGATCGGTTTTGCGGGCTCCAACAACAACCGAATTTGAAGAAACATTCGATGTTTTGTTAAAAACGTCGGTTTGTTAGTTTGCTTTGTTGTCCTAACACACTGCGACTCCATGGCGTTTAATTTTTTTGTTTCCATTGTTTAAGTTGTTCAACAATCGGTTTATAACGTTAAAATATCGGTTCAATCGGTGACACGTGGCTTTACTTTGCTTACACTGTGCAACAACGGAATACGGTATATCATTGCCTAACAATGGCTAATAAGCAAAAGATTGGTTTTGCGGACTACAACAATAACAGAATATGAAGAAACATTCGATGTTTTTTTAAAAAGGTCGGTCTGTTAGTTTGCTTTGTTGTCCTAACACACTGCGACTCCATAGCGTTTAATTTTTTTCCCATTGTTTAAGATGTTCAACAATCGGTTTATAACGTTAAAATATAGGTTCAATCGGTAACACGTGGCTTTTCATTGTTTACATTGTGCAACAATGGAACACGGTATTTTGTTGCCCAACAATGGAATATAAGCAAAGGATCGGTTTTGCGCACTCCAACAATAACAGAATATGAAGAAACATTTGGCGATTTTTTAAAAACGTCGGTTTGTTCGTTTGCTTTGTTGTCCTAACACACTGCGACTCCATGGCGTTTAATTTATTTGTTTCCATTGTTTAAGTGGGTCAACAATCGGTTTATAACGTTAAAATATCGGTTCAATCGGTTAAACTTTGCTTTTCTTTGTTTAAAACGTCGGTGTAAATTTTTTAAAAACGTCGGTTTGTTAGTTTGCTTTGTTGTCCTAACACACTGCGACTCCATGGCATTTAATTTATATGTTTCATTGTTTAACCCTCCGAGCGTCTTGCAAAAGGGTAAAATTGCGATGTTGTTTTCTTTGCATTTTGTTTTAAATGCTAATAAAATATGATTCTTTCAACATTATAAAAAAGAAACTCAATTAAAAATATGAATGTAATCCTTAAGAGTATTAATAATTCTTAAATGTATTTAAAATTCCATAAATCTATAGAATTATGTTATCTTAAATATTGCTTGTATTGCTGTGAAACCTGGAGCTTAGTGAACGGAATAATACGCCCCAAACACTTAGAGGGTTAAGATGTTCAACAATCGGTATGTAACGTTAAAATATCGGTTCAATCGGGACACGTGGCTTTTCTTTGTTTACTTTGTGCAACAATGGTATACGGTATTTCGTTGCCAACAATGGAACATAAGCAAAGAATCGGTTTTGATGGCTCAAACTATAACCGAATATGAAGAAACATTCGGTGTTTTGTTAAAAACGTCGGTTTGTTTTTTGCATTGTTGTCCTAACACACTGCGACTCCATGGCATTTAATTTATTTGTTTCCATTGTTTAAGTTGTTCAACAATCGGTTTACAACCTTAAAATATCGGTTCAATCGGTAACACGTGGCTTTTCTTTGTTTACATTGTGCAACAATGGAACACGGTATTTCGTTGCCCAACAATGGAATATAAGCAAAGGATCGGTTTTGCGCACTCCAACAATAACAGAATATGAAGAAACATTTGGTGATTTTATAAAAACGTCGGTCTGTTTTTGTGCTTTGTTGTCCTAACACACTGCGACTCCATGGCGTTTAATTTATTTGTTTCCATTGTTTAAGCGGTTCAACAATCGGTTTAGAACGATTAAAATATCGGTTCAATCGGTAACACGTTGCTTTTCCTTGTTTACTTTGTGCAACAATGGAATACGGTATTTCGTTGCCTAACAATGGAATATAAGCAAAGGATCGGTTTTGCGGGCTCCAACAATAACAGAATATGAAGAAACATTCGATGTTTTGTTAAAAACGTCGGTTTGTTAGTTCGCTTTGTTGTCCTAACACACTGCGACTCCATGGCATTTAATTTATTTGTTTCCATTGTTTAAGCGGTTCAACAATCGGTTTAGAACGATTAAAATATCGGTTCAATCGGTAACACGTTGCTTTTCCTTGTTTACTTTGTGCAACAATGGAATACGGTATATCGTTTCCCAACAATGGAATATAAGCAAAGGATCGGTTTTGCGCACTCCAACAATAACAGAATATGAAGAAACATTTGGCGATTTTTTAAAAACGTCGGTTTGTTCGTTTGCTTTGTTGTCCTAACACACTGCGACTCCATGGCGTTTAATTTATTTGTTTCCATTGTTTAAGTGGGTCAACAATCGGTTTATAACTATTAAAATATCTGCTCAATCGGTAACACGAGACTTTTCTTTGGTTAATTTGTGCAACAATGGAATACGGTATTTCGTTGCCCAACAATGGAATATAAGCAAAGGATCGGCTTTGCGGGCTCCAACAACAACCGAATATGAAGAAACATTCCATGTGCTGTTAAAAACGTCGGTTTGTTAGTTTGCTTTGTTGTCCTAACACACTGCGACTCCATGGCATTTAATTTATATGTTTCCATTGTTTAAGTTGTTCAACAATCGGTATATAACGTTAAAATATCGGTTCAATCGGGACACGTGGCTTTTCTTTGTTTATATTGTGCAACAATGGAATACGGTATTTCCTTTCATAACAATGGAATATAAGCAAAGGATCGGTTTTGCGGGCTCCAACAACAACCGAATATGAAGAAACATTCGATGTTTTGTTAAAAACGTCGGTTTGATAGTTTGCTTATTTGTCCTAACACACTGCGACTCCATGGCGTTTAATTTATTTGTTTCCATTGTTTAAGTGGGTCAACAATCGGTTTATAACGATTAAAATATCTGCTCAATCGGTAACACGAGACTTTTCTTTGGTTACTTTGTGCAACAATGGAATACGGTATTTCGTTGCCCAACAATGGAATATAAGCAAAGGATCGGTTTTGCGGGCTCCAACAACAACCGAATTTGAAGAAACATTCGATGTTTTGTTAAAAACGTCGGTTTGTTAGTTTGCTTTGTTGTCCTAACACACTGCGACTCCATGGCGTTTAATTTTTTTGTTTCCATTGTTTAAGTTGTTCAACAATCGGTTTATAACGTTAAAATATCGGTTCAATCGGTGACACGTGGCTTTACTTTGCTTACACTGTGCAACAACGGAATACGGTATATCATTGCCTAACAATGGCTAATAAGCAAAAGATTGGTTTTGCGGACTACAACAATAACAGAATATGAAGAAACATTCGATGTTTTTTTAAAAAGGTCGGTCTGTTAGTTTGCTTTGTTGTCCTAACACACTGCGACTCCATAGCGTTTAATTTTTTTCCCATTGTTTAAGATGTTCAACAATCGGTTTATAACGCTAAAATATAGGTTCAATCGGTAACACGTGGCTTTTCATTGTTTACATTGTGCAACAATGGAATACGGTATTTGGTTACCCAACAATGGAATGTAAGCAAAGGATCGGTTTTGCGGGCTCCAAAAATAACAGAATATGAAGAAACATTCGGTTTTGCGTTAAAAAAGTCGGTCTGTAAGAGTGCTTTTTTGTACTAACACGATTTGACTCCATGGCATTTAATTTATATGTTTCCATTGTTTAAGTTGTTCAACAATCGGTTTATAACGTTAAAATATCGGTTCAATCGGTTAAACTTTGCTTTTCTTTGTTTAAAACGTCGGTGAAAATTTTTTAAAAACGTCGGTTTGTTAGTTTGCTTTGTTGTCCTAACACACTGCGACTCCATGGCATTTAATTTATATGTTTCATTGTTTAAGATGTTCAACAATCGGTATATAACGTTAAAATATCGGTTCAATCGGGACACGTGGCTTTTCTTTGTTTACTTTGTGCAACAATGGTATACGGTATTTCGTTGCCAACAATGGAACATAAGCAAAGAATCGGTTTTGATGGCTCAAACTATAACCGAATATGAAGAAACATTCGGTGTTTTGTTAAAAACGTCGGTTTGTTTTTTGCATTGTTGTCCTAACACACTGCGACTCCATGGCATTTAATTTATTTGTTTCCATTGTTTAAGTTGTTCAACAATCGGTTTACAACCTTAAAATATCGGTTCAATCGGTAACACGTGGCTTTTCTTTGTTTACATTGTGCAACAATGGAACACGGTATTTCGTTGCCCAACAATGGAATATAAGCAAAGGATCGGTTTTGCGCACTCCAACAATAACAGAATATGAAGAAACATTTGGCGATTTTTTAAAAACGTCGGTTTGTTCGTTTGCTTTGTTGTCCTAACACACTGCGACTCCATGGCGTTTAATTTATTTGTTTCCATTGTTTAAGTGGGTCAACAATCGGTTTATAACGATAAAAATATCTGCTCAATCGGTTACACGAGACTTTTCTTTGGTTACTTTGTGCAACAATGGAATACGGTATTTCGTTGCCTAACAATGGAATATAAGCAAAGGATCGGTTTTGCGGGCTCCAACAACAACCGAATATGAAGAAACATTCGATGTTTTGTTAAAAACGTCGGTTTGTTAGTTCGCTTTGTTGTCCTAACACACTGCGACTCCATGGCATTTAATTTATATGTTTCCATTGTTTAAGTTGTTCAACAATCGGTATATAACGTTAAAATATCGGTTCAATCGGGACACGTGGCTTTTCTTTGTTTACATTGTGCAACAATGGAATGGGGTATTTCCTTTCATAACAATGGAATATAAGCAAAGGATCGGTTTTGCGGGCTCCAACAATAACCGAATATGAAGAAACATTCGATGTTTTGTTAAAAACGTCGGTTTGTTAGTTTGCTATCAAAGTCCTTACACACTGAGTCTCCATGGCATTTAATTTATTTGTTTCCATTGTTTAATTTGTTCAACAATCGGTTTATAACGTTAAAATATCGGTTCAATCGGTAACACGTGGCTTTTCATTGTTTACTTTGTGCAACAATGGTATACGGTATTTCGTTGTCAACAATGGAACATAAGCAAAGAATCGGTTTTGAAGGCTCAAACTATAACCTAATATGAAGAAACATTCGGTGTTTTGTTAAAAACGTCGGTTTGTTTTTTGCATTGTTGTCCTAACACACTGCGACTCCATGGCATTTAATTTATTTGTTTCCATTGCTTAAGTTGTTCAACAATCGGTTTACAACCTTAAAATATCGGTTCAATCGGTAACACGTGGCTTTTCTTTGTTTACATTGTGCAACAATGGAACACGGTATTTTGTTGCCCAACAATGGAATATAAGCAAAGGATCGGTTTTGCGCACTCCAACAATAACAGAATATGAAGAAACATTTGGCGATTTTTTAAAAACGTCGGTTTGTTCGTTTGCTTTGTTGTCCTAACACACTGCGACTCCATGTCGTTTAATTTATTTGTTTCCATTGTTTAAGTGGGTCAACAATCGGTTTATAACGATTAAAATATCTGCTCAATCGGTAACACGAGACTTTTCTTTGGTTACTTTGTGCAACAATGGAATACGGTATTTCGTTGACCAACAATGGAATATAAGCAAAGGATCGGTTTTGCGGACTCCAACAACAACCGACTATGAAGAAACATTCGATGTTTTGTTAAAAACGTCGGTTTGTTAGTTTGCTTTGTTGTCCTAACACACTGCGACTCCATGGCGTTTAATTTTTTTGTTTCCATTGTTTAAGTTGTTCAACAATCGGTTTATAACGTTAAAATATCGGTATAATCGGTAACACGTTGCTTTTCCTTGTTTAAGTTGTACAACAATGGAATAAGGTATTTCGTTACCCAACAATGGAATGTAAGCAAAGGATCGGTTTTGCGGGCTCCAACAATAACAGAATATGAAGAAACATTCGGTTTTGCGTTAAAAAAGTCGGTCTGTAAGAGTGCTTTTTTGTACTAACACGATTTGACTCCATGGCATTTAATTTATATGTTTCCATTGTTTAAGTTGTTCAACAATCGGTTTATAACGTTAAAATATCGGTTCAATCGGTTAAACTTGGCTTTTCTTTGTTTACTTTGTGCAACAATGGAATACGGCATTTCGTTGCCCAACAATGGAATATCAGCAAACGATCGTTTTTCCGGCCTCCAACAATAACAGAATATGAAGAAACATTCGATGTTTTGTTAAAAACATCGGTCTGTTTGTTTGCTTTGTTGTCCTAACACACTGCGACTCCATAGCGTTTAATTTTTTTGTTTCCATTGTTTATGTTTTTCAACAATCGGTTTATAACGTTAAAATATCGGTTCAATCGGTAACACGTGGCTTTTCATTGTTTAAGTTGTACAACAATGGAATACGGTATTTCGTTACCCAACAATGGAATGTAAGCAAAGGATCGGTATTGCGGGCTCCAACAATAACAGAATATGAAGAAACATTCGATGTTTTGTTAAAAACGTCGTTCTGTTAGTTTGCTTTGTTGTCCTAACACACTGCGACTCCATAGCGTTTAATTTTTTTGTTTCCATTGTTTAAGATGTTCAACAATCGGTTTATAACGTTAAAATATAGGTTCAATCGGTAACACGTGGCTTTAAATTGTTTAAGTTGTACAACAATGGAATACGGTATTTGGTTACCCAACAATGGAATGTAAGCAAAGGATCGGTTTTGCGGGCTCCAACAACAACCGAATTTGAAGAAACATTCGATGTTTTGTTAAAAACGTCGGTTTGTTAGTTTGCTTTGTTGTCCTAACACACTGCGACTCCATGGCGTTTAATTTTTTTGTTTCCATTGTTTAAGTTGTTCAACAATCGGTTTATAACGTTAAAATATCGGTTCAATCGGTGACACGTGGCTTTACTTTGCTTACACTGTGCAACAACGGAATACGGTATATCATTGCCTAACAATGGCTAATAAGCAAAAGATTGGTTTTGCGGACTACAACAATAACAGAATATGAAGAAACATTCGATGTTTTTTTAAAAAGGTCGGTCTGTTAGTTTGCTTTGTTGTCCTAACACACTGCGACTCCATAGCGTTTAATTTTTTCCCCATTGTTTAAGATGTTCAACAATCGGTTTATAACGTTAAAATATAGGTTCAATCGGTAACACGTGGCTTTTCATTGTTTAAGTTGTACAACAATGGAATACGGTATTTGGTTACCCAACAATGGAATGTAAGCAAAGGATCGGTTTTGCGGGCTCCAACAATAACAGAATATGAAGAAACATTCGGTTTTGCGTTAAAAAAGTCGGTCTGTAAGAGTGCTTTTTTGTACTAACACGATTTGACTCCATGGCATTTAATTTATATGTTTCCATTGTTTAAGTTGTTCAACAATCGGTTTATAACGTTAAAATATCGGTTCAATCGGTTAAACTTTGCTTTTCTTTGTTTAAAACGTCGGTGAAAATTTTTTAAAAACGTCGGTTTGTTAGTTTGCTTTGTTGTCCTAACACACTGCGACTCCATGGCATTTAATTTATATGTTTCATTGTTTAAGATGTTCAACAATCGGTATATAACGTTAAAATATCGGTTCAATCGGGACACGTGGCTTTACTTTGTTTACTTTGTGCAACAATGGTATACGGTATTTCGTTGCCAACAATGGAACATAAGCAAAGAATCGGTTTTGATGGCTCAAACTATAACCGAATATGAAGAAACATTCGGTGTTTTGTTAAAAACGTCGGTTTGTTTTTTGCATTGTTGTCCTAACACACTGCGACTCCATGGCATTTAATTTATTTGTTTCCATTGTTTAAGTTGTTCAACAATCGGTTTACAACCTTAAAATATCGGTTCAATCGGTAACACGTGGCTTTTCTTTGTTTACATTGTGCAACAATGGAACACGGTATTTCGTTGCCCAACAATGGAATATAAGCAAAGGATCGGTTTTGCGCACTCCAACAATAACAGAATATGAAGAAACATTTGGCGATTTTTTAAAAACGTCGGTTTGTTCGTTTGCTTTGTTGTCCTAACACACTGCGACTCCATGGCGTTTAATTTATTTGTTTCCATTGTTTAAGTGGGTCAACAATCGGTTTATAACGATAAAAATATCTGCTCAATCGGTAACACGAGACTTTTCTTTGGTTACTTTGTGCAACAATGGAATACGGTATTTCGTTGCCTAACAATGGAATATAAGCAAAGGATCGGTTTTGCGGGCTCCAACAACAACCGAATATGAAGAAACATTCGATGTTTTGTTAAAAACGTCGGTTTGTTAGTTCGCTTTGTTGTCCTAACACACTGCGACTCCATGGCATTTAATTTATATGTTTCCATTGTTTAAGTTGTTCAACAATCGGTATATAACGTTAAAATATCGGTTCAATCGGGACACGTGGCTTTTCTTTGTTTACATTGTGCAACAATGGAATAGGGTATTTCCTTTCATAACAATGGAATATAAGCAAAGGATCGGTTTTGCGGGCTCCAACAATAACCGAATATGAAGAAACATTCGATGTTTTGTTAAAAACGTCGGTTTGTTAGTTTGCTATCAAAGTCCTTACACACTGAGACTCCATGGCATTTAATTTATTTGTTTCCATTGTTTAATTTGTTCAACAATCGGTTTATAACGTTAAAATATCGGTTCAATCGGTAACACGTGGCTTTTCATTGTTTACTTTGTGCAACAATGGTATACGGTATTTCGTTGTCAACAATGGAACATAAGCAAAGAATCGGTTTTGAAGGCTAAACTATAACCTAATATGAAGAAACATTCGGTGTTTTGTTAAAAACGTCGGTTTGTTTTTTGCATTGTTGTCCTAACACACTGCGACTCCATGGCATTTAATTTATTTGTTTCCATTGCTTAAGTTGTTCAACAATCGGTTTAAAACCTTAAAATATCGGTTCAATCGGTAACACGTGGCTTTTCTTTGTTTACATTGTGCAACAATGGAACACGGTATTTTGTTGCCCAACAATGGAATATAAGCAAAGGATCGGTTTTGCGCACTCCAACAATAACAGAATATGAAGAAACATTTGGCGATTTTTTAAAAACGTCGGTTTGTTCGTTTGCTTTGTTGTCCTAACACACTGCGACTCCATGGCGTTTAATTTATTTGTTTCCATTGTTTAAGTGGGTCAACAATCGGTTTATAACGATTAAAATATCTGCTCAATCGGTAACACGAGACTTTTCTTTGGTTACTTTGTGCAACAATGGAATACGGTATTTCGTTGCCCAACAATGGAATATAAGCAAAGGATCGGTTTTGCGGACTCCAACAACAACCGACTATGAAGAAACATTCGATGTTTTGTTAAAAACGTCGGTTTGTTAGTTTGCTTTGTTGTCCTAACACACTGCGACTCCATGGCGTTTAATTTTTTTGTTTCCATTGTTTAAGTTGTTCAACAATCGGTTTATAACGTTAAAATATCGGTTCAATCGGTAACACGTTGCTTTTCCTTGTTTAAGTTGTACAACAATGGAATAAGGTATTTCGTTACCCAACAATGGAATGTAAGCAAAGGATCGGTTTTGCGGGCTCCAACAATAACAGAATATGAAGAAACATTCGGTTTTGCGTTAAAAAAGTCGGTCTGTAAGAGTGCTTTTTTGTACTAACACGATTTGACTCCATGGCATTTAATTTATATGTTTCCATTGTTTAAGTTGTTCAACAATCGGTTTATAACGTTAAAATATCGGTTCAATCGGTTAAACTTGGCTTTTCTTTGTTTACTTTGTGCGACAATGGAATACGGCATTTCGTTGCCCAACAATGGAATATCAGCAAACGATCGTTTTTCCGGCCTCCAACAATAACAGAATATGAAGAAACATTCGATGTTTTGTTAAAAACATCGGTCTGTTTGTTTGCTTTGTTGTCCTAACACACTGCGACTCCATAGCGTTTAATTTTTTTTGTTTCCATTGTTTATGTTTTTCAACAATCGGTTTATAACGTTAAAATATCGGTTCAATCGGTAACACGTGGCTTTTCATTGTTTAAGTTGTACAACAATGGAATACGGTATTTCGTTACCCAACAATGGAATGTAAGCAAAGGATCGGTATTGCGGGCTCCAACAATAACAGAATATGAAGAAACATTCGATGTTTTGTTAAAAACGTCGTTCTGTTAGTTTGCTTTGTTGTCCTAACACACTGCGACTCCATAGCGTTTAATTTTTTTGTTTCCATTGTTTAAGATGTTCAACAATCGGTTTATAACGTTAAAATATAGGTTCAATCGGTAACACGTGGCTTTAAATTGTTTAAGTTGTACAACAATGGAATACGGTATTTCGTTACCCAACAATGGAATGTAAGCAAAGGATCGGTTTTGCGGGCTCCAACAGTAACAGAATATGAAGAAACATTCGGTTTTGCGTTAAAAACGTCGGTCTGTAAGAGTGCTTTTTGTACTAACACAATTTGTCTCCATGGCATTTAATTTATAAGTTTCCATTGTTTAAGTTGTTCAAGAATCGGTATATAACGTTAAAATATCGGTTCAATCGGTTAAACTTGGCTTTTCTTTGTTTAAAACGTCGATTTAAATTTTTTTAAAATGTCGGTTTGTTAGTTTGCTTTGTTGTCCTAACACACTGCGACTCCATGGCATTTAATTTATATGTTTCCATTGTTTACGTTGTTCAACAATCGGTTTATAACGTTAAAATATCGGTTCAATCGGGAACACGTGGCTTTTCTTTGTTTACATTCTGCAACAATGGAATACGGTATTTCCTTTCATAACAATGGAATATAAGCAAAGGATCGGTTTTGCGGGCTCCAACAATAACCGAATATGAAGATGCATTCGGTGTTTTGTTAAAAACGTCGGTTTGTTAGTTTGCTTTGATGTCCTTACACACTGAGACTCCATGGCATTTAATTTATTTGCTTCCATTGTTTAATTTGTTTAACAATCGGTTTATAACGTTAAAATATCGGTTCAATCGGTAACACGTGGCTTTTCATTGTTTACTTTGGGCAACAATGGAATACGGTATTTCGTTGCCAACAATGGAACATAAGCAAAGAATCCGTTTTGAAGGCTCAAACTATAATCGAATATGAAGAAACATTCGGTGTTTTGTTAAAAACGTCGGATTGTTTTTTGCTTTGTTGTCCTAACACACTGCGACTCCATGGCATTTAATTTATTTGTTTCCATTGTTTAAGTTGTACAACAATCGGTTTACAACCTTAAAATATCGGTTCAATCGGTAACACATGGCTTTTTATTGTTTATTTTATGCAACAATGGAATACGGTATTTCGTTGCCCAACAATGGAATATAAGAAAAGGATCCGTTTTGCGGTCTCCAACAACAACCGAATATGAAGAAACATTCGATGTTTTGTTAAAAACGTCGGTTTGTTAGTTTGCTTTGTTGTAATAACACACTGCGACTCCATGGCGTTTAATTTGTTTGTTTCCATTGTTTAAGTTGTTCAACAATCTGTTTATAACGTTAAAATATAGGTTCAATCGGTGACACGTGGCTTTACTTTGTTTAATTTGTGCAACAACGGAAAACGGTATATCGTTGCCTAACAATTGCTAATAAGCAAAGGATCAGTTTTGCGGGCTCCAACAATAACCGAATATGAAGAAACATTCGGTGTTTTGGTAAAAACGTCGTTTGTTAGTTTGCTTTGATGTCCTTACAAACTGAGACTCCATGGCATTTAATTTATTAGTTTCCATTGTTTAAGTTGTTCAACAATCGGTTTATAACGTTAAAATATTGGTTCAATCGGTAACACGTGGCTTTTCATTGTTTACTTTGTGCAACAATGGAATACGGTATTTCGTTGCCAACAATGGAACATAAGCAAAGAATCGGTTTTGAAGGCTCAAAATATAACCAAATATGATGAAACATTCGGTGTTTTGTTAAAAAAGTCGGTTTGTTTTTTGTTTTGTTGTCCTAACACACTGCGACTCCATGGCATTTAAATTATTTGTTTCCATTGTTTAAGTTTTCAACAATCGGTTTACAACCTTAAAATATTGGTTCAATCGGTAACACATGGCTTTTTATTGTTTATTTTATGCAACAATGGAATACGGTATTTCGTTGCCCAACAATGCAATATAAGCAGAGGATCGGTTTTGTGGGCTCTAACAATAACAGAATATGAAGAAACATTCGGTTTTGCGTTAAAAAAGTCGGTCTGAAAGACTGCTTTTTTGTACTAACACGATTTGACTCCATAGCATTTAATTTATATGTTTCCATTGTTTAAGTTGTTCAACAATCGGTTTATAACGTTAAAATATCGGTTCAATCGTGGCTTTACTTTGTTTACTTTGTGCAATAACGGAATACGGTATTTCGTTGTCTAACAATGGCTAATAAGCGAAGGATTGGTTTTGCGGGCTCCAACAATAACAGAATATAAAGAAATATTCGGTTTTGCGTTAAAAACGTCGGTCTCTTAGTGTGCTTCGTTGTCCTAACCCAATTTGACTCCATGGCGTTTAATGTATTTGTTGCCATAGTTTAAGTTGTTCAACAATCGGTTTATAACCTTAGAATATCGGTTAAATCGGTTAAACTTGGCTTTTCTTTGTTTACTTTGTGCAACAATGGAATACGGTATTTCGTTGCCCAATAATGGAATATCAGCAAAGGATCGTTTTTCCGGCCTCCAACAATAACAGAATATGAAGAAACATTCGATGTTTTGTTAAAAACGTCGGTCTGTTAGTTTGCTTTGTTGTCCTAACACACTGCGACTCCTAGCGTTTAATTTTTTTGTTTCCATTGTTTAAGTTGTTCAACAATCGGTTTATAACGTTAAAATATAGGTTCAATCGGTAACACGTGGCTTTTCATTGTTTAAGTTGTACAACAATGGAATACGGTATTTGGTTACCCAACAATGGAATGTAAGCAAAGGATCGGTTTTGCGGGCTCCAACAATAACAGAATATGAAGAAACATTCGGTTTTGCGTTAAAAAAGTCGGTCTGTAAGAGTGCTTTTTTGTACTGTAGCCGTCTGCTATTTCTCTCTCTCTCGCACGCGAGGAGCCAGCCAATAGCAATGAGGCGCATTTCCTCCCCCCGCGTTTTCTGCGGAGAGCTTTTGAAGTCACGTGACGCAGTAACATTCGAACTCTGCAGAGAGCGGCAGATATTCTTTCAGTGACGATGGCGAATATTTGACTATGCGTTGTTGTGTTAATAAAGTTTATTTTTCTACAAAACCTTCTGATTATTTGAGTCACCGAGATATTTTTATCATCTCCCATCAATGCATTCTCTAAAATGGTGACCGCGGATTTTTGAACCTTCAACTATTTCATAGAACGTCGAACTATTCAACTGTTTCATGGAACGTTTTGTTTAACTAGCAAAATGGCAACTGCTGAAACATCTGCCGTAGTCATTCCACCCTATATCTCTGTGGACCCTACATTATGGTTTCATATGCTGGACAGCACGTTCGAATTAGCTACTCCTAAAGCTATCACTGAGTCGAAAACAAAATATAATTATGTTGTAGCGCATCTACCGCCTGCTACTGCTACTATGGTTCGAGATGTGATAATGAGTCCTGATCCAACTGATCCTTATCAGATTTTGAAAGCAAAAGTTATCGAACGTTGCGGAGAAAGTCGTACTTTAGAAATTCGGAAACTGCTAGCTGGAGAAAGCCTGGGTGACAGAAAACCAACTGAATTACTTCGATTAATGAAAAGACGGGCTGAAAGCCATAATATTAGTAACGATCTTCTTCTAGAACTGTTTACTCAACAAATGCCAACCACTGTGCAAACGATTCTAGCTTCCATTGAAAAAATTACTCCAGATAAAGCAGCGGATATTGCTGATAGAATAATTGAATTAACGCCTTCCAACATTAGTTCTGTTTCGATTCGAACGCCAACAACTGAATCTCAGACACCACCAGCCATTGATATGCTCGTAAAAGAAATCCAAGCATTACGCCAAGAGGTCGCTCATCTTCGTCGTTCAAGAAGTGTATCGAGAAGTGATAACCATCAGCGTAATCGTTCTCAGTCCCGCCATAGGGATGCAACATTGTGTTGGTATCACCAAAAATATCAAGAAAAAGCAAAAAAGTGCCTAGCGCCTTGTTCTTATTCGGAAAACCAGAAGCGGGAAGAGTAGCGGCGACGGACTTCTCCCCTGCACCTTCTCGTCGCCTTTTCGTTAGAGACAGAAATACAGGTATGTGTTTTCTAGTCGATTCTGGATCTGATGCCTCACTTGTGGCCGCGAATAAAAATGACAAAACTAAGCCTGTTCTTCAAACCTTTCGTGCTGCTAATGGCACAAAAATTAATGTGTATGGTCGTAAATGTATTAATATCAACTTAGGCCTACGCCGAAATTTTACATATTCTTTTTATATTTGTGATGTTTCATGTGCTATTTTAGGAGCTGATTTTTTGCATAATTTTAATTTAAAACTTGATTTACGGAATCGTCGTCTTATTGATTCCACTACTAATTTAAAAGCTCCTGCTATATTAAGTACTTGTAATATATTTTCTGTGAAACCCAATGTTGTAAATGATATATATGGTAAATTATTATTTAAATTTCCTGAAATCACGAAATTACCGGATCCTAACCAACCGGTTAAGCATAGTACTGTGCATTATATAAACACTAAGGGGCCTCCAGTCGCTGCTAAGCCTAGACGGCTAGCTCCAGATCGGTTAAAAATTGCCAAAGCTGAATTTCAGCACATGTTACAACTCGGTCATATGAGACCTTCTAAAAGTAATTACTCTTCGCCTTTGCACCTGGTGCCGAAGAAAGGATCTGTCGATTGGAGACCTGTTGGTGATTATCGTGCTCTAAATGCACAAACTGTTAAAGAAAAATATCCTATCCCTTGTATCGCAGATTTCACTGCTGAATTACATGGTAAACAAATCTTCAGTCACATTGATCTTGTAAAAGCCTACCATCAAATTCCCATAAATCCTGATGATGTACATAAAACTGCGATTTGCACTCCATTCGGACTTTTCGAAAGCACTCGTATGCAATTCGGCCTTTGTAACGCTTCCTCAACTTTTCAACGATTTATTGATGACGTAATTCGTGACTTAGGATTTGTTTACGCATTTCTTGATGATTTTCTAATTGCATCAAATAATGAAACTGAACATTTAGAACACCTTGAGTTGTTGTTTTCTAGACTTAAAGAGTATGGCCTGTGTATTAATGTTGATAAATGTAAATTTGGCCAATCCACTATCGATTTTCTAGGATTCAAACTTTCAGCTGAAGGAATTGAACCCTTACCTGATCGTGTAAAATGCATCCTAGATTTCCCCCAGCCCTCTACCTTAACTCAACTAAGACGCTACTTAGGTCTTTTCAATTTTTATCGACGGTGCATTCCCAAAGCTGCCGATATTTTAGCTCCACTCGTTAAATTCTTAGAAGGACACAAAAATACGAAAAAACATCCCAGTTCCAATGCTAACAAAACTGAGCAATTACAATGGAACGATGAAGCCATTCTTTCCTTCACTGCTTCAAAAGAAGCTATAGCTCGAGCTACATTATTACGACATCCAATTCCTGGCGCCCAGCTAAGCTTATGGGTCGATGCCAGCAATGTCGCAATTGGTGGATCTTTAATGCAACTCTCCGAAAACCAATGGGAACCAATAGCATTTATTCCTGTAAATTAAACAAATCTCAAAGAAATTGGTCTACTTATGATCGTGAATTATTTGCTATTTACTGTTCTATTAAAAAATTCAGACACATGCTAGAAGGTCGAAATTTCATTATTTATACAGACCAAAAACCCCTTACATTCGCATTTCAACAAAACCCTGATAAATGTAGCCCACGTCAATTGAGACATTTAGACTATATTTCACAGTTTTCTACTGATATTAGATATACTAAAGGCTCTGACAACATTGTGGCCGATGCATTATCTCGAATTGAGATAGATTCAATTTCTCCTAATGTGTTAGATTTTAAAGAGTTTGCCACTGCTCAGACAAATGATGAAGAGCTAAAACAACTTCTCGAATTTGACACCACTTCATTAAAATTAGAAAAACATTATTTTCCACTCGAAGATGTACATTTATATTGCGATATGTCACAAAAACATCCTCGACCATTTGTTCCTAAAGATATGCGACAATCAGTTTTTTCAACCTTGCATTATTTCTCGCATCCTGGTATCTCAGCTTCATTAGATTTAATTTCTAAACGATTTGTATGGCCTCGCATGCGTAAGGACATAAAATCTATGGTTCGCAGCTGTACGAAATGTCAAAAAGCTAAAATCTTTCAACACACCAAATCACCAATTGGTACATTCTCTGAACCTGATGCTCGTTTTGCCCATATTCATATTGATTTTATCGGACCTTTACCATCATCCGATGGCAATCAGTATTGCATGACCATCATTGATAGGTTCACGAGATGGCCCGAAGTTATACCCACATCTGATATGACTGCAGAAACAACTGCTCGTACATTGATACACAGTTGGATCTCCAGATTTGGAACCCCTGTTACCATCACTACTGATCAGGGTAGAAATTTTGAGTCCACTCTTTTCAAAGAGCTTACAGATAGATTAGGATGTAAACGCATCAGAACTACAGCATACCATCCACAGTCTAACGGTTTTATTGAAAGATTCCATCGCCATCTTAAGAGTTCTCTTAAAGCTCACAATCAAATTCAATGGACTGAAATCCTCCCGATTGTCTTACTTGGTTTACGCACTGCTCTTAAAAATGATATCCAAGCGACCTGTGCTCAACTTGTTTATGGCACAAATATCAGACTACCCTCTGATCTCATAAACACTGAAGCTATAAATCAACCACCTACTCTTACATACGTCACTGAGTTAACTGAAAAAATGAGAAAGTTAAATCCCATTGCCACTGCAATGCACGGCAATCCTAAAATTTATGTCAATCCCTCATTAAAAACCTGTTCACACGTGTTTCTTAGATCAGATAAAGTCAATCCTCCCTTATCACCCCCTTATACAGGACCTCATCGAGTGATTGACAGGTCTGAGAAAACGTTTGACTTGGAATTAAACGGGAAGCGCTGTACTGTATCTATTGATCGCATTAAACCTGCGTATCAATTAGCAGATTCTATTTCACCTTCCCAACCTCAAAAACAAAATGAGCCCATAAATATTCCAACTACTCCTGTCGAACACCCTACCACCAAATCTGGTCGTAAAGTTCGTTTTCCGAAACATCTCGTTACGGATTATATTGTTTAAAACATTTGATGTATATAGTGTGCATACTATTTCCTTCTCAAAAGTATTGTTTTTCATGTAATGCATAATATATTTTCTATTTTTTTTTTGCATCATATGTACTTTAATTTTACTCAAGACCTTTCTTATGTATCTTATTAATTGCTACCTTTTTGTAATCGCGACTTCGTCACTGGGGGCATACTCTGTAGCCGTCTGCTATTTCTCTCTCTCTCGCACGCGAGGAGCCAGCCAATAGCAATGAGGCGCATTTCCTCCCCCCGCGTTTTCTGCGGAGAGCTTTTGAAGTCACGTGACGCAGTAACATTCGAACTCTGCAGAGAGCGGCAGATATTCTTTCAGTGACGATGGCGAATATTTGACTATGCGTTGTTGTGTTAATAAAGTTTATTTTTCTACAAAACCTTCTGATTATTTGAGTCACCGAGATATTTTTATCATCTCCCATCAATGCATTCTCTAAAGTACTAACACGATTTGACTCCATGGCATTTAATTTATATGTTTCCATTGTTTAAGTTGTTCAACAATCGGTTTATAACGTTAAAATATCGGTTCAATCGGTTAAACTTTGCTTTTCTTTGTTTAAAACGTCGGTGTAAATTTTTTAAAAACGTCGGTTTGTTAGTTTGCTTTGTTGTCCTAACAGACTGCGACTCCATGGCATTTAATTTATTTGTTTCCATTGTTTAATTTGTTCAACAATCGGTTTATAACGTTAAAAAATCAATTCAATCGGTAACACGTGGCTTTTCATTGTTTACTTTGTGCAACAATGGTATACGGTATTTCGTTGTCAACAATAGAACATAAGCAAAGAATCGGTTTTGAAGGCTCAAACTATAACCGAATATGAAGAAACATTCGGTGTTTTGTTAAAAACGTCGGTTTGTTTTTTGCATTGTTGTCCTAACACACTGCGACTCCATGGCATTTAATTTATTTGTTTCCATTGCTTAAGTTGTTCAACAATCGGTTTACAACCTTAAAATATCGGTTCAATCGGTAACACGTGGCTTTTGTTTGTTTACATTGTGCAACAATGGAACACGGTATTTTGTTGCCCAACAATGGAATATAAGCAAAGGATCGGTTTTGCGCACTCCAACAATAACAGAATATGAAGAAACATTTGGCGATTTTTTAAAAACGTCGGTTTGTTCGTTTGCTTTGTTGTCCTAACACACTGCGACTCCATGGCGTTTAATTTTTTTGTTTCCATTGTTTAAGTTGTTCAACAATCGGTTTATAACGTTAAAATATCGGTTCAATCGGTAACACGTTGCTTTTCCTTGTTTAAGTTGTACAACAATGGAATAAGGTATTTCGTTACCCAACAATGGAATGTAAGCAAAGGATCGGTTTTGCGGGCTCCAACAATAACAGAATATGAAGAAACATTCGGTTTTGCGTTAAAAAAGTCGGTCTGTAAGAGTGCTTTTTGTACTAACACGATTTGACTCCATGGCATTTAATTTATATGTTTCCATTGTTTAAGTTGTTCAACAATCGGTTTATAACGTTAAAATATCGGTTCAATCGGTTAAACTTGGCTTTTCTTTGTTTAAAACGTCGGTGTAAATTTTTTAAAAACGTCGGTTTGTTAATTTGCTTTGTTGTCCTAACACACTGCGACTCCATGGCATTTAATTTATATGTTTCCATTGTTTAAGTTGTTCAACAATCGGTATATAACGTTAAAATATCGGTTCAATCGGGACACGTGGCTTGTCTTTGTTTACTTTGTGCAACAATGGTATACGGTATTTCGTTCCCAACAATGGAACATAAGCAAACAATCGGTTTTGAAGGCTCAAACTATAACCGAATATGAAGAAACATTCGGTGTTTTGTTAAAAACGTCGGTTTGTTTTTTGCATTGTTGTCCTAACACACTGCGACTCCATGGCATTTAATTTATTTGTTTCCATTGTTTAAGTTGTTCAACAATCGGTTTACAACCTTAAAATATCGGTTCAATCGGTAACACGTGGCTTTTCTTTGTTTACATTGTGCAACAATGGAACACGGTATTTCGTTGCCCAACAATGGAATATAAGCAAAGGATCGGTTTTGCGCACTCCAACAATAACAGAATATGAAGAAACATTTGGTGATTTTTTAAAAACGTCGGTCTGTTTGTGTGCTTTGTTGTCCTAACACACTGCGACTCCATGGCGTTTAATTTATTTGTTTCCATTGTTTAAGCGGTTCAACAATCGGTTTAGAACGATTAAAATATCGGTTCAATCGGTAACACGTTGCTTTTCCTTGTTTACTTTGTGCAACAATGGAATACGGTATTTCGTTGCCCAACAATGTAATATAAGCAAAGGATCGGTTTTGCGGGCTCCAACAACAACCGAATATGAAGAAACATTCCATGTTTTGTTAAAAACGTCGGTTTGTTAGTTTGCTTTGTTGTCCTAACACACTGCGACTCCATGGCATTTAATTTATATGTTTCCATTGTTTAAGTTGTTCAACAATCGGTATATAACGTTAAAATATCGGTTCAATCGGGACACGTGGCTTGTCTTTGTTTACTTTGTGCAACAATGGTATACGGTATTTCGTTCCCAACAATGGAACATAAGCAAACAATCGGTTTTGAAGGCTCAAACTATAACCGAATATGAAGAAACATTCGGTGTTTTGTTAAAAACGTCGGTTTGTTTTTTGCATTGTTGTCCTAACACACTGCGACTCCATGGCATTTAATTTATTTGTTTCCATTGTTTAAGTTGTTCAACAATCGGTTTACAACCTTAAAATATCGGTTCAATCGGTAACACGTGGCTTTTCTTTGTTTACATTGTGCAACAATGGAACACGGTATTTCGTTGCCCAACAATGGAATATAAGCAAAGGATCGGTTTTGCGCACTCCAACAATAACAGAATATGAAGAAACATTTGGTGATTTTTTAAAAACGTCGGTCTGTTTGTGTGCTTTGTTGTCCTAACACACTGCGACTCCATGGCGTTTAATTTATTTGTTTCCATTGTTTAAGCGGTTCAACAATCGGTTTAGAACGATTAAAATATCGGTTCAATCGG
This sequence comes from Maratus speciosus, assembly GCA_963932465.1. Classification (NCBI taxonomy): domain Eukaryota; kingdom Metazoa; phylum Arthropoda; class Arachnida; order Araneae; family Salticidae; genus Maratus; species Maratus speciosus. The sequence continues at coordinate 137,219,077 of OZ010797.1, read as the reverse complement.
TAACACGTTGCTTTTCCTTGTTTACTTTGTGCAACAATGGAATACGGTATTTCGTTGCCCAACAATGTAATATAAGCAAAGGATCGGTTTTGCGGGCTCCAACAACAACCGAATATGAAGAAACATTCCATGTTTTGTTAAAAACGTCGGTTTGTTAGTTTGCTTTGTTGTCCTAACACACTGCGACTCCATGGCATTTAATTTATATGTTTCCATTGTTTAAGTTGTTCAACAATCGGTATATAACGTTAAAATATCGGTTCAATCGGGACACGTGGCTTTTCTTTGTTTACATTGTGCAACAATGGAATACGGTATTTCCTTTCATAACAATGGAATATAAGCAAAGGATCGGTTTTGCGGGCTCCAACAATAACCGAATATGAAGAAACATTCGGTGTTTTGTTAAAAACGTCGGTTTGTTAGTTTGCTATCAAAGTCCTTACACACAGAGACTCGATGGCATTTAATTTATTTGTTTCCATTGTTTAATTTGTTCAACAATCTGTTTATAACGTTAAAATATCGGTTCAATCGGTAACACGTGGCTTTTCATTGTTTACTTTGTGCAACAATGGAATACGGTATATCGTTTCCCAACAATGGAATATAAGCAAAGGATCGGTTTTGCGCACTCCAACAATAACAGAATATGAAGAAACATTTGGCGATTTTTTAAAAACGTCGGTTTGTTCGTTTGCTTTGTTGTCCTAACAAACTGCGCCTCCATGGCGTTTAATTTATTTGTTTCCATTTTTAAGTTGTTCAACAAATGGTTTACAACGTTAAAATAGCAGTTCAATCGGTAACACGTGGCTTTTCTTTGTTTACTTTGTGCAACAATGGAATACGGTATTTCGTTGCCCAACAATGGAATATAAGCAAAGGATCGGTTTTGCGGGCTCCAACAACAACCGAATATGAAGAAACATTCGATGTTTTGTTAAAAACGTCGGTTTGTTAGTTTGCTTTGTTGTCCTAACACACTGCGACTCCATGGCGTTTAATTTTTTTGTTTCCATTGTTTAAGTTGTTCAACAATCGGTTTATAACGTTAAAATATCGGTTCAATCGGTGACACGTGGCTTTACTTTGCTTACTTTGTGCAACAACTGAATACGGTATATCATTGCCTAACAATGGCTAATAAGCAAAGGATTGGTTTTACGGCCTCCAACAATAACAGAATATGAAGAAACATTCGATGATTTGTTAAAAACGTCGGTTTGTTAGTTTGCTTTGTTGTCCTAACACACTGCGACTCCATGGCGTTTAATCTTTTTGTTTCCATTGTTTAAGTTGTTCAACAATCGGTTTATAACGTTAAAATATCGGTTCAATCGGTGACACGTGGCTTTACTTTGCTTACTTTGTGCAACAACGGAATACGGTATTTCGTTGCCCAACAATGTAATATAAGCAAAGGATCGGTTTTGCGGGCTCCAACAACAACCGAATATGAAGAAACATTCGATGTTTTGTTAGAAACGTCGGTTTGTTAGTTTGCTTTGTTGTCCTAACACACTGCGACTCCATGGCGTTTAATTTTTTTGTTTCCATTGTTTAAGTTGTTCAACAATCGGTTTATAACGTTAAAATATCGGTTCAATCGGTAACACGTGGCTTTTCTTTGTTTACATTGTGCAACAATGGAACACGGTATTTCGTTGCCCAACAATGGAATATAAGCAAAGGATCGGTTTTGCGGGCTCCAACAATAACAGAAAATGTAGAAACATTCGGTTTTGCGTTAAAAAGGTCGGTCTGTTTGTGTGCTTTGTTGTCCAAACACACTGCGACTCCATGTCGTTTAATTTTTTTGTTTCCATTGTTTAAGCGGTTCAACAATCGGTTTAGAACGATTAAAATATCGGTTCAATCGGTAACACGTTGCTTTTCCTTGTTTACTTCGTGCAACAATGGAATACGGTATATCGTTTCCCAACAATGGAATATAAGCAAAGGATCGGTTTTGCGCACTCCAACAATAACAGAATATGAAGAAACATTTGGCGATTTTTTAAAAACGTCGGTTTGTTCGTTTGCTTTGTTGTCCTAACACACTGCGACTCCATGGCGTTTAATTTATTTGTTTCCATTGTTTAAGTGGGTCAACAATCGGTTTATAACGATTAAAATATTTGCTCAATCGGTAACACGAGACTTTTCTTTGGTTACTTTGTGCAACAATGGAATACGGTATTTCGTTGCCCAACAATGGAATATAAGCAAAGGATCGGTTTTGCGGGCTCCAACAACAACCGAATATGAAGAAACATTCGATGTTTTGTTAAAAACGTCGGTTTGTTGGTTTGCTTTGTTCTCCTAACACACTGCGACTCCATGGCATTTAATTTATATGTTTCCATTGTTTAAGTTGTTCAACAATCGGTATATAACGTTAAAATATCGGTTCAATCGGGACACGTGGCTTTTCTTTGTTTACATTGTGCAACAATGGAATACGGTATTTCCTTTCATAACAAGGGAATATAAGCAAAGGATCGGTTTTTCGGGCTCCAACAACAACCGAATATGAAGAAACATTCCATGTTTTGTTAAAAACGTCGGTTTGTTAGTTTGCTTTGTTGTCCTAAAACACTGCGACTCCTAGCGTTTAATTTTTTTGTTTCCATTGTTTAAGTTGTTCAACAATCGGTTCATAACGTTAAAATATAGGTTCAATCGGTAACACGTGGCTTTTCATTGTTTAAGTTGTACAACAATTGAATACGGTATTTCGTTACCCAACAATGGAATGTAAGCAAAGGATCGGTTTTGCGGGCTCCAACAATAACAGAATATGAAGAAACATTCGGTTTTGCGTTAAAAAAGTCGGTCTGTAAGAGTGCTTTTTTGTACTAACACGATTTGACTCCATGGCATTTAATTTATATGTTTCCATTGTTTAAGTTGTTCAACAATCGGTTCATAACGTTAAAATATCGGTTCAATCGGTTAAACTTGGCTTTTCTTTGTTTAAAACGTCGGTGTAAATTTTTTAAAAACGTCGGTTTGTTAGTTTGCTTTGTTGTCCTAACACACTGCGACTCCATGGCATTTAATTTATATGTTTCATTGTTTAAGATGTTCAACAATCGGTATACAACGTTAAAATATCGGTTCAATCGGGACACGTGCCTTTTCTTTGTTTACTTTGTGCAACAATGGTATACGGTATTTCGTTGCCAACAATGGAACATAAGCAAAGAATCGGTTTTGAAGGCTCAAACTATAACCGAATATGAAGAAACATTCGGTGTTTTGTTAAAAACGTCGGTTTGTTTTTTGCATTGTTGTCCTAACACACTGCGACTCCATGGCATTTAATTTATTTGTTTCCATTGTTTAAGTTGTTCAACAATCGGTTTACAACCTTAAAATATCGGTTCAATCGGTAACACGTGGCTTTTCTTTGTTTACATTGTGCAACAATGGAAAACGGTATTTCGTTGCCCAGCAATGGAATATAAGCAAAGGATCGGTTTTGCGCACTCCAACAATAACAGAATATGAAGAAACATTTGGTGATTTTTTAAAAACGTCGGTCTGTTTGTGTGCTTCTTTGTCCTAACACACTGCGACTCCATGGCGTTTAATTTATTTGTTTCCATTGTTTAAGCGGTTCAACAATCGGTTTAGAACGATTAAAATATCGGTTCAATCGGTAACACGTTGCTTTTCCTTGTTTACTTTGTGCAACAATGGAATACGGTATATCGTTTCCCAACAATGGAATATAAGCAAAGGATCGGTTTTGCGCACTCCAACAATAACAGAACATGAAGAAACATTTGGCGATTTTTTAAAATCGTCGGTTTGTTCGTTTGCTTTGTTGTCCTAACACACTGCGACTCCATGGCGTTTAATTTATTTGTTTCCATTGTTTAAGTGGGTCAACAATCGGTTTATAACGATTAAAATATCTGCTCAATCGGTAACACGTGGCTTTTCATTGTTTACTTTGTGCAACAATGGTATACGGTATTTCGTTGTCAACAATGGAACATAAGCAAAGAATCGGTTTTGAAGGCTCAAACTATATCCGAATATGAAGAAACATTCGGTGTTTTGTTAAAAACGTCGGTTTGTTTGTTGCATTGTTGTCGTAACACACTGCGACTCCATGGCATTTAATTTATATGTTTCCATTGTTTAAGTTGTTCAACAATCGGTATATAACGTTAAAATATCGGTTCAATCGGGACACGTGGCTTGTCTTTGTTTACTTTGTGCAACAATGGTATACGGTATTTCGTTCCCAACAATGGAACATAAGCAAACAATCGGTTTTGAAGGCTCAAACTATAACCGAATATGAAGAAACATTCGGTGTTTTGTTAAAAACGTCGGTTTGTTTTTTGCATTGTTGTCCTAACACACTGCGACTCCATGGCATTTAATTTATTTGTTTCCATTGTTTAAGTTGTTCAACAATCGGTTTACAACCTTAAAATATCGGTTCAATCGGTAACACGTGGCTTTTCTTTGTTTACATTGTGCAACAATGGAACACGGTATTTCGTTGCCCAACAATGGAATATAAGCAAAGGATCGGTTTTGCGCACTCCAACAATAACAGAATATGAAGAAACATTTGGTGATTTTTTAAAAACGTCGGTCTGTTTGTGTGCTTTGTTGTCCTAACACACTGCGACTCCATGGCGTTTAATTTATTTGTTTCCATTGTTTAAGCGGTTCAACAATCGGTTTAGAACGATTAAAATATCGGTTCAATCGGTAACACGTTGCTTTTCCTTGTTTACTTTGTGCAACAATGGAATACGGTATTTCGTTGCCCAACAATGTAATATAAGCAAAGGATCGGTTTTGCGGGCTCCAACAACAACCGAATATGAAGAAACATTCCATGTTTTGTTAAAAACGTCGGTTTGTTAGTTTGCTTTGTTGTCCTAACACACTGCGACTCCATGGCATTTAATTTATATGTTTCCATTGTTTAAGTTGTTCAACAATCGGTATATAACGTTAAAATATCGGTTCAATCGGGACACGTGGCTTGTCTTTGTTTACTTTGTGCAACAATGGTATACGGTATTTCGTTCCCAACAATGGAACATAAGCAAACAATCGGTTTTGAAGGCTCAAACTATAACCGAATATGAAGAAACATTCGGTGTTTTGTTAAAAACGTCGGTTTGTTTTTTGCATTGTTGTCCTAACACACTGCGACTCCATGGCATTTAATTTATTTGTTTCCATTGTTTAAGTTGTTCAACAATCGGTTTACAACCTTAAAATATCGGTTCAATCGGTAACACGTGGCTTTTCTTTGTTTACATTGTGCAACAATGGAACACGGTATTTCGTTGCCCAACAATGGAATATAAGCAAAGGATCGGTTTTGCGCACTCCAACAATAACAGAATATGAAGAAACATTTGGTGATTTTTTAAAAACGTCGGTCTGTTTGTGTGCTTTGTTGTCCTAACACACTGCGACTCCATGGCGTTTAATTTATTTGTTTCCATTGTTTAAGCGGTTCAACAATCGGTTTAGAACGATTAAAATATCGGTTCAATCGGTAACACGTTGCTTTTCCTTGTTTACTTTGTGCAACAATGGAATACGGTATTTCGTTGCCCAACAATGTAATATAAGCAAAGGATCGGTTTTGCGGGCTCCAACAACAACCGAATATGAAGAAACATTCCATGTTTTGTTAAAAACGTCGGTTTGTTAGTTTGCTTTGTTGTCCTAACACACTGCGACTCCATGGCATTTAATTTATATGTTTCCATTGTTTAAGTTGTTCAACAATCGGTATATAACGTTAAAATATCGGTTCAATCGGGACACGTGGCTTTTCTTTGTTTACATTGTGCAACAATGGAATACGGTATTTCCTTTCATAACAATGGAATATAAGCAAAGGATCGGTTTTGCGGGCTCCAACAATAACCGAATATGAAGAAACATTCGGTGTTTTGTTAAAAACGTCGGTTTGTTAGTTTGCTATCAAAGTCCTTACACACAGAGACTCGATGGCATTTAATTTATTTGTTTCCATTGTTTAATTTGTTCAACAATCTGTTTATAACGTTAAAATATCGGTTCAATCGGTAACACGTGGCTTTTCATTGTTTACTTTGTGCAACAATGGAATACGGTATATCGTTTCCCAACAATGGAATATAAGCAAAGGATCGGTTTTGCGCACTCCAACAATAACAGAATATGAAGAAACATTTGGCGATTTTTTAAAAACGTCGGTTTGTTCGTTTGCTTTGTTGTCCTAACAAACTGCGCCTCCATGGCGTTTAATTTATTTGTTTCCATTTTTAAGTTGTTCAACAAATGGTTTACAACGTTAAAATAGCAGTTCAATCGGTAACACGTGGCTTTTCTTTGTTTACTTTGTGCAACAATGGAATACGGTATTTCGTTGCCCAACAATGGAATATAAGCAAAGGATCGGTTTTGCGGGCTCCAACAACAACCGAATATGAAGAAACATTCGATGTTTTGTTAAAAACGTCGGTTTGTTAGTTTGCTTTGTTGTCCTAACACACTGCGACTCCATGGCGTTTAATTTTTTTGTTTCCATTGTTTAAGTTGTTCAACAATCGGTTTATAACGTTAAAATATCGGTTCAATCGGTGACACGTGGCTTTACTTTGCTTACTTTGTGCAACAACTGAATACGGTATATCATTGCCTAACAATGGCTAATAAGCAAAGGATTGGTTTTACGGCCTCCAACAATAACAGAATATGAAGAAACATTCGATGATTTGTTAAAAACGTCGGTTTGTTAGTTTGCTTTGTTGTCCTAACACACTGCGACTCCATGGCGTTTAATCTTTTTGTTTCCATTGTTTAAGTTGTTCAACAATCGGTTTATAACGTTAAAATATCGGTTCAATCGGTGACACGTGGCTTTACTTTGCTTACTTTGTGCAACAACGGAATACGGTATTTCGTTGCCCAACAATGTAATATAAGCAAAGGATCGGTTTTGCGGGCTCCAACAACAACCGAATATGAAGAAACATTCGATGTTTTGTTAGAAACGTCGGTTTGTTAGTTTGCTTTGTTGTCCTAACACACTGCGACTCCATGGCGTTTAATTTTTTTGTTTCCATTGTTTAAGTTGTTCAACAATCGGTTTATAACGTTAAAATATCGGTTCAATCGGTAACACGTGGCTTTTCTTTGTTTACATTGTGCAACAATGGAACACGGTATTTCGTTGCCCAACAATGGAATATAAGCAAAGGATCGGTTTTGCGGGCTCCAACAATAACAGAAAATGTAGAAACATTCGGTTTTGCGTTAAAAAGGTCGGTCTGTTTGTGTGCTTTGTTGTCCAAACACACTGCGACTCCATGTCGTTTAATTTTTTTGTTTCCATTGTTTAAGCGGTTCAACAATCGGTTTAGAACGATTAAAATATCGGTTCAATCGGTAACACGTTGCTTTTCCTTGTTTACTTCGTGCAACAATGGAATACGGTATATCGTTTCCCAACAATGGAATATAAGCAAAGGATCGGTTTTGCGCACTCCAACAATAACAGAATATGAAGAAACATTTGGCGATTTTTTAAAAACGTCGGTTTGTTCGTTTGCTTTGTTGTCCTAACACACTGCGACTCCATGGCGTTTAATTTATTTGTTTCCATTGTTTAAGTGGGTCAACAATCGGTTTATAACGATTAAAATATTTGCTCAATCGGTAACACGAGACTTTTCTTTGGTTACTTTGTGCAACAATGGAATACGGTATTTCGTTGCCCAACAATGGAATATAAGCAAAGGATCGGTTTTGCGGGCTCCAACAACAACCGAATATGAAGAAACATTCGATGTTTTGTTAAAAACGTCGGTTTGTTGGTTTGCTTTGTTCTCCTAACACACTGCGACTCCATGGCATTTAATTTATATGTTTCCATTGTTTAAGTTGTTCAACAATCGGTATATAACGTTAAAATATCGGTTCAATCGGGACACGTGGCTTTTCTTTGTTTACATTGTGCAACAATGGAATACGGTATTTCCTTTCATAACAAGGGAATATAAGCAAAGGATCGGTTTTTCGGGCTCCAACAACAACCGAATATGAAGAAACATTCCATGTTTTGTTAAAAACGTCGGTTTGTTAGTTTGCTTTGTTGTCCTAAAACACTGCGACTCCTAGCGTTTAATTTTTTTGTTTCCATTGTTTAAGTTGTTCAACAATCGGTTCATAACGTTAAAATATAGGTTCAATCGGTAACACGTGGCTTTTCATTGTTTAAGTTGTACAACAATTGAATACGGTATTTCGTTACCCAACAATGGAATGTAAGCAAAGGATCGGTTTTGCGGGCTCCAACAATAACAGAATATGAAGAAACATTCGGTTTTGCGTTAAAAAAGTCGGTCTGTAAGAGTGCTTTTTTGTACTAACACGATTTGACTCCATGGCATTTAATTTATATGTTTCCATTGTTTAAGTTGTTCAACAATCGGTTCATAACGTTAAAATATCGGTTCAATCGGTTAAACTTGGCTTTTCTTTGTTTAAAACGTCGGTGTAAATTTTTTAAAAACGTCGGTTTGTTAGTTTGCTTTGTTGTCCTAACACACTGCGACTCCATGGCATTTAATTTATATGTTTCATTGTTTAAGATGTTCAACAATCGGTATACAACGTTAAAATATCGGTTCAATCGGGACACGTGCCTTTTCTTTGTTTACTTTGTGCAACAATGGTATACGGTATTTCGTTGCCAACAATGGAACATAAGCAAAGAATCGGTTTTGAAGGCTCAAACTATAACCGAATATGAAGAAACATTCGGTGTTTTGTTAAAAACGTCGGTTTGTTTTTTGCATTGTTGTCCTAACACACTGCGACTCCATGGCATTTAATTTATTTGTTTCCATTGTTTAAGTTGTTCAACAATCGGTTTACAACCTTAAAATATCGGTTCAATCGGTAACACGTGGCTTTTCTTTGTTTACATTGTGCAACAATGGAAAACGGTATTTCGTTGCCCAGCAATGGAATATAAGCAAAGGATCGGTTTTGCGCACTCCAACAATAACAGAATATGAAGAAACATTTGGTGATTTTTTAAAAACGTCGGTCTGTTTGTGTGCTTCTTTGTCCTAACACACTGCGACTCCATGGCGTTTAATTTATTTGTTTCCATTGTTTAAGCGGTTCAACAATCGGTTTAGAACGATTAAAATATCGGTTCAATCGGTAACACGTTGCTTTTCCTTGTTTACTTTGTGCAACAATGGAATACGGTATATCGTTTCCCAACAATGGAATATAAGCAAAGGATCGGTTTTGCGCACTCCAACAATAACAGAACATGAAGAAACATTTGGCGATTTTTTAAAATCGTCGGTTTGTTCGTTTGCTTTGTTGTCCTAACACACTGCGACTCCATGGCGTTTAATTTATTTGTTTCCATTGTTTAAGTGGGTCAACAATCGGTTTATAACGATTAAAATATCTGCTCAATCGGTAACACGTGGCTTTTCATTGTTTACTTTGTGCAACAATGGTATACGGTATTTCGTTGTCAACAATGGAACATAAGCAAAGAATCGGTTTTGAAGGCTCAAACTATATCCGAATATGAAGAAACATTCGGTGTTTTGTTAAAAACGTCGGTTTGTTTGTTGCATTGTTGTCGTAACACACTGCGACTCCATGGCATTTAATTTATTTGTTTCCATTGCTTATGTTGTTCAACAATCGGTTTACAACCTTAAAATATCGGTTCAATCGGTAACACGTGGCTTTTCTTTGTTTACATTGTGCAACAATGGAACACGGTATTTCGTTGCCCAACAATGGAATATAAGCAAAGGATCGGTTTTGCGCACTCCAACAATAACAGAATATGAAGAAACATTTGGCGATTTTTTAAAAACGTCGGTTTGTTCGTTTGCTTTGTTGTCCTAACACACTGCGACTCCATGGCGTTTAATTTATTTGTTTCCATTGTTTAAGTGGGTCAACAATCGGTTTATAACGATTAAAATATCTGCTCAATCGGTAACACGAGACTTTTCTTTGGTTACTTTGTGCAACAATGGAATACGGTATTTCGTTGCCCAACAATGGAATATAAGCAAAGGATCGGTTTTGCGGGCTCCAACAATAACAGAAAATGAAGAAACATTCGGTTTTGCGTTAAAAAAGTCGGTCTGTAAGAGTGCTTTTTTGTACTAACACGATTTGACTCCATGGCATTTAATTTATATGTTTCCATTGTTTAAGTTGTTCAACAATCGGTTTATAACGTTAAAATATCGGTTCAATCGGTTAAACTTGGCTTTTCTTTGTTTAAAACGTCGGTGTAAATTTTTTAAAAACGTCGGTTTGTTAGTTTGCTTTGTTGTCCTAACACACTGCGACTCCATGGCATTTAATTTATATGTTTCATTGTTTAAGATGTTCAACAATCGGTATACAACGTTAAAATATCGGTTCAATCGGGACACGTGCCTTTTCTTTGTTTACTTTGTGCAACAATGGTATACGGTATTTCGTTGCCAACAATGGAACATAAGCAAAGAATCGGTTTTGAAGGCTCAAACTATAACCGAATATGAAGAAACATTCGGTGTTTTTTTAAAAACGTCGGTTTGTTTTTTGCATTGTTGTCCTAACACACTGCGACTCCATGGCATTTAATTTATTTGTTTCCATTGTTTAAGTTGTTCAACAATCGGTTTACAACCTTAAAATATCGGTTCAATCGGTAACACGTGGCTTTTCTTTGTTTACATTGTGCAACAATGGAAAACGGTATTTCGTTGCCCAACAATGGAATATAAGCAAAGGATCGGTTTTGCGCACTCCAACAATAACAGAATATGAAGAAACATTTGGTGATTTTTTAAAAACGTCGGTCTGTTTGTGTGCTTCTTTGTCCTAACACACTGCGACTCCATGGCGTTTAATTTATTTGTTTCCATTGTTTAAGCGGTTCAACAATCGGTTTAGAACGATTAAAATATCGGTTCAATCGGTAACACGTTGCTTTCCCTTGTTTACTTTGTGCAACAATGGAATACGGTATATCGTTTCCCAACAATGGAATATAAGCAAAGGATCGGTTTTGCGCACTCCAACAATAACAGAACATGAAGAAACATTTGGCGATTTTTTAAAATCGTCGGTTTGTTCGTTTGCTTTGTTGTCCTAACACACTGCGACTCCATGGCGTTTAATTTATTTGTTTCCATTGTTTAAGTGGGTCAACATTCGGTTTTTAACGATTAAAATATCTGCTCAATCGGTAACACGTGGCTTTTCATTGTTTACTTTGTGCAACAATGGTATACGGTATTTCATTGTCAAAAATGGAACATAAGCAAAGAATCGGTTTTGAAGGCTCAAACTATATCCGAATATGAAGAAACATTCGGTGTTTTGTTAAAAACGTCGGTTTGTTTGTTGCATTGTTGTCGTAACACACTGCGACTCCATGGCATTTAATTTATTTGTTTCCATTGCTTAAGTTGTTCAACAATCGGTTTACAACCTTAAAATATCGGTTCAATCGGTAACACGTGGCTTTTCTTTGTTTACATTGTGCAACAATGGAACACGGTATTTCGTTGCCCAACAATGGAATATAAGCAAAGGATCGGTTTTGCGCACTCCAAAAATAACAGAATATGAAGAAACATTTGGCGATTTTTTAAAAACGTCGGTTTGTTCGTTTGCTTTGTTGTCCTAACACACTGCGACTCCATGGCGTTTAATTTATTTGTTTCCATTGTTTAAGTGGGTCAACAATCGGTTTATAACGATTAAAATATCTGCTCAATCGGTAACACGAGACTTTTCTTTGGTTACTTTGTGCAACAATGGAATACGGTATTTCGTTGCCCAACAATGGAATATAAGCAAAGGATCGGTTTTGCGGGCTCCAACAACAACCGAATATGAAGAAACATTCGATGTTTTGTTAAAAACGTCGGTTTGTTAGTTTGCTTTGTTGTCCTAACACACTGCGACTCCATGGCGTTTAATTTTTTTGTTTCCATTGTTTAAGTTGTTCAACAATCGGTTTATAACGTTAAAATATCGGTTCAATCGGTAACACGTTGCTTTTCCTTGTTTAAGTTGTACAACAATGGAATACGGTATTTCGTTACCCAACAATGGAATGTAAGCAAAGGATCGGTTTTGCGGGCTCCAACAATAACAGAATATGAAGAAACATTCGGTTTTGCGTTAAAAAAGTCGGTCTGTAAGAGTGCTTTTTTGTACTAACACGATTTGACTCCATGGCATTTAATTTATATGTTTCCATTGTTTAAGTTGTTCAACAATCGGTTTATAACGTTAAAATATCGGTTCAATCGGTTAAACTTGGCTTTTCTTTGTTTAAAACGTCGGTGTAAATTTTTTAAAAACGTCGATTTGTTAGTTTGCTTTGTTGTCCTAACACACTGCGACTCCATGGCATTTAATTTATTTGTTTCCATTGTTTAAGTTGTTCAACAATCGGTTTACAACCTTAAAATATCGGTTCAATCGGTAACACGTGGCTTTTCTTTGTTTACATTGTGCAACAATGGAACACGGTATTTCGTTGCCCAACAATGTAATATAAGCAAAGGATCGGTTTTGCGGGCTCCAACAACAACGGAATATGAAGAAACATTCGATGTTTTGTTAAAAACGTCGGTTTGTTAGTTTGCTTTGTTGTCCTAACACACTGCGACTCCATGGCGTTTAATTTTTTTGTTTCCATTGTTTAAGTTGTTCAACAATCGGTTTATAACGTTAAAATATCGGTTCAATCGGTGACACGTGGCTTTACTTTGCTTACTTTGTGCAACAACGGAACACGGTATTTCGTTGCCCAACAATGGAATATAAGCAAAGGATCGGTTTGGCGCACTCCAACAATAACAGAATATGAAGAAACATTTGGTGATTTTTTAAAAACGTCGGTCTGTTTGTGTGCTTTGTTGTCCTAACACACTGCGACTCCATGGCGTTTAATTTATTTGTTTCCATTGTTTAAGCGGTTCAACAATCGGTTTAGAACGATTAAAATATCGGTTCAATCGGTAACACGTTGCTTTTCCTTGTTTACTTTGTGCAACAATGGAATACGGTATTTCGTTGCCCAACAATGTAATATAAGCAAAGGATCGGTTTTGCGGGCTCCAACAACAACCGAATATGAAGAAACATTCGATGTTTTGTTAAAAACGTCGGTTTGTTAGTTTGCTTTGTTGTCCTAACACACTGCGACTCCATGGCGTTTAATTTTTTTGTTTCCATTGTTTAAGTTGTTCAACAATCGGTTTATAACGTTAAAATATCGGTTCAATCGGTGACACGTGGCTTTACATTGCTTACTTTGTGCAACAACGGAATACGGTATATCATTGCCTAACAATGGCTAATAAGCAAAGGATTGATTTTGCGGCCTCCAACAATAACAGAATATGAAGAAACATTCGATGTTTTGTTAAAAACGTCGGCTTGTTAGTTTGCTTTGTTGTCCTAACACACTGCGACTCCTTGGCGTTTAATTTTTTTGTTTCCATTGTTTAAGTTGTTCAACAATCGGTTTATAACGTTAAAATATCGGTTGAATCGGTGACACGTGGCTTTACTTTGCTTACTTTGTGCAACAATGGAATACGGTATTTCGTTGCCCAACAATGTAATATAAGCAAAGGATCGGTTTTGCGGGCTCCAACAACAACCGAATATGAAGAAACATTCGATGTTTTGTTAAAAACGTCGGTTTGTTAGTTTGCTTTGTTGTCCTAACACACTGCGACTCCATGGCGTTTAATTTTTTTGTTTCCATTGTTTAAGTTGTTCAACAATCGGTTTATAACGTTAAAATATCGGTTCAATCGGTGACACGTGGCTTTACTTTGCTTACTTTGTGCAACAACGGAATACGGTATATCATTGCCTAACAATGGCTAATAAGCAAAGGATTGATTTTGCGGCCTCCAACAATAACAGAATATGAAGAAACATTCGATGTTTTGTTAAAAACGTCGGCTTGTTAGTTTGCTTTGTTGTCCTAACACACTGCGACTCCTTGGCGTTTAATTTTTTTGTTTCCATTGTTTAAGTTGTTCAACAATCGGTTTATAACGTTAAAATATCGGTTCAATCGGTGACACGTGGCTTTACTTTGCTTACTTTGTGCAACAATGGAATACGGTATTTCGTTGCCCAACAATGTAATATAAGCAAAGGATCGGTTTTGCGGGCTCCAACAACAACCGAATATGAAGAAACATTCGATGTTTTGTTAAAAACGTCGGTTTGTTAGTTTGCTTTGTTGTCCTAACACACTGCGACTCCATGGCGTTTAATTTTTTTGTTTCCATTGTTTAAGTTGTTCAACAATCGGTTTATAACGTTAAAATATCGGTTCAATCGGTGACACGTGGCTTTACTTTGCTTAGTTTGTGCAACAACGGAATACGGTATATCATTGCCTAACAATGGCTAATAAGCAAAGGATTGATTTTGCGGCCTCCAACAATAACAGAATATGAAGAAACATTCGATGTTTTGTTAAAAACGTCGGCTTGTTAGTTTGCTTTGTTGTCCTAACACACTGCGACTCCTTGGCGTTTAATTTTTTTGTTTCCATTGTTTAAGTTGTTCAACAATCGGTTTATAACGTTAAAATATCGGTTCAATCGGTGACACGTGGCTTTACTTTGCTTACTTTGTGCAACAACGGAATACGGTATTTCGTTGCCCAACAATGTAATATAAGCAAAGGATCGGTTTTGCGGGCTCCAACAACAACCGAATATGAAGAAACATTCGATGTTTTGTTAAAAACGTCGGTTTGTTAGTTTGCTTTGTTGTCCTAACACACTGCGACTCCATGGCATTTAATTTATTTGTTTCCATTGTTTAAGTTCTTCAACAATCGGTTTACAACCTTAAAATATCGGTTCAATCGGTAACACGTGGCTTTTCTTTGTTTACATTGTGCAACAATGGAACACGGTATTTCGTTGTCCAACAATGGAATATAAGCAAAGGATCGGTTTTGCGGGCTCCAACAATAACAGAAAATGTAGAAACATTCGGTTTTGCGTTAAAAACTTCGGTCTGTTTGTGTGCTTTGTTGTCCAAATACACTGCGACTCCATGTCGTTTAATTTTTTTGTTTCCATTGTTTAAGCGGTTCAACAATCGGTTTAGAACGATTAAAATATCGGTTCAATCGGTAACACGTTGCTTTTCCTTGTTTACTTTGTGCAACAATGGAATACGGTATATCGTTTCCCAACAATGGAATATAAGCAAAGGATCGGTTTTGCGCACTCCAACAATAACAGAATATGAAGAAACATTTGGCGATTTTTTAAAAACGTCGGTTTGTTCGTTTGCTTTGTTGTCCTAACACACTGCGACTCCATGGCGTTTAATTTATTTGTTTCCATTGTTTAAGTGGGTCAACAATCGGTTTATAACGATTAAAATATCTGCTCAATCGGTAACACGAGACTTTTCTTTGGTTACTTTGTACAACAATGGAATACGGTATTTCGTTGCCCAACAATGGAATATAAGCAAAGGATCGGTTTTGCGGGCTCCAACAACAAGCGAATATGAAGAAACATTCGATGTTTTGTTAAAAACGTCGGTTTGTTAGTTTGCTTTGTTGTCCTAACACACTGCGACTCCATGGCGTTTAATTTTTTTGTTTCCATTGTTTAAGTTGTTCAACAATCGGTATATAACGTTAAAATATCGGTTCAATCGGGACACGTGGCTTTTCTTTGTTTACTTTGTGCAACAATGGTATACGGTATTTCGTTGCCAACAATGGAACATAAGCAAAGAATCGGTTTTGATGGCTCAAACTATAACCGAATATGAAGAAACATTCGGTGTTTTGTTAAAAACGTCGGTTTGTTTTTTGCATTGTTGTCCTAACACACTGCGACTCCATGGCATTTAATTTATTTGTTTCCATTGTTTAAGTTGTTCAACAATCGGTTTACAACCTTAAAATATCGGTTCAATCGGTAACACGTGGCTTTTCTTTGTTTACATTGTGCAACAATGGAACACGGCATTTCGTTGCCCAACAATGGAATATAAGCAAAGGATCGGTTTTGCGCACTCCAACAATAACAGAATATGAAGAAACATTTGGTGATTTTTTAAAAACGTCGGTCTGTTTTTGTGCTTTGTTGTCCTAACACACCGCGATTCCATGGCGTTTAATTTATTTGTTTTCATTGTTTAAGCGGTTCAACAATCGGTTTAGAACGATTAAAATATCGGTTCAATCGGTAACACGTTGCTTTTCCTTGTTTACTTTGTGCAACAATGGAATACGGTATATCGTTTCCCAACAATGGAATATAAGCAAAGGATCGGTTTTGCGCACTCCAACAATAACAGAATATGAAGAAACATTTGGCGATTTTTTAATAACGTCGGTTTGTTCGTTTGCTTTGTTGTCCTAACACACTGCGACTCCATGGCGTTTAATTTATTTGTTTCCATTGTTTAAGTGGGTCAACAATCGGTTTATAACGATTAAAATATCTGCTCAATCGGTAACACGAGACTTTTCTTTGGTTACTTTGTGCAACAATAGAATACGGTATTTCGTTGCCCAACAATGGAATATAAGCAAAGGATCGGTTTTGCGGGCTCCAACAACAAGCGAATATGAAGAAACATTCGATGTTTTGTTAAAAACGTCGGTTTGTTATTTTGCTTTGTTGTCCTAACACACTGCGACTCCATGGCGTTTAATTTTTTTGTTTCCATTGTTTAAGTTGTTCAACAATCGGTATATAACGTTAAAATATCGGTTCAATCGGGACACGTGGCTTTTCTTTGTTTACTTTGTGCAACAATGGTATACGGTATTTCGTTGCCAACAATGGAACATAAGCAAAGAATCGGTTTTGATGTCTCAAACTATAACCGAATATGAAGAAACATTCGGTGTTTTGTTAAAAACGTCGGTTTGTTTTTTGCATTGTTGTCCTAACACACTGCGACTCCATGGCATTTAATTTATTTGTTTCCATTGTTTAAGTTGTTCAACAATCGGTTTAGAACCTTAAAATATCGGTTCAATCGGTAACACGTGGCTTTTCTTTGTTTACATTGTGCAACAATGGAACACGGTATTTCGTTGCCCAACAATGGAATATAAGCAAAGGATCGGTTTTGCGCACTCCAACAATAACAGAATATGAAGAAACATTTGGTGATTTTTTAAAAACGTCGGTCTGTTTTTGTGCTTTGTTGTCCTAACACACCGCGATTCCATGGCGTTTAATTTATTTGTTTTCATTGTTTAAGCGGTTCAACAATCGGTTTAGAACGATTAAAATATCGGTTCAATCGGTAACACGTTGCTTTTCCTTGTTTACTTTGTGCAACAATGGAATACGGTATATCGTTTCCCAAAAATGGAATATAAGCAAAGGATCGGTTTTGCGCACTCCAACAATAACAGAATATGAAGAAACATTTGGCGATTTTTTAAAAACGTCGGTTTGTTCGTTTGCTTTGTTGTCCTAACACACTGCGACTCCATGGCGTTTAATTTATTTGTTTCCATTGTTTAAGTGGGTCAACAATCGGTTTATAACGATAAAAATATCTGCTCAATCGGTAACACGAGACTTTTCTTTGGTTACTTTGTGCAACAATGGAATACGGTATTTCGTTGCCTAACAATGGAATATAAGCAAAGGATCGGTTTTGCGGGCTCCAACAACAACCGAATATGAAGAAACATTCGATGTTTTGTTAAAAACGTCGGTTTGTTAGTTCGCTTTGTTGTCCTAACACACTGCGACTCCATGGCATTTAATTTATATGTTTCCATTGTTTAAGTTGTTCAACAATCGGTATATAACATTAAAATATCGGTTCAATCGGGACACGTGGCTTTTCTTTGTTTACATTGTGCAACAATGGAATAGGGTATTTCCTTTCATAACAATGGAATATAAGCAAAGGATCGGTTTTGCGGGCTCCAACAATAACCGAATATGAAGAAACATTCGGTGTTTTGTTAAAAACGTCGGTTTGTTAGTTTGCTATCAAAGTCCTTACACACTGAGACTCCATGGCATTTAATTTATTTGTTTCCATTGTTTAATTTGTTCAACAATCGGTTTATAACGTTAAAATATCGGTTCATTCGGTAACACGTGGCTTTTCATTGTTTACTTTGTGCAACAATAGTATACGGTATTTCGTTGTCAACAATGGAACATAAGCAAAGAATCGGTTTTGAAGGCTCAAACTATAACCGAATATGAAGAAACATTCGGTGTTTTGTTAAAAACGTCGGTTTGTTTTTTGCATTGTTGTCCTAACACACTGCGACTCCATGGCATTTAATTTATTTGTTTCCATTGCTTAAGTTGTTCAACAATCGGTTTACAACCTTAAAATATCGGTTCAATCGGTAACACGTGGCTTTTCTTTGTTTACATTGTGCAACAATGGAACACGGTATTTCGTTGCCCAACAATGGAATATAAGCAAAGGATCGGTTTTGCGCACTCCAACAATAACAGAATATGAAGAAACATTTGGCGATTTTTTAAAAACGTCGGTTTGTTCGTTTGCTTTGTTGTCCTAACACACTGCGACTCCATGGCGTTTAATTTATTTGTTTCCATTGTTTAAGTGGGTCAACAATCGGTTTATAACGATTAAAATATCGGTTCAATCGGTAACACGTTGCTTTTCCTTGTTTAAGTTGTACAACAATGGAATACGGTATTTCGTTACCCAACAATGGAATGTAAGCAAAGGATCGGTTTTGCGGGCTCCAACAATAACAGAATATGAAGAAACATTCGGTTTTGCGTTAAAAAAGTCGGTCTGTAAGAGTGCTTTTTTGTACTAACACGATTTGACTCCATGGCATTTAATTTATATGTTTCCATTGTTTAAGTTGTTCAACAATCGGTTTATAACGTTAAAATATCGGTTCAATCGGTTAAACTTGGCTTTTCTTTGTTTAAAACGTCGGTGTAAATTTTTTAAAAACGTCGATTTGTTAGTTTGCTTTGTTGTCCTAACACACTGCGACTCCATGTCGTTTAATTTTTTTGTTTCCATTGTTTAAGTTGTTCAACAATCGGTTTATAACGTTAAAATATCGGTTCAATCGGTGACACGTGGCTTTACATTGCTTACTTTGTGCAACAACTGAATACGGTATATCATTGCCTAACAATGGCTAATAAGCAAAGGATTGGTTTTGCGGCCTCCAACAATAACAGAATATGAAGAAACATTTGGTGATTTTTTAAAAACGTCGGTCTGTTTGTGTGCTTTGTTGCCCTAACACACTGCGACTCCATGGCGTTTAATTTATTTGTTTCCATTGTTTAAGCGGTTCAACAATCGGTTTAGAACGATTAAAATATCGGTTCAATCGGTAACACGTTGCTTTTCCTTGTTTACTTTGTGCAACAATGGAATACGGTATTTCGTTGCCCAACAATGTAATATAAGCAAAGGATCGGTTTTGCGGGCTCCAACAACAACCGAATATGAAGAAACATTCGATGTTTTGTTAAAAACGTCGGTTTGTTAGTTTGCTTTGTTGTCCTAACACACTGCGACTCCATGGCGTTTAATTTTTTTGTTTCCATTGTTTAAGTTGTTCAACAATCGGTTTATAACGTTAAAATATCGGTTCAATCGGTAACACGTTGCTTTTCCTTGTTTAAGTGTTACAACAATGGAATAAGGTATTTCGTTACCCAACAATGGAATGTAAGCAAAGGATCGGTTTTGCGGGCTCCAACAATAACAGAATATGAAGAAACATTCGGTTTTGCGTTAAAAAAGTCGGTCTGTAAGAGTGCTTTTTTGTACTAACACGATTTGACTCCATGGCATTTAATTTATATGTTTCCATTGTTTAAGTTGTTCAACAATCGGTTTATAACGTTAAAATATCGGTTCAATCGGTTAAACTTGGCTTTTCTTTGTTTAAAACGTCGGTGTAAATTTTTTAAAAACGTCGGTTTGTTAATTTGCTTTGTTGTCCTAACACACTGCGACTCCATGGCATTTAATTTATATGTTTCCATTGTTTAAGTTGTTCAACAATCGGTATATAACGTTAAAATATCGGTTCAATCGGGACACGTGGCTTGTCTTTGTTTACTTTGTGCAACAATGGTATACGGTATTTCGTTCCCAACAATGGAACATAAGCAAAGAATCGGTTTTGAAGGCTCAAACTATAACCGAATATGAAGAAACATTCGGTGTTTTGTTAAAAATGTCGGTTTGTTTTTTGCATTGTTGTCCTAACACACTGCGACTCCATGGCATTTAATTTATTTGTTTCCATTGTTTAAGTTGTTCAACAATCGGTTTACAACCTTAAAATATCGGTTCAATCGGTAACACGTGGCTTTTCTTTGTTTACATTGTGCAACAATGGAACACGGTATTTCGTTGCCCAACAATGGAATATAAGCAAAGGATCGGTTTTGCGCACTCCAACAATAACAGAATATGAAGAAACATTTGGTGATTTTTTAAAAACGTCGGTCTGTTTGTGTGCTTTGTTGTCCTAACACACATCGACTCCATGGCGTTTAATTTATTTGTTTCCATTGTTTAAGCGGTTCAACAATCGGTTTAGAACGATTAAAATATCGGTTCAATCGGTAACACGTTGCTTTTCCTTGTTTACTTTGTGCAACAATGGAATACGGTATTTCGTTGCCCAACAATGTAATATAAGCAAAGGATCGGTTTTGCGGGCTCCAACAACAACCGAATATGAAGAAACATTCGATGTTTTGTTAAAAACGTCGGTTTGTTAGTTTGCTTTGTTGTCCTAACACACTGCGACTCCATGGCATTTAATTTATATGTTTCCATTGTTTAAGTTGTTCAACAATCGGTATATAACGTTAAAATATCGGTTCAATCGGGACACGTGGCTTTTCTTTGTTTACATTGTGCAACAATGGAATACGGTATTTCCTTTCATAACAATGGAATATAATCAAAGGATCGGTTTTGCGGGCTCCAACAATAACCGAATATGAAGAAACATTCGGTGTTTTGTTAAAAACGTCGGTTTGTTAGTTTGCTATCAAAGTCCTTACACACTGAGACTCCATGGCATTTAATTTATTTGTTTCCATTGTTTAATTTGTTCAACAATCGGTTTATAACGTTAAAATATCGGTTCAATCGGTAACACGTGGCTTTTCATTGTTTACTTTGTGCAACAATGGAATACGGTATATCGTTTCCCAACAATGGAATATAAGCAAAGGATCGGTTTTGCGCACTCCAACAATAACAGAATATGAAGAAACATTTGGCGATTTTTTAAAAACGTCGGTTTGTTCGTTTGCTTTGTTGTCCTAACACACTGCGACTCCATGGCGTTTAATTTATTTGTTTCCATTGTTTAAGTGGGTCAACAATCGGTTTATAACGATTAAAATATCTGCTCAATCGGTAACACGAGACTTTTCTTTGGTTACTTTGTGCAACAATGGAATACGGTATTTCGTTGCCCAACAATGGAATATAAGCAAAGGATCGGTTTTGCGGGCTCCAACAACAACCGAATATGAAGAAACATTCGATGTTTTGTTAAAAACGTCGGTTTGTTAGTTTGCTTTGTTGTCCTAACACACTGCGACTCCATGGCGTTTAATTTTTTTGTTTCCATTGTTTAAGTTGTTCAACAATCGGTTTATAACGTTAAAATATCGGTTCAATCGGTGACACGTGGCTTTACTTTGCTTACTTTGTGCAACAACTGAATACGGTATATCATTGCCTAACAATGGCTAATAAGCAAAGGATCGGTTTTGCGGGCTCCAACAACAACCGAATATGAAGAAACATTCGATGTTTTGTTAAAAACGTCGGTTTGTTAGTTTGCTTTGTTGTCCTAACACACTGCGACTCCATGGCGTTTAATCTTTTTGTTTCCATTGTTTAAGTTGTTCAACAATCGGTTTATAACGTTAAAATATCGGTTCAATCGGTGACACGTGGCTTTACTTTGCTTACTTTGTGTAACAACGGAATACGGTATTTCGTTGCCCAACAATGTAATATAAGCAAAGGATCGGTTTTGCGGGCTCCAACAACAACCGAATATGAAGAAACATTCGATGTTTTGTTAAAAACGTCGGTTTGTTAGTTTGCTTTGTTGTCCTAACACACTGCGACTCCATGGCGTTTAATTTTTTTGTTTCCATTGTTTAAGTTGTTCAACAATCGGTTTATAACGTTAAAATATCGGTTCAATCGGTAACACGTGGCTTTTCTTTGTTTACATTGTGCAACAATGGAACACGGTATTTCGTTGCCCAACAATGGAATATAAGCAAAGGATCGGTTTTGCGGGCTCCAACAATAACAGAAAATGTAGAAACATTCGGTTTTGCGTTAAAAACGTCGGTCTGTTTGTGTGCTTTGTTGTCCAAACACACTGCGACTCCATGTCGTTTAATTTTTTTGTTTCCATTGTTTAAGCGGTTCAACAATCGGTTTAGAACGATTAAAATATCGGTTCAATCGGTAACACGTTGGTTTTCCTTGTTTACTTCGTGCAACAATGGAATACGGTATATCGTTTCCCAACAATGGAATATATGCAAAGGATCGGTTTTGCGCACTCCAACAATAACAGAATATGAAGAAACATTTGGCGATTTTTTAAAAACGTCGGTTTGTTCGTTTGCTTTGTTGTCCTAACACACTGCGACTCCATGGCGTTTAATTTATTTGTTTCCATTGTTTAAGTGGGTCAACAATCGGTTTATAACGATTAAAATATTTGCTCAATCGGTAACACGAGACTTTTCTTTGGTTACTTTGTGCAACAATGGAATACGGTATTTCGTTGCCCAACAATGGAATATAAGCAAAGGATCGGTTTTGCGGGTTCCAACAACAACCGAATATGAAGAAACATTCGATGATTTGTTAAAAACGTCGGTTTGTTAGTTTGCTTTGTTGTCCTAACACACTGCGACTCCATGGCATTTAATATATATGTTTCCATTGTTTAAGTTGTTCAACAATCGGTATATAACGTTAAAATATCGGTTCAATCGGGACACGTGGCTTTTCTTTGTTTACATTGTGCAACAATGGAATACGGTATTTCCTTTCATAACAATGGAATATAAGCAAAGGATCGGTTTTGCGGGCTCCAACAACAACCGAATATGAAGAAACATTCCATGTTTTGTTAAAAACGTCGGTTTGTTAGTTTGCTTTGTTGTCCTAAAACACTGCGACTCCTAGCGTTTAATTTTTTTGTTTCCATTGTTTAAGTTGTTCAACAATCGGTTCATAACGTTAAAATATAGGTTCAATCGGTAACACGTGGCTTTTCATTGTTTAAGTTGTACAACAATGGAATACGGTATTTCGTTACCCAACAATGGAATGTAAGCAAAGGATCGGTTTTGCGGGCTCCAACAATAACAGAATATGAAGAAACATTCGGTTTTGCGTTAAAAAAGTCGGTCTGTAAGAGTGCTTTTTTGTACTAACACGATTTGACTCCATGGCATTTAATTTATATGTTTCCATTGTTTAAGTTGTTCAACAATCGGTTTATAACGTTAAAATATCGGTTCAATCGGTTAAACTTGGCTTTTCTTTGTTTAAAACGTCGGTGTAAATTTTTTAAAAACGTCGGTTTGTTAGTTTGCTTTGTTGTCCTAACACACTGCGACTCCATGGCATTTAATTTATATGTTTCATTGTTTAAGATGTTCAACAATCGGTATACAGCGATAAAATATTGGTTCAATCGGGACACGTGGCTTTTCTTTGTTTACTTTGTGCAACAATGGTATGCGGTATTTCGTTGCCAACAATGGAACATAAGCAAAGAATCGGTTTTGAAGGCTCAAACTATAACCGAATATGAAGAAACATTCGGTGTTTTGTTAAAAACGTCGGTTTGTTTTTTGCATTGTTGTCCTAACACACTGCGACTCCATGGCATTTAATTTATTTGTTTCCATTGTTTAAGTTGTTCAACAATCGGTTTACAACCTTAAAATATCGGTTCAATCGGTAACACGTGGCTTTTCTTTGTTTACATTGTGCAACAATGGAACACGGTATTTCGTTGCCCAACAATGGAATATAAGCAAAGGATCGGTTTTGCGCACTCCAACAATAACAGAACATGAAGAAACATTTGGCGATTTTTTAAAAACGTCGGTTTGTTCGTTTGCTTTGTTGTCCTAACACACTGCGACTCCATGGCGTTTAATTTATTTGTTTCCATTGTTTAAGTGGGTCAACAATCGGTTTATAACGATTAAAATATCTGCTCAATCGGTAACACGTTGCTTTTCCTTGTTTACTTTGTGCAACAATGGAATACGGTATATCGTTTCCCAACAATGGAATATAAGCAAAGGATCGGTTTTGCGCACTCCAACAATAACAGAACATGAAGAAACATTTGGCGATTTTTTAAAAACGTCGGTTTGTTCGTTTGCTTTGTTGTCCTAACACACTGCGACTCCATGGCGTTTAATTTATTTGTTTCCATTGTTTAAGCGGTTCAACAATCGGTTTAGAACGATTAAAATATCGGTTCAATCGGTAACACGTTGCTTTTCCTTGTTTACTTTGTGCAACAATGGAATACGGTATATCGTTTCCCAACAATGGAATATAAGCAAAGGATCGGTTTTGCGCACTCCAACAATAACAGAACATGAAGAAACATTTGGCGATTTTTTAAAAACGTCGGTTTGTTCGTTTGCTTTGTTGTCCTAACACACTGCGACTCCATGGCGTTTAATTTATTTGTTTCCATTGTTTAAGTGGGTCAACAATCGGTTTATAACGATTAAAATATCTGCTCAATCGGTAACACGAGACTTTTCTTTGGTTACTTTGTGCAACAATGGAATACGGTATTTCGTTGCCTAACAATGGAATATAAGCAAAGGATCGGTTTTGCGGGCTCCAACAACAACCGAATATGAAGAAACATTCGATGTTTTGTTAAAAACGTCGGTTTGTTAGTTTGCTTTGTTGTCCTAACATACTGCGACTCCATGGCATTTAATTTATATGTTTCCATTGTTTAAGTTGTTCAACAATCGGTATATAACGTTAAAATATCGGTTCAATCGGGACAGGTGGCTTTTCTTTTTTACATTGTGTAACAATGGAATACGGTATTTCCTTTAATAACAATGGAATATAAGCAAAGGATCGGTTTTGCGGGCTCCAACAATAACCGAATATGAAGAAACATTCGGTGTTTTGTTAAAAACGTCGGTTTGTTAGTTTGCTATCAAAGTCCTTACACACTGAGACTCCATGGCATTTAATTTATTTGTTTCCATTGTTTAATTTGTTCAACAATCGGTTTATAACGTTAAAATATCGGTTCAATCGGTAACACGTGGCTTTTCATTGTTTACTTTGTGCAACAATGGTATACGGTATTTCGTTGTCAACAATGGAACATAAGCAAAGAATCGGTTTTGAAGGCTCAAACTATAACCGAATATGAAGAAACATTCGGTGTTTTGTTAAAAACGTCGGTTTGTTTGTTGCATTGTTGTCGTAACACACTGCGACTCCATGGCATTTAATTTATTTGTTTCCATTGCTTAAGTTGTTCAACAATCGGTTTACAACCTTAAAATATCGGTTCAATCGTTAACACGTGGCTTTTCTTTGTTTACATTGTGCAACAATGGAACACGGTATTTCGTTGCCCAACAATGGAATATAAGCAAAGGATCGGTTTTGCGCACTCCAACAATAACAGAATATGAAGAAACATTTGGCGATTTTTTAAAAACGTCGGATTGTTCGTTTGCTTTGTTGTCCTAACACACTGCGACTCCATGGCGTTTAATTTATTTGTTTCCATTGTTTAAGTGGGTCAACAATCGGTTTATAACGATTAAAATATCTGCTCAATCGGTAGCACGAGGCTTTTCTTTGGTTACTTTGTGCAACAATGGAATACGGTATTTCGTTGCCCAACAATGGAATATAAGCAAAGGATCGGTTTTGCGGACTCCAACAACAACCGAATATGAAGAAACATTCGATGTTTTGTTAAAAACGTCGGTTTGTTAGTTTGCTTTGTTGTCCTAACACACTGCGACTCCATGGCGTTTAATGTTTTTGTTTCCATTGTTTAAGTTGTTCAACAATCGGTTTATAACGTTAAAATATCGGTTCAATCGGTAACACGTTGCTTTTCCTTGTTTAAGATGTACAACAATGGAATACGGTATTTCATTACCCAACAACGGAATGTAAGCAAGGGATCGGTTTTGCGGGCTCCAACAATAACAGAATATGAAGAAACATTCGGTTTTGCGTTAAAAAAGTCGGTCTGTAAGAGTGCTTTTTTGTACTAACACGATTTGACTCCAAGGCATTTAATTTATATGTTTCCATTGTTTAAGTTGTTCAACAATCGGTTTATAACGTTAAAATATCGGTTCAATCGGTTAAACATGGCTTTTCTTTGTTTAAAACGTCGGTGTAAATTTTTTAAATACGTCGGTTTGTTGGTTTGCTTTGTTGTCCTAACACACTGCGACTCCATGGCATTTAATTTATATGTTTCATTGTTTAAGATGTTCAACAATCGGTATACAACGTTAAAATATCGGTTCAATCGGGACACGTGGCTTTTCTTTGTTTACTTTGTGCAACAATGGTATGCGGTATTTCGTTGCCAACAATGGAACATAAGCAAAGAATCGGTTTTGAAGGCTCAAACTATAACCGAATATGAAGAAACATTCGGTGTTTTGTTAAAAACGTCGGTTTGTTTTTTGCATTGTTGTCCTAACACACTGCGACTCCATGGCATTTAATTTATTTGTTTCCATTGTTTAAGTTGTTCAACAATCGGTTTACAACCTTAAAATATCGGTTCAATCGGTAACACGTGGCTTTTCTTTGTTTACATTGTGCAACAATGGAACACGGTATTTCGTTGCCCAACAATGGAATATAAGCAAAGGATCGGTTTTGCGCACTCCAACAATAACAGAATATGAAGAAACATTTGGTGATTTTTTAAAAACATCGGTCTGTTTGTGTGCTTTGTTGTCCTAACACACTGCGACTCCATGGCGTTTAATTTATTTGTTTCCATTGTTTAAGCGGTTCAACAATCGGTTTAGAACGATTAAAATATCGGTTCAATCGGTAACACGTTGCTTTTCCTTGTTTACTTTGTGCAACAATGGAATACGGTATATCGTTTCCCAACAATGGAATATAAGCAAAGGATCGGTTTTGCGCACTCCAACAATAACAGAACATGAAGAAACATTTGGCGATTTTTTAAAAACGTCGGTTTGTTCGTTTGCTTTGTTGTCCTAACACACTGCGACTCCATGGCGTTTAATTTATTTGTTTCCATTGTTTAAGTGGGTCAACAATCGGTTTATAACGATTAAAATATCTGCTCAATCGGTAACACGAGACTTTTCTTTGGTTACTTTGTGCAACAATGGAATACGGTATTTCGTTGCCTAACAATGAAATATAAGCAAAGGATCGGTTTTGCGGGCTCCAACAACAACCGAATATGAAGAAACATTCGATGTTTTGTTAAAAACGTCGGTTTGTTAGTTTGCTTTGTTGTCCTAACATACTGCGACTCCATGGCATTTAATTTATATGTTTCCATTGTTTAAGTTGTTCAACAATCGGTATATAACGTTAAAATATCGGTTCAATCGGGACAGGTGGCTTTTCTTTTTTACATTGTGTAACAATGGAATACGGTATTTCCTTTAATAACAATGGAATATAAGCAAAGGATCGGTTTTGCGGGCTCCAACAATAACCGAATATGAAGAAACATTCGGTGTTTTGTTAAAAACGTCGGTTTGTTAGTTTGCTATCAAAGTCCTTACACACTGAGACTCCATGGCATTTAATTTATTTGTTTCCATTGTTTAATTTGTTCAACAATCGGTTTATAACGTTAAAATATCGGTTCAATCGGTAACACGTGGCTTTTCATTGTTTACTTTGTGCAACAATGGTATACGGTATTTCGTTGTCAACAATGGAACATAAGCAAAGAATCGGTTTTGAAGGCTCAAACTATAACCGAATATGAAGAAACATTCGGTGTTTTGTTAAAAACGTCGGTTTGTTTGTTGCATTGTTGTCGTAACACACTGCGACTCCATGGCATTTAATTTATTTGTTTCCATTGCTTAAGTTGTTCAACAATCGGTTTACAACCTTAAAATATCGGTTCAATCGTTAACACGTGGCTTTTCTTTGTTTACATTGTGCAACAATGGAACACGGTATTTCGTTGCCCAACAATGGAATATAAGCAAAGGATCGGTTTTGCGCACTCCAACAATAACAGAATATGAAGAAACATTTGGCGATTTTTTAAAAACGTCGGATTGTTCGTTTGCTTTGTTGTCCTAACACACTGCGACTCCATGGCGTTTAATTTATTTGTTTCCATTGTTTAAGTGGGTCAACAATCGGTTTATAACGATTAAAATATCTGCTCAATCGGTAGCACGAGACTTTTCTTTGGTTACTTTGTGCAACAATGGAATACGGTATTTCGTTGCCCAACAATGGAATATAAGCAAAGGATCGGTTTTGCGGACTCCAACAACAACCGAATATGAAGAAACATTCGATGTTTTGTTAAAAACGTCGGTTTGTTAGTTTGCTTTGTTGTCCTAACACACTGCGACTCCATGGCGTTTAATGTTTTTGTTTCCATTGTTTAAGTTGTTCAACAATCGGTTTATAACGTTAAAATATCGGTTCAATCGGTAACACGTTGCTTTTCCTTGTTTAAGATGTACAACAATGGAATACGGTATTTCATTACCCAACAACGGAATGTAAGCAAGGGATCGGTTTTGCGGGCTCCAACAATAACAGAATATGAAGAAACATTCGGTTTTGCGTTAAAAAAGTCGGTCTGTAAGAGTGCTTTTTTGTACTAACACGATTTGACTCCAAGGCATTTAATTTATATGTTTCCATTGTTTAAGTTGTTCAACAATCGGTTTATAACGTTAAAATATCGGTTCAATCGGTTAAACTTGGCTTTTCTTTGTTTAAAACGTCGGTGTAAATTTTTTAAAAACGTCGGTTTGTTAGTTTGCTTTGTTGTCCTAACACACTGCGACTCCATGGCATTTAATTTATATGTTTCATTGTTTAAGATGTTCAACAATCGGTATACAACGTTAAAATATCGGTTCAATCGGGACACGTGGCTTTTCTTTGTTTACTTTGTGCAACAATGGTATGCGGTATTTCGTTGCCAACAATGGAACATAAGCAAAGAATCGGTTTTGAAGGCTCAAACTATAACCGAATATGAAGAAACATTCGGTGTTTTGTTAAAAACGTCGGTTTGTTTTTTGCATTGTTGTCCTAACACACTGCGACTCCATGGCATTTAATTTATTTGTTTCCATTGTTTAAGTTGTTCAGCAATCGGTTTACAACCTTAAAATATCGGTTCAATCGGTAACACGTGGCTTTTCTTTGTTTACATTGTGCAACAATGGAACACGTTATTTCGTTGCCCAACAATGGAATATAAGCAAAGGATCGGTTTTGCGCACTCCAACAATAACAGAATATGAAGAAACATTTGGTGATTTTTTAAAAACATCGGTCTGTTTGTGTGCTTTGTTGTCCTAACACACTGCGACTCCATGGCGTTTAATTTATTTGTTTCCATTGTTTAAGCGGTTCAACAATCGGTTTAGAACGATTAAAATATCGGTTCAATCGGTAACACGTTGCTTTTCCTTGTTTACTTTGTGCAACAATGGAATACGGTATATCGTTTCCCAACAATGGAATATAAGCAAAGGATCGGTTTTGCGCACTCCAACAATAACAGAACATGAAGAAACATTTGGCGATTTTTTAAAAACGTCGGTTTGTTCGTTTGCTTTGTTGTCCTAACACACTGCGACTCCATGGCGTTTAATTTATTTGTTTCCATTGTTTAAGTGGGTCAACAATCGGTTTATAACGATTAAAATATCTGCTCAATCGGTAACACGAGACTTTTCTTTGGTTACTTTGTGCAACAATGGAATACGGTATTTCGTTGCCTAACAATGGAATATAAGCAAAGGATCGGTTTTGCGGGCTCCAACAACAACCGAATATGAAGAAACATTCGATGTTTTGTTAAAAACGTCGGTTTGTTAGTTTGCTTTG
The DNA here is from genome assembly GCA_963932465.1 of Maratus speciosus. NCBI lineage: Eukaryota > Metazoa > Arthropoda > Arachnida > Araneae > Salticidae > Maratus > Maratus speciosus. The sequence continues at coordinate 137,188,846 of OZ010797.1, read as the reverse complement.
TTGTCCTAACATACTGCGACTCCATGGCATTTAATTTATATGTTTCCATTGTTTAAGTTTTCAACAATCGGTATATAACGTTAAAATATCGGTTCAATCGGGACAGGTGGCTTTTCTTTTTTACATTGTGTAACAATGGAATACGGTATTTCCTTTAATAACAATGGAATATAAGCAAAGGATCGGTTTTGTGGGCTCCAACAATAACCGAATATGAAGAAACATTCGGTGTTTTGTTAAAAACGTCGGTTTGTTAGTTTGCTATCAAAGTCCTTACACACTGAGACTCCATGGCATTTAATTTATTTGTTTCCATTGTTTAATTTGTTCAACAATCGGTTTATAACGTTAAAATATCGGTTCAATCGGTAACACGTGGCTTTTCATTGTTTACTTTGTGCAACAATGGTATACGGTATTTCGTTGTCAACAATGGAACATAAGCAAAGAATCGGTTTTGAAGGCTCAAACTATAACCGAATATGAAGAAACATTCGGTGTTTTGTTAAAAACGTCGGTTTGTTTGTTGCATTGTTGTCGTAACACACTGCGACTCCATGGCATTTAATTTATTTGTTTCCATTGCTTAAGTTGTTCAACAATCGGTTTACAACCTTAAAATATCGGTTCAATCGTTAACACGTGGCTTTTCTTTGTTTACATTGTGCAACAATGGAACACGGTATTTCGTTGCCCAACAATGGAATATAAGCAAAGGATCGGTTTTGCGCACTCCAACAATAACAGAATATGAAGAAACATTTGGCGATTTTTTAAAAACGTCGGATTGTTCGTTTGCTTTGTTGTCCTAACACACTGCGACTCCATGGCGTTTAATTTATTTGTTTCCATTGTTTAAGTGGGTCAACAATCGGTTTATAACGATTAAAATATCTGCTCAATCGGTAGCACGAGACTTTTCTTTGGTTACTTTGTGCAACAATGGAATACGGTATTTCGTTGCCCAACAATGGAATATAAGCAAAGGATCGGTTTTGCGGGCTCCAACAACAACCGAATATGAAGAAACATTCGATGTTTTGTTAAAAACGTCGGTTTGTTAGTTTGCTTTGTTGTCCTAACACACTGCGACTCCATGGCGTTTAATGTTTTTGTTTCCATTGTTTAAGTTGTTCAACAATCGGTTTATAACGTTAAAATATCGGTTCAATCGGTAACACGTTGCTTTTCCTTGTTTAAGATGTACAACAATGGAATACGGTATTTCGTTACCCAACAACGGAATGTAAGCAAGGGATCGGTTTTGCGGGCTCCAACAATAACAGAATATGAAGAAACATTCGGTTTTGCGTTAAAAAAGTCGGTCTGTAAGAGTGCTTTTTTGTACTAACACGATTTGACTCCAAGGCATTTAATTTATATGTTTCCATTGTTTAAGTTGTTCAACAATCGGTTTATAACGTTAAAATATCGGTTCAATCGGTTAAACTTGGCTTTTCTTTGTTTAAAACGTCGGTGTAAATTTTTTAAAAACGTCGGTTTGTTAGTTTGCTTTGTTGTCCTAACACACTGCGACTCCATGGCATTTAATTTATATGTTTCCATTGTTTAAGTTGTTCAACAATCGGTATATAACGTTAAAATATCGGTTCAATCGGGACACGTGGCTTTTCTTTGTTTACTTTGTGCAACAATGGTATACGGTATTTCGTTCCCAACAATGGAACATAAGCAAAGAATCGGTTTTGAAGGCTCAAACTATAACCGAATATGAAGAAACATTCGGTGTTTTGTTAAAAATGTCGGTTTGTTTTTTGCATTGTTGTCCTAACACATTGCGACTCCATGGCATTTAATTTGTTTCCTTTGTTTAAGTTGTTCAACAATCGGTTTACAACCTTAAAATATCGGTTCAATCGGTAACACGTGGCTTTTCTTTGTTTACATTGTGCAACAATGGAACACGGTATTTCGTTGCCCAACAATGGAATATAAGCAAAGGATCGGTTTTGCGCACTCCAACAATAACAGAATATGAAGAAACATTTGGTGATTTTTTATAAACGTCGGTCTGTTTGTGTGCTTTGTTGTCCTAACACACTGCGACACCATGGCGTTTAATTTATTTGTTTCCATTGTTTAAGCGGTTCAACAATCGGTTTAGAACGATTAAAATATCGGTTCAATCGGTAACACGTTGCTTTTCCTTGTTTACTTTGTGCAACAATGGAATACGGTATTTCGTTGCCCAACAATGTAATATAAGCAAAGGATCGGTTTTGCGGTCTCCAACAACAACCGAATATGAAGAAACATTCGATGTTTTGTTAAAAACGTCGGTTTGTTAGTTTGCTTTGTTGTCCTAACACACTGCGACTCCATGGCGTTTAATTTTTTTGTTTCCATTGTTTAAGTTGTTCAACAATCGGTTTATAACGTTAAAATATCGGTTCAATCGGTGACACGTGGCTTTACTTTGCTTACTTTGTGCAACAACGGAATACGGTATATCATTGCCTAACAATGGCTAATAAGCAAAGGATTGGTTTTGCGGCCTCCAACAATAACAGAATATGAAGAAACATTCGATGTTTTGTTAAAAACGTCGGTTTGTTAGTTTGCTTTGTTGTCCTAACACACTGCGACTCCATGGCGTTTAATTTTTTTGTTTCCATTGTTTAAGTTGTTCAACAATCGGTTTATAACGTTAAAATATCGGTTCAATCGGTGACACGTGGCTTTACTTTGCTTACTTTGTGCAACAACGGAATACGGTATTTCGTTGCCCAACAATGTAATATAAGCAAAGGATCGGTTTTGCGGGCTCCAACAACAACCGAATATGAAGAAACATTCGATGTTTTGTTAAAAACGCCGGTTTGTTAGTTTGCTTTGTTGTCCTAACACACTGCGACTCCATGGCATTTAATTTATTTGTTTCCATTGTTTAAGTTGTTCAACAATCGGTTTACAACCTTAAAATATCGGTTCAATCGGTAACACGTGGCTTTTCTTTGTTTACATTGTGCAACAATGGAACACGGTATTTCGTTGTCCAACAATGGAATATAAGCAAAGGATCGGTTTTGCGGGCTCCAACAATAACAGAAAATGTAGAAACATTCGGTTTTGCGTTAAAAACGTCGGTCTGTTTGTGTGCTTTGTTGTCCAAACACACTGAGACTCCATGTCGTTTAATTTTTTTGTTTCCATTGTTTAAGCGGTTCAACAATCGGTTTAGAACGATTAAAATATCGGTTCAATCGGTAACACGTTGCTTTTCCTTGTTTACTTTGTGCAACAATGGAATACGGTATATCGTTTCCCAACAATGGAATGTAAGCAAAGGATCGGTTTTGCGCACTCCAACAATAACAGAATATGAAGAAACATTTGGCGATTTTTTAAAAACGTCGGTTTGTTCGTTTGCTTTGTTGTCCTAACACACTGCGACTCCATGGCGTTTAATTTATTTGTTTCCATTGTTTAAGGGGGTCAACAATCGGTTTATAACGATTAAAATATCTGCTCAATCGGTAACACGAGACTTTTCTTTGGTTACTTTGTGCAACAATGGAATACGGTATTTCGTTGCCCAACAATGGAATATAAGCAAAGGATCGGTTTTGCGGGCTCCAACAACAAGCGAATATGAAGAAACATTCGTTGTTTTGTTAAAAACGTCGGTTTGTTAGTTTGCTTTTTTGTCCTAACACACTGCGACTCCATGGCGTTTAATTTTTTTGTTTCCATTGTTTAAGTTGTTCAGCAATCGGTATATAACGTTAAAATATCGGTTCAATCGGGACACGTGGCTTTTCTTTGTTTACTTTGTGCAACAATGGTATAGGGTATTTCGTTCCCAACAATGGAACATAAGCAAAGAATCGGTTTTGAAGGCTCAAACTATAACCGAATATGAAGAAACATTCGGTGTTTTGTTAAAAACGTCGGTTTGTTTTTTGCATTGTTGTCCTAACACACTGCGACTCCATGGCATTTAATTTATTTGTTTCCATTGTTTAAGTTGTTCAACAATCGGTTTACAACCTTAAAATATCGGTTCTATCGGTAACACGTGGCTTTTCTTTGTTTACATTGTGCAACAATGGAACACGGTATTTCGTTGCCCAACAATGGAATATAAGCAAAGGATCGGTTTTGCGCACTCCAACAACAACCGAATATGAAGAAACATTCGATGTTTTGTTAAAAACGTCGGTTTGTTAGTTTGCTTTGTTGTCCTAACACACTGCGACTCCATGGCGTTTAATGTTTTTGTTTCCATTGTTTAAGTTGTTCAACAATCGGTTTATAACGTTAAAATATCGGTTCAATCGGTAACACGTTGCTTTTCCTTGTTTAAGATGTACAACAATGGAATACGGTATTTCATTACCCAACAACGGAATGTAAGCAAGGGATCGGTTTTGCGGGCTCCAACAATAACAGAATATGAAGAAACATTCGGTTTTGCGTTAAAAAAGTCGGTCTGTAAGAGTGCTTTTTTGTACTAACACGATTTGACTCCAAGGCATTTAATTTATATGTTTCCATTGTTTAAGTTGTTCAACAATCGGTTTATAACGTTAAAATATCGGTTCAATCGGTTAAACTTGGCTTTTCTTTGTTTAAAACGTCGGTGTAAATTTTTTAAATACGTCGGTTTGTTAGTTTGCTTTGTTGTCCTAACACACTGCGACTCCATGGCATTTAATTTATATGTTTCATTGTTTAAGATGTTCAACAATCGGTATACAACGTTAAAATATCGGTTCAATCGGGACACGTGGCTTTTCTTTGTTTACTTTGTGCAACAATGGTATGCGGTATTTCGTTGCCAACAATGGAACATAAGCAAAGAATCGGTTTTGAAGGCTCAAACTATAACCGAATATGAAGAAACATTCGGTGTTTTGTTAAAAACGTCGGTTTGTTTTTTGCATTGTTGTCCTAACACACTGCGACTCCATGGCATTTAATTTATTTGTTTCCATTGTTTAAGTTGTTCAACAATCGGTTTACAACCTTAAAATATCGGTTCAATCGGTAACACGTGGCTTTTCTTTGTTTACATTGTGCAACAATGGAACACGGTATTTCGTTGCCCAACAATGGAATATAAGCAAAGGATCGGTTTTGCGCACTCCAACAATAACAGAATATGAAGAAACATTTGGTGATTTTTTAAAAACATCGGTCTGTTTGTGTGCTTTGTTGTCCTAACACACTGCGACTCCATGGCGTTTAATTTATTTGTTTCCATTGTTTAAGCGGTTCAACAATCGGTTTAGAACGATTAAAATATCGGTTCAATCGGTAACACGTTGCTTTTCCTTGTTTACTTTGTGCAACAATGGAATACGGTATATCGTTTCCCAACAATGGAATATAAGCAAAGGATCGGTTTTGCGCACTCCAACAATAACAGAACATGAAGAAACATTTGGCGATTTTTTAAAAACGTCGGTTTGTTCGTTTGCTTTGTTGTCCTAACACACTGCGACTCCATGGCGTTTAATTTATTTGTTTCCATTGTTTAAGTGGGTCAACAATCGGTTTATAACGATTAAAATATCTGCTCAATCGGTAACACGAGACTTTTCTTTGGTTACTTTGTGCAACAATGGAATACGGTATTTCGTTGCCTAACAATGGAATATAAGCAAAGGATCGGTTTTGCGGGCTCCAACAACAACCGAATATGAAGAAACATTCGATGTTTTGTTAAAAACGTCGGTTTGTTAGTTTGCTTTGTTGTCCTAACATACTGCGACTCCATGGCATTTAATTTATATGTTTCCATTGTTTAAGTTTTCAACAATCGGTATATAACGTTAAAATATCGGTTCAATCGGGACAGGTGGCTTTTCTTTTTTACATTGTGTAACAATGGAATACGGTATTTCCTTTAATAACAATGGAATATAAGCAAAGGATCGGTTTTGCGGGCTCCAACAATAACCGAATATGAAGAAACATTCGGTGTTTTGTTAAAAACGTCGGTTTGTTAGTTTGCTATCAAAGTCCTTACACACTGAGACTCCATGGCATTTAATTTATTTGTTTCCATTGTTTAATTTGTTCAACAATCGGTTTATAACGTTAAAATATCGGTTCAATCGGTAACACGTGGCTTTTCATTGTTTACTTTGTGCAACAATGGTATACGGTATTTCGTTGTCAACAATGGAACATAAGCAAAGAATCGGTTTTGAAGGCTCAAACTATAACCGAATATGAAGAAACATTCGGTGTTTTGTTAAAAACGTCGGTTTGTTTGTTGCATTGTTGTCGTAACACACTGCGACTCCATGGCATTTAATTTATTTGTTTCCATTGCTTAAGTTGTTCAACAATCGGTTTACAACCTTAAAATATCGGTTCAATCGTTAACACGTGGCTTTTCTTTGTTTACATTGTGCAACAATGGAACACGGTATTTCGTTGCCCAACAATGGAATATAAGCAAAGGATCGGTTTTGCGCACTCCAACAATAACAGAATATGAAGAAACATTTGGCGATTTTTTAAAAACGTCGGATTGTTCGTTTGCTTTGTTGTCCTAACACACTGCGACTCCATGGCGTTTAATTTATTTGTTTCCATTGTTTAAGTGGGTCAACAATCGGTTTATAACGATTAAAATATCTGCTCAATCGGTAGCACGAGACTTTTCTTTGGTTACTTTGTGCAACAATGGAATACGGTATTTCGTTGCCCAACAATGGAATATAAGCAAAGGATCGGTTTTGCGGGCTCCAACAACAACCGAATATGAAGAAACATTCGATGTTTTGTTAAAAACGTCGGTTTGTTAGTTTGCTTTGTTGTCCTAACACACTGCGACTCCATGGCGTTTAATGTTTTTGTTTCCATTGTTTAAGTTGTTCAACAATCGGTTTATAACGTTAAAATATCGGTTCAATCGGTAACACGTTGCTTTTCCTTGTTTAAGATGTACAACAATGGAATACGGTATTTCGTTACCCAACAACGGAATGTAAGCAAGGGATCGGTTTTGCGGGCTCCAACAATAACAGAATATGAAGAAACATTCGGTTTTGCGTTAAAAAAGTCGGTCTGTAAGAGTGCTTTTTTGTACTAACACGATTTGACTCCAAGGCATTTAATTTATATGTTTCCATTGTTTAAGTTGTTCAACAATCGGTTTATAACGTTAAAATATCGGTTCAATCGGTTAAACTTGGCTTTTCTTTGTTTAAAACGTCGGTGTAAATTTTTTAAAAACGTCGGTTTGTTAGTTTGCTTTGTTGTCCTAACACACTGCGACTCCATGGCATTTAATTTATATGTTTCCATTGTTTAAGTTGTTCAACAATCGGTATATAACGTTAAAATATCGGTTCAATCGGGACACGTGGCTTTTCTTTGTTTACTTTGTGCAACAATGGTATACGGTATTTCGTTCCCAACAATGGAACATAAGCAAAGAATCGGTTTTGAAGGCTCAAACTATAACCGAATATGAAGAAACATTCGGTGTTTTGTTAAAAACGTCGGTTTGTTTTTTGCATTGTTGTCCTAACACATTGCGACTCCATGGCATTTAATTTGTTTCCTTTGTTTAAGTTGTTCAACAATCGGTTTACAACCTTAAAATATCGGTTCAATCGGTAACACGTGGCTTTTCTTTGTTTACATTGTGCAACAATGGAACACGGTATTTCGTTGCCCAACAATGGAATATAAGCAAAGGATCGGTTTTGCGCACTCCAACAATAACAGAATATGAAGAAACATTTGGTGATTTTTTATAAACGTCGGTCTGTTTGTGTGCTTTGTTGTCCTAACACACTGCGACACCATGGCGTTTAATTTATTTGTTTCCATTGTTTAAGCGGTTCAACAATCGGTTTAGAACGATTAAAATATCGGTTCAATCGGTAACACGTTGCTTTTCCTTGTTTACTTTGTGCAACAATGGAATACGGTATTTCGTTGCCCAACAATGTAATATAAGCAAAGGATCGGTTTTGCGGGCTCCAACAACAACCGAATATGAAGAAACATTCGATGATTTGTTAAAAACGTCGGTTTGTTAGTTTGCTTTGTTGTCCTAACACACTGCGACTCCATGGCGTTTAATTTTTTTGTTTCCATTGTTTAAGTTGTTCAACAATCGGTTTATAACGTTAAAATATCGGTTCAATCGGTGACACGTGGCTTTACTTTGCTTACTTTGTGCAACAACGGAATACGGTATATCATTGCCTAACAATGGCTAATAAGCAAAGGATTGGTTTTGCGGCCTCCAACAATAACAGAATATGAAGAAACATTCGATGTTTTGTTAAAAACGTCGGTTTGTTAGTTTGCTTTGTTGTCCTAACACACTGCGACTCCATGGCGTTTAATTTTTTTGTTTCCATTGTTTAAGTTGTTCAACAATCGGTTTATAACGTTAAAATATCGGTTCAATCGGTGACACGTGGCTTTACTTTGCTTACTTTGTGCAACAACGGAATACGGTATTTCGTTGCCCAACAATGTAATATAAGCAAAGGATCGGTTTTGCGGGCTCCAACAACAACCGAATATGAAGAAACATTCGATGTTTTGTTAAAAACGCCGGTTTGTTAGTTTGCTTTGTTGTCCTAACACACTGCGACTCCATGGCATTTAATTTATTTGTTTCCATTGTTTAAGTTGTTCAACAATCGGTTTACAACCTTAAAATATCGGTTCAATCGGTAACACGTGGCTTTTCTTTGTTTACATTGTGCAACAATGGAACACGGTATTTCGTTGTCCAACAATGGAATATAAGCAAAGGATCGGTTTTGCGGGCTCCAACAATAACAGAAAATGTAGAAACATTCGGTTTTGCGTTAAAAACGTCGGTCTGTTTGTGTGCTTTGTTGTCCAAACACACTGAGACTCCATGTCGTTTAATTTTTTTGTTTCCATTGTTTAAGCGGTTCAACAATCGGTTTAGAACGATTAAAATATCGGTTCAATCGGTAACACGTTGCTTTTCCTTGTTTACTTTGTGCAACAATGGAATACGGTATATCGTTTCCCAACAATGGAATGTAAGCAAAGGATCGGTTTTGCGCACTCCAACAATAACAGAATATGAAGAAACATTTGGCGATTTTTTAAAAACGTCGGTTTGTTCGTTTGCTTTGTTGTCCTAACACACTGCGACTCCATGGCGTTTAATTTATTTGTTTCCATTGTTTAAGGGGGTCAACAATCGGTTTATAACGATTAAAATATCTGCTCAATCGGTAACACGAGACTTTTCTTTGGTTACTTTGTGCAACAATGGAATACGGTATTTCGTTGCCCAACAATGGAATATAAGCAAAGGATCGGTTTTGCGGGCTCCAACAACAAGCGAATATGAAGAAACATTCGTTGTTTTGTTAAAAACGTCGGTTTGTTAGTTTGCTTTTTTGTCCTAACACACTGCGACTCCATGGCGTTTAATTTTTTTGTTTCCATTGTTTAAGTTGTTCAGCAATCGGTATATAACGTTAAAATATCGGTTCAATCGGGACACGTGGCTTTTCTTTGTTTACTTTGTGCAACAATGGTATAGGGTATTTCGTTCCCAACAATGGAACATAAGCAAAGAATCGGTTTTGAAGGCTCAAACTATAACCGAATATGAAGAAACATTCGGTGTTTTGTTAAAAACGTCGGTTTGTTTTTTGCATTGTTGTCCTAACACACTGCGACTCCATGGCATTTAATTTATTTGTTTCCATTGTTTAAGTTGTTCAACAATCGGTTTACAACCTTAAAATATCGGTTCTATCGGTAACACGTGGCTTTTCTTTGTTTACATTGTGCAACAATGGAACACGGTATTTCGTTGCCCAACAATGGAATATAAGCAAAGGATCGGTTTTGCGCACTCCAACAATAACAGAATATGAAGAAACATTTGGCGATTTTTTAAAAACGTCGGTTTGTTCGTTTGCTTTGTTGTCCTAACACACTGCGACTCCATGGCGTTTAATTTATTTGTTTCCATTGTTTAAGTGGGTCAACAATCGGTTTATAACGATTAAAATATCTGCTCAATCGGTAACACGAGACTTTTCTTTGGTTACTTTGTGCAACAATGGAATACGGTATTTCGTTGCCCAACAATGGAATATAAGCAAAGAATCGGTTTTGCGGGCTCCAACAATAACCGAATATGAAGAAACATTCGGTGTTTTGTTAAAAACGTCGGTTTGTTAGTTTGCTATCAAAGTCCTTACACACTGAGACTCCATGGCATTTAATTTATTTGTTTCCATTGTTTAATTTGTTCAACAATCGGTTTATAACGTTAAAATATCGGTTCAATCGGTAACACGTGACTTTTCATTGTTTACTTTGTGCAACAATGGAATACGGTATATCGTTTACCAAAAATGGAATATAAGCAAAGGATCGGTTTTGCGCTCTCCAACAATAACAGAATATGAAGAAACATTTGGCGATTTTTTAAAAACGTCGGTTTGTACGTTTGCTTTGTTGTCCTAACATATTGCGACTCCATGGCGTTTAATTTATTTGTTTCCATTGTTTAAGTGGGTCAACAATCGGTTTATAACGATTAAAATATCTGCTCAATCGGTAACACGAGACTTTTCTTTGGTTACTTTGTGCAACAATGGAATCCGGTATTTCGTTGCCCAACAATGGAATATAAGCAAAGGATCGGTTTTGCGGGCTCCAACAACAACCGAATATGAAGAAACATTCGATGTTTTGTTAAAAACGTCGGTTTGTTAGTTTGCTTTGTTGTCCTAAAACACTGCGACTCCATGGCGTTTAATTTTTTTGTTTCCATTGTTTAAGTTGTTCAACAATCGGTTTATAACGTTAAAATATCGGTTCAATCGGTGACACGTGGCTTTACTTTGCTTACTTTGTGCAACAACGGAATACGGTATATCATTGCCTAACAATGGCTAATAAGCAAAGGATTGGCTTTGCGGCCTCCAACAATAACAGAATATGAAGAAACATTCGATGTTTTGTTAAAAACGTCGGTTTGTTAGTTTGCTTTGTTGTCCTAACACACTGCGACTACATGGCGTTTAATTTTTTGTTTCCATTGTTTAAGTTGTTCAACAATCGGTTTATAACGTTAAAATATCGGTTCAATCGGTGACACGTGGCTTTACTTTGCTTACTTTGTGTAACAACGGAATACGGTATTTCGTTGCCCAACAATGTAATATAAGCAAAGGATCGGTTTTGCGGGCTCCAACAACAACCGAATATGAAGAAACATTCGATGTTTTGTTAAAAACGTCGGTTTGTTAGTTTGCTTTGTTGTCCTAACACACTGCGACTCCATGGCGTTTAATTTTTTTGTTTCCATTGTTTAAGTTGTTCAACAATCGGTTTATAACGTTAAAATATCGGTTCAATCGGTAACACGTGGCTTTTCTTTGTTTACATTGTGCAACAATGGAACACGGTATTTCGTTGCCCAACAATGGAATATAAGCAACGGATCGGTTTTGCGGGCTCCAACAATAACAGAAAATGTAGAAACATTCGGTTTTGCGTTAAAAACGTCGGTCTGTTTGGGTGCTTTGTTGTCCAAACACACTGCGACTCCATGTCGTTTAATTTTTTTGTTTCCATTGTTTAAGCGGTTCAACAATCGGTTTAGAACGATTAAAATATCGGTTCAATCGGTAACACGTTGCTTTTCCTTGTTTACTTCGTGCAACAATGGAATACGGTATATCGTTTCCCAACAATGGAATATAAGCAAAGGATCGGTTTTGCGCACTCCAACAATAACAGAATATGAAGAAACATTTGGCGATTTTTTAAAAACGTCGGTTTGTTCGTTTGCTTTGTTGTCCTAACACACTGCGACTCCATGGCGTTTAATTTATTTGTTTCCATTGTTTAAGTGGGTCAACAATCGGTTTATAACGATTAAAATATTTGCTCAATCGGTAACACGAGACTTTTCTTTGGTTACTTTGTGCAACAATGGAATACGGTATTTCGTTGCCCAACAATGGAATATAAGCAAAGGATCGGTTTTGCGGGCTCCAACAACAAACGAATATGAAGAAACATTCGATGTTGTGTTAAAAACGTCGGTTTGTTAGTTTGCTTTGTTGTCCTAACACACTGCGACTCCATGGCATTTAATTTATATGTTTCCATTGTTTAAGTTGTTCAACAATCGGTATATAACGTTAAAATATCGGTTCAATCGGGACACGTGGCTTGTCTTTGTTTACTTTGTGCAACAATGGTATACGGTATTTCGTTCCCAACAATGGAACATAAGCAAAGAATCGGTTTTGAAGGCTCAAACTATAACCGAATATGAAGAAACATTCGGTGTTTTGTTAAAAACGTCGGTTTGTTTTTTGCATTGTTGTCCTAACACACTGCGACTCCATGGCATTTAATTTATTTGTTTCCATTGTTTAAGTTGTTCAACAATCGGTTTACAACCTTAAAATATCGGTTCAATCGGTAACACGTGGCTTTTCTTTGTTTACATTGTGCAACAATGGAACACGGTATTTCGTTGCCCAACAATGGAATATAAGCAAAGGATCGGTTTTGCGCACTCCAACAATAACAGAATATGAAGAAACATTTGGTGATTTTTTAAAAACGTCGGTCTGTTTGTGTGCTTTGTTGTCCTAACACACTGCGACTCCATGGCGTTTAATTTATTTGTTTCCATTGTTTAAGCGGTTCAACAATCGGTTTAGAACGATTAAAATATCGGATCAATCGGTAACACGTTGCTTTTCCTTGTTTACTTTGTGCAACAATGGAATACGGTATTTCGTTGCCCAACAATGTAATATAAGCAAAGGATCGGTTTTTCGGGCTCCAACAACAACCGAATATGAAGAAACATTCGATGTTTTGTTAAAAACGTCGGTTTGTTAGTTTGCTTTGTTGTCCTAACACACTGCGACTCCATGGCATTTAATTTATATGTTTCCATTGTTTAAGTTGTTCAACAATCGGTATATAACGTTAAAATATCGGTTCAATCGGGACACGTGGCTTTTCTTTGTTTACATTGTGCAACAATGGAATACGGTATTTCCTTTCATAACAATGGAATATAAGCAAAGGATCGGTTTTGCGGGCTTCAACAATAACCGAATATGAAGAAACATTCGGTGTTTTGTTAAAAACGTCGGTTTGTTAGTTTGCTATCAAAGTCCTTACACACTGAGACTCCATGGCATTTAATTTATTTGTTTCCATTGTTTAATTTGTTCAACAATCGGTTTATAACGTTAAAATATCGGTTCAATCGGTAACACGTGGCTTTTCATTGTTTACTTTGTGCAACAATGGAATACGGTATATCGTTTCCCAACAATGGAATATAAGCAAAGGATCGGTTTTGAGCACTCCAACAATAACAGAATATGAAGAAACATTTGGCGATTTTTTAAAAACGTCGGTTTGTTCGTTTGCTTTGTTGTCCTAACACACTGCGACTCCATGGCGTTTAATTTATTTGTTTCCATTGTTTAAGTGGGTCAACAATCGGTTTATAACGATTAAAATATCTGCTCAATCGGTAACACGAGACTTTTCTTTGGTTACTTTGTGCAACAATGGAATACGGTATTTCGTTGCCCAACAATGGAATATAAGCAAAGGATCGGTTTTGCGGGCTCCAACAACAACCGAATATGAAGAAACATTCGATGTTTTGTTAAAAACGTCGGTTTGTTAGTTTGCTTTCTTGTCCTAACACACTGCGACTCCATGGCGTTTAATTTTTTTGTTTCCATTGTTTAAGTTGTTCAACAATCGGTTTATAACGTTAAAATATCGGTTCAATCGGTGACACGTGGCTTTACTTTGCTTACTTTGTGCAACAACTGAATACGGTATATCATTGCCTACCAATGGCTAATAAGCAAAGGATTGGTTTTGCGGCCTCCAACAATAACAGAATATGAAGAAACATTCGATGTTTTGTTAAAAACGTCGGTTTGTTAGTTTGCTTTGTTGTCCTAACACACTGCGACTCCATGGCGTTTAATCTTTTTGTTTCCATTGTTTAAGCGGTTCAACAATCGGTTTAGAACGATTAAAATATCGGATCAATCGGTAACACGTTGCTTTTCCTTGTTTACTTTGTGCAACAATGGAATACGGTATTTCGTTGCCCAACAATGTAATATAAGCAAAGGATCGGTTTTGCGGGCTCCAACAACAACCGAATATGAAGAAACATTCGATGTTTTGTTAAAAACGTCGGTTTGTTAGTTTGCTTTGTTGTCCTAACACACTGCGACTCCATGGCATTTAATTTATATGTTTCCATTGTTTAAGTTGTTCAACAATCGGTATATAACGTTAAAATATCGGTTCAATCGGGACACGTGCCTTTTCTTTGTTTACATTGTGCAACAATGGAATACGGTATTTCCTTTCATAACAATGGAATATAAGCAAAGGATCGGTTTTGCGGGCTCCAACAATAACCGAATATGAAGAAACATTCGGTGTTTTGTTAAAAACGTCGGTTTGTTAGTTTGCTATCAAAGTCCTTACACACTGAGACTCCATGGCATTTAATTTATTTGTTTCCATTGTTTAATTTGTTCAACAATCGGTTTATAACGTTAAAATATCGGTTCAATCGGTAACACGTGGCTTTTCATTGTTTACTTTGTGCAACAATGGAATACGGTATATCGTTTCCCAACAATGGAATATAAGCAAAGGATCGGTTTTGCGCACTCCAACAATAACAGAATATGAAGAAACATTTGGCGATTTTTTAAAAACGTCGGTTTGTTCGTTTGCTTTGTTGTCCTAACACACTGCGACTCCATGGCGTTTAATTTATTTGTTTCCATTGTTTAAGTGGGTCAACAATCGGTTTATAACGATTAAAATATCTGCTCAATCGGTAACACGAGACTTTTCTTTGGTTACTTTGTGCAACAATGGAATACGGTATTTCGTTGCCCAACAATGGAATATAAGCAAAGGATCGGTTTTGCGGGCTCCAACAACAACCGAATATGAAGAAACATTCGATGTTTTGTTAAAAACGTCGGTTTGTTAGTTTGCTTTGTTGTCCTAACACACTGCGACTCCATGGCGTTTAATTTTTTTGTTTCCATTGTTTAAGTTGTTCAACAATCGGTTTATAACGTTAAAATATCGGTTCAATCGGTGACACGTGGCTTTACTTTGCTTACTTTGTGCAACAACTGAATACGGTATATCATTGCCTAACAATGGCTAATAAGCAAAGGATTGGTTTTGCGGCCTCTAACAATAACAGAATATGAAGAAACATTCGATGTTTTGTTAAAAACGTCGGTTTGTTAGTTTGCTTTGTTGTCCTAACACACTGCGACTCCATGGCGTTTAATTTTTTTGTTTCCATTGTTTAAGTTGTTCAACAATCGGTTTATAACGTTAAAATATCGGTTCAATCGGTAACACGTGGCTTTTCTTTGTTTACATTGTGCAACAATGGAACACGGTATTTCGTTGCCCAACAATGGAATATAAGCAAAGGATCGGATTTGCGGGCTCCAACAATAACAGAAAATGTAGAAACATTCGGTTTTGCGTTAAAAACGTCGGTCTGTTTGTGTGCTTTGTTGTCCAAACACACTGCGACTCCATGTCGTTTAATTTTTTTGTTTCCATTGTTTAAGCGGTTCAACAATCGGTTTAGAACGATTAAAATATCGGTTCAATCGGTAACACGTTGCTTTTCCTTGTTTACTTCGTGCAACAATGGAATACGGTATATCGTTTCCCAACAATGGAATATAAGCAAAGGATCGGTTTTGCGCACTCCAACAATAACAGAATATGAAGCAACATTTGGCGATTTTTTAAAAACGTCGGTTTGTTCGTTTGCTTTGTTGTCCTAACACACTGCGACTCCATGGCGTTTAATTTATTTGTTTCCATTGTTTAAGTGGGTGAACAATCGGTTTATAACGATTAAAATATTTGCTCAATCGGTAACACGAGACTTTTCTTTGGTTACTTTGTGCAACAATGGAATACGGTATTTCGTTGCCCAACAATGGAATATAAGCAAAGGATCGGTTTTGCGGGCTCCAACAACAACCGAATATGAAGAAACATTCGATGTTTTGTTAAAAACGTCGGTTTGTTAGTTTGCTTTGTTGTCCTAACACACTGCGACTCCATGGCATTTAATATATATGTTTCCATTGTTTAAGTTGTTCAACAATCGGTATATAACGTTAAAATATCGGTTCAATCGGGACACGTGGCTTTTCTTTGTTTACATTGTGCAACAATGGAATACGGTATTTCCTTTCATAACAATGGAATATAAGCAAAGGATCGGTTTTGCGGGCTCCAACAACAACCGAATATGAAGAAACATTCCATGATTTGTTAAAAACGTCGGTTTGTTAGTTTGCTTTGTTGTCCTAAAACACTGCGACTCCTAGCGTTTAATTTTTTTGTTTCCATTGTTTAAGTTGTTCAATAATCGGTTTATAACGATTAAAATATTTGCTCAATCGGTAACACGAGACTTTTCTTTGGTTACTTTGTGCAACAATGGAATACGGTATTTCGTTACCCAACAATGGAATGTAAGCAAAGGATCGGTTTTGCGGGCTCCAACAATAACAGAATATGAAGAAACATTCGGTTTTGCGTTAAAAAAGTCGGTCTGTAAGAGTGCTTTTTTGTACTAACACGATTTGACTCCATGGCATTTAATTTATATGTTTCCATTGTTTAAGTTGTTCAACAATCGGTTTATAACGTTAAAATATCGGTTCAATCGGTTAAACTTGGCTTTTCTTTGTTTAAAACGTCGGTGTAAATTTTTTAAAAACGTCGGTTTGTTAGTTTGCTTTGTTGTCCGAACACACTGCGACTCCATGGCATTTAATTTATATGTTTCATTGTTTAAGATGTTCAACAATCGGTATACAACGTTAAAATATCGGTTCAATCGGGACACGTGGCTTTTCTTTGTTTACTTTGTGCAACAATGGTATACGGTATTTCGTTGCCAACAATGGAACATAAGCAAAGAATCGGTTTTGAAGGCTCAAACTATAACCGAATATGAAGAAACATTCGGTGTTTTGTTAAAAACGTCGGTTTGTTTTTTGCATTGTTGTCCTAACACACTGCGACTCCATGGCATTTAATTTATTTGTTTCCATTGTTTAAGTTGTTCAACAATCGGTTTACAACCTTAAAATATCGGTTCAATCGGTAACACGTGGCTTTTCTTTGTTTACATTGTGCAACAATGGAACACGGTATTTCGTTGCCCAACAATGGAATATAAGCAAAGGATCGGTTTTGCGCACTCCAACAATAACAGAATATGAAGAAACATTTGGTGATTTTTTAAAAACATCGGTCTGTTTGTGTGCTTTGTTCTCCTAACACACTGCGACTCCATGGCGTTTAATTTATTTGTTTCCATTGTTTAAGCGGTTCAACAATCGGTTTAGAACGATTAAAATATCGGTTCAATCGGTAACACGTTGCTTTTCCTTGTTTACTTTGTGCAACAATGGAATACGGTATATCGTTTCCCAACAATGGAATATAAGCAAAGGATCGGTTTTGCGCACTCCAACAATAACAGAACATGAAGAAACATTTGGCGATTTTTTAAAAACGTCGGTTTGTTCGTTTGCTTTGTTGTCCTAACACACTGCGACTCCATGGCGTTTAATTTATTTGTTTCCATTGTTTAAGTGGGTCAACAATCGGTTTATAACGATTAAAATATCTGCTCAATCGGTAACACGAGACTTTTCTTTGGTTACTTTGTGCAACAATGGAATACGGTATTTCGTTGCCTAACAATGGAATATAAGCAAAGGATCGGTTTTGCGGGCTCCAACAACAACCGAATATGAAGAAACATTCGATGTTTTGTTAAAAACGTCGGTTTGTTAGTTTGCTTTGTTGTCCTAACATACTGCGACTCCATGGCATTTAATTTATATGTTTCCATTGTTTAAGTTGTTCAACAATCGGTATATAACGTTAAAATATCGGTTCAATCGGGACAGGTGGCTTTTCTTTTTTACATTGTGTAACAATGGAATACGGTATTTCCTTTAATAACAATGGAATATAAGCAAAGGATCGGTTTTGCGGGCTCCAACAATAACCGAATATGAAGAAACATTCGGTGTTTTGTTAAAAACGTCGGTTTGTTAGTTTGCTATCAAAGTCCTTACACACTGAGACTCCATGGCATTTAATTTATTTGTTTCCATTGTTTAATTTGTTCAACAATCGGTTTATAACGTTAAAATATCGGTTCAATCGGTAACACGTGGCTTTTCATTGTTTACTTTGTGCAACAATGGTATACGGTATTTCGTTGTCAACAATGGAACATAAGCAAAGAATCGGTTTTGAAGGCTCAAACTATAACCGAATATGAAGAAACATTCGGTGTTTTGTTAAAAACGTCGGTTTGTTTGTTGCATTGTTGTCGTAACACACTGCGACTCCATGGCATTTAATTTATTTGTTTCCATTGCTTAAGTTGTTCAACAATCGGTTTACAACCTTAAAATATCGGTTCAATCGGTAACACGTGGCTTTTCTTTGTTTACATTGTGCAACAATGGAACACGGTATTTCGTTGCCCAACAATGGAATATAAGCAAAGGATCGGTTTTGCGCACTCCAACAATAACAGAATATGAAGAAACATTTGGCGATTTTTTAAAAACGTCGGTTTGTTCGTTTGCTTTGTTGTCCTAACACACTGCGACTCCATGGCGTTTAATTTATTTGTTTCCATTGTTTAAGTGGGTCAACAATCGGTTTATAACGATTAAAATATCTGCTCAATCGGTAGCACGAGACTTTTCTTTGGTTACTTTGTGCAACAATGGAATACGGTATTTCGTTGCCCAACAATGGAATATAAGCAAAGGATCGGTTTTGCGGGCTCCAACAACAACCGAATATGAAGAAACATTCGATGTTTTGTTAAAAACGTCGGTTTGTTAGTTTGCTTTGTTGTCCTAACACACTGCGACTCCATGGCATTTAATTTATATGTTTCCATTGTTTAAGTTGTTCAACAATCGGTATATAACGTTAAAATATCGGTTCAATCGGGACACGTGGCTTTTCTTTGTTTACTTTGTGCAACAATGGTATACGGTATTTCGTTCCCAACAATGGAACATAAGCAAAGAATCGGTTTTGAAGGCTCAAACTATAACCGAATATGAAGAAACATTCGGTGTTTTGTTAAAAACGTCGGTTTGTTTTTTGCATTGTTGTCCTAACACATTGCGACTCCATGGCATTTAATTTATTTGTTTCCATTGTTTAAGTTGTTCAACAATCGGTTTACAACCTTAAAATATCGGTTCAATCGGTAACACGTGGCTTTTCTTTGTTTACATTGTGCAACAATGGAACACGGTATTTCGTTGCCCAACAATGGAATATAAGCAAAGGATCGGTTTTGCGCACTCCAACAATAACAGAATATGAAGAAACATTTGGTGATTTTTTAAAAACGTCGGTCTGTTTGTGTGCTTTGTTGTCCTAACACACTGCGACTCCATGGCGTTTAATTTATTTGTTTCCATTGTTTAAGCGGTTCAACAATCGGTTTAGAACGATTAAAATATCGGTTCAATCGGTAACACGTTGCTTTTCCTTGTTTACTTTGTGCAACAATGGAATACTTTATTTCGTTGCCCAACAATGTAATATAAGCAAAGGATCGGTTTTGCGGGCTCCAACAACAACCGAATATGAAGAAACATTCGATGTTTTGTTAAAAACGTCGGTTTGTTAGTTTGCTTTGTTGTCCTAACACACTGCGACTCCATGGCGTTTAATTTTTTTGTTTCCATTGTTTAAGTTGTTCAACAATCGGTTTATAACGTTAAAATATCGGTTCAATCGGTGACACGTGGCTTTACTTTGCTTACTTTGTGCAACAACGGAATACGGTATATCATTGCCTAACAATGGCTAATAAGCAAAGGATTGGTTTTGCGGCCTCCAACAATAACAGAATATGAAGAAGCATTCGATGTTTTGTTAAAAACGTCGGTTTGTTAGTTTGCTTTGTTGTCCTAACACACTGCGACTCCATGGCGTTTAATTTTTTTGTTTCCATTGTTTAAGTTGTTCAACAATCGGTTTATAACGTTAAAATATCGGTTCAATCGGTGACACGTGGCTTTACTTTGCTTACTTTGTGCAACAACGGAATACGGTATTTCGTTGCCCAACAATGTAATATAAGCAAAGGATCGGTTTTGCGGGCTCCAACAACAACCGAATATGAAGAAACATTCGATGTTTTGTTAAAAACGTCGGTTTGTTAGTTTGCTTTGGTGTCCTAACACACTGCGACTCCATGGCATTTAATTTATTTGTTTCCATTGTTTAAGTTGTTCAACAATCGGTTTACAACCTTAAAATATCGGTTCAATCGGTAACACGTGGCTTTTCTTTGTTTACATTGTGCAACAATGGAACACGGTATTTCGTTGTCCAACAATGGAATATAAGCAAAGGATCGGTTTTGCGGGCTCCAACAATAACAGAAAATGTAGAAACATTCGGTTTTGCGTTAAAAACGTCGGTCTGTTTGTGTGCTTTGTTGTCCAAACACACTGCGACTCCATGTCGTTTAATTTTTTTGTTTCCATTGTTTAAGCGGTTCAACAATCGGTTTAGAACGATTAAAATATCGGTTCAATCGGTAACACGTTGCTTTTCCTTGTTTACTTTGTGCAACAATGGAATACGGTATATCGTTTCCCAACAATGGAATATAAGCAAAGGATCGGTTTTGCGCACTCCAACAATAACAGAATATGAAGAAACATTTGGCGATTTTTTAAAAACGTCGGTTTGTTCGTTTGCTTTGTTGTCCTAACACACTGCGACTCCATGGCGTTTAATTTATTTGTTTCCATTGTTTAAGTGGGTCAACAATCGGTTTATAACGATTAAAATATCTGCTCAATCGGTAACACGAGACTTTTCTTTGGTTACTTTGTGCAACAATGGAATACGGTATTTCGTTGCCCAACAATGGAATATAAGCAAAGGATCGGTTTTGCGCACTCCAACAATAACAGAATATGAAGAAACATTTGGTGATTTTTTAAAAACGTCGGTCTGTTTGTGTGCTTTGTTCTCCTAACACACTGCGACTCCATGGCGTTTAATTTATTTGTTTCCATTGTTTAAGCGGTTCAACAATCGGTTTAGAACGATTAAAATATCGGTTCAATCGGTAACACGTTGCTTTTCCTTGTTTACTTTGTGCAACAATGGAATACGGTATATCGTTTCCCAACAATGGAATATAAGCAAAGGATCGGTTTTGCGCACTCCAACAATAACAGAACATGAAGAAACATTTGGCGATTTTTTAAAAACGTCGGTTTGTTCGTTTGCTTTGTTGTCCTAACACACTGCGACTCCATGGCGTTTAATTTATTTGTTTCCATTGTTTAAGTGGGTCAACAATCGGTTTATAACGATTAAAATATCTGCTCAATCGGTAACACGAGACTTTTCTTTGGTTACTTTGTGCAACAATGGAATACGGTATTTCGTTGCCTAACAATGGAATATAAGCAAAGGATCGGTTTTGCGGGCTCCAACAACAACCGAATATGAAGAAACATTCGATGTTTTGTTAAAAACGTCGGTTTGTTAGTTTGCTTTGTTGTCCTAACATACTGCGACTCCATGGCATTTAATTTATATGTTTCCATTGTTTAAGTTGTTCAACAATCGGTATATAACGTTAAAATATCGGTTCAATCGGGACAGGTGGCTTTTCTTTTTTACATTGTGTAACAATGGAATACGGTATTTCCTTTAATAACAATGGAATATAAGCAAAGGATCGGTTTTGCGGGCTCCAACAATAACCGAATATGAAGAAACATTCGGTGTTTTGTTAAAAACGTCGGTTTGTTAGTTTGCTATCAAAGTCCTTACACACTGAGACTCCATGGCATTTAATTTATTTGTTTCCATTGTTTAATTTGTACAACAATCGGTTTATAACGTTAAAATATCGGTTCAATCGGTAACACGTGGCTTTTCATTGTTTACTTTGTGCAACAATGGTATACGGTATTTCGTTGTCAACAATGGAACATAAGCAAAGGATCGGTTTTGCGCACTCCAACAATAACAGAATATGAAGAAACATTTGGTGATTTTTTAAAAACGTCGGTCTGTTTGTGTGCTTTGTTGTCCTAACACACTGCGACTCCATGGCGTTTAATTTATTTGTTTCCATTGTTTAAGCGGTTCAACAATCGGTTTAGAACGATTAAAATATCGGTTCAATCGGTAACACGTTGCTTTTCCTTGTTTACTTTGTGCAACAATGGAATACTTTATTTCGTTGCCCAACAATGTAATATAAGCAAAGGATCGGTTTTGCGGGCTCCAACAACAACCGAATATGAAGAAACATTCGATGTTTTGTTAAAAACGTCGGTTTGTTAGTTTGCTTTGTTGTCCTAACACACTGCGACTCCATGGCGTTTAATTTTTTTGTTTCCATTGTTTAAGTTGTTCAACAATCGGTTTATAACGTTAAAATATCGGTTCAATCGGTGACACGTGGCTTTACTTTGCTTACTTTGTGCAACAACGGAATACGGTATATCATTGCCTAACAATGGCTAATAAGCAAAGGATTGGTTTTGCGGCCTCCAACAATAACAGAATATGAAGAAGCATTCGATGTTTTGTTAAAAACGTCGGTTTGTTAGTTTGCTTTGTTGTCCTAACACACTGCGACTCCATGGCGTTTAATTTTTTTGTTTCCATTGTTTAAGTTGTTCAACAATCGGTTTATAACGTTAAAATATCGGTTCAATCGGTGACACGTGGCTTTACTTTGCTTACTTTGTGCAACAACGGAATACGGTATTTCGTTGCCCAACAATGTAATATAAGCAAAGGATCGGTTTTGCGGGCTCCAACAACAACCGAATATGAAGAAACATTCGATGTTTTGTTAAAAACGTCGGTTTGTTAGTTTGCTTTGTTGTCCTAACACACTGCGACTCCATGGCATTTAATTTATTTGTTTCCATTGTTTAAGTTGTTCAACAATCGGTTTACAACCTTAAAATATCGGTTCAATCGGTAACACGTGGCTTTTCTTTGTTTACATTGTGCAACAATGGAACACGGTATTTCGTTGTCCAACAATGGAATATAAGCAAAGGATCGGTTTTGCGGGCTCCAACAATAACAGAAAATGTAGAAACATTCGGTTTTGCGTTAAAAACGTCGGTCTGTTTGTGTGCTTTGTTGTCCAAACACACTGCGACTCCATGTAGTTTAATTTTTTTGTTTCCATTGTTTAAGCGGTTCATCAATCGGTTTAGAACGATTAAAATATCGGTTCAATCGGTAACACGTTGCTTTTCCTTGTTTACTTTGTGCAACAATGGAATACGGTATATCGTTTCCCAACAATGGAATATAAGCAAAGGATCGGTTTTGCGCACTCCAACAATAACAGAATATGAAGAAACATTTGGCGATTTTTTAAAAACGTCGGTTTGTTCGTTTGCTTTGTTGTCCTAACACACTGCGACTCCATGGCGTTTAATTTATTTGTTTCCATTGTTTAAGTGGGTCAACAATCGGTTTATAACGATTAAAATATCTGCTCAATCGGTAACACGAGACTTTTCTTTGGTTACTTTGTGCAACAATGGAATACGGTATTTCGTTGCCCAACAATGGAATATAAGCAAAGGATCGGTTTTGCGGGCTCCAACAACAAGCGAATATGAAGAAACATTCGTTGTTTTGTTAAAAACGTCGGTTTGTTAGTTTGCTTTGTTGTCCTAACACACTGCGACTCCATGGCGTTTAATTTTTTTGTTTCCATTGTTTAAGTTGTTCAACAATCGGTTTACAACCTTAAAATATCGGTTCTATCGGTAACACGTGGCTTTTCTTTGTTTACATTGTGCAACAATGGAACACGGTATTTCGTTGCCCAACAATGGAATATAAGCAAAGGATCGGTTTCGCGCACTCCAACAATAACAGAATATGAAGAAACATTTGGTGATTTTTTAAAAACGTCGGTCTGTTTGTGTGCTTTGTTGTCCTAACACACTGCGACTCCATGGCGTTTAATTTTTTTGTTTCCATTGTTTAATTTGTTCAACAATCGGTTTATAACGTTAAAATATCGGTTCAATCGGTAACACGTGGCTTTTCATTGTTTACTTTGTGCAACAATGGAATACGGTATATCGTTTCCCAACAATGGAATATAAGCAAAGGATCGGTTTTGCGCACTCCAACAATAACAGAATATGAAGAAACATTTGGCGATTTTTTAAAAACGTCGGTTTGTTCGTTTGCTTTGTTGTCCTAAAACACTGCGACTCCATGGCGTTTAATTTTTTTGTTTCCATTGTTTAAGTTGTTCAACAATCGGTTTATAACGTTAAAATATCGGTTCAATCGGTGACACGTGGCTTTACTTTGCTTACTTTGTGCAACATCGGAATACGTTATATCATTGCCTAACAATGGCTAATAAGCAAAGGATCGGTTTTGCGCACTCCAACAATAACAGAATATGAAGAAACATTTGGCGATTTTTTAAAAACGTCGGTTTGTTCGTTTGCTTTGTTGTCCTAACATATTGCGACTCCATGGCGTTTAATTTATTTGTTTCCATTGTTTAAGTGGGTCAACAATCGGTTTATAACGATTAAAATATCTGCTCAATCGGTAACACGAGACTTTTCTTTGGTTACTTTGTGCAACAATGGAATACGGTATTTCGTTGCCCAACAATGGAATATAAGCAAAGGATCGGTTTTGCGGGCTCCAACAACAACCGAATATGAAGAAACATTCGATGTTTTGTTAAAAACGTCGGTTTGTTAGTTTGCTTTGTTGTCCTAAAACACTGCGACTCCATGGCATTTAATTTATTTGTTTCCATTGTTTAAGTTGTTCAACAATCGGTTTACAACCTTAAAATATCGGGTCAATCGGTAACACGTGGCTTTTCTTTGTTTACGTTGTGCAACAATGGAACACGGTATTTCGTTGCCCAACAATGGAATATAAGCAAAGAATCGGTTTTGCGGGCTCCAACAATAACAGAAAATGTAGAAACATTCGGTTTTGCGTTAAAAACGTCGGTCTGTTTGTGTGCTTTGTTGTCCAAACACACTGCGACTCCATGTCGTTTAATTTTTTTGTTTCCATTGTTTAAGTTGTTCAACAATCGGTTTACAACCTTAAAATATCGGTTCAATCGGTAACACGTGGCTTTTCTTTGTTTACATTGTGCAACAATGGAACACGGTATTTCGTTGTCCAACAATGGAATATAAGCAAAGGATCGGTTTTGCGGGCTCCAACAATAACAGAAAATGTAGAAACATTCGGTTTTGCGTTAAAAACGTCGGTCTGTTTTTGTGCTTTGTTGTCCAAACACACTGCGACTCCATGTCGTTTAATTTTTTTGTTTCCATTGTTTAAGCGGTTCAACAATCGGTTTAGAACGATTAAAATATCGGTTCAATCGGTAACACGTTGCTTTTCCTTGTTTACTTTGTGCAACAATGGAATACGGTATATCGTTTCCCAACAATGGAATATAAGCAAAGGATTGGTTTTGCGCACTCCAACAATAACAGAATATGAAGAAACATTTGGCGATTTTTTAAAAACGTCGGTTTGTTCGTTTGCTTTGTTGTCCTAACACACTGCGACTCCATGGCGTTTAATTTATTTGTTTCCATTGTTTAAGTGGGTCAACAATCGGTTTATAACGATTAAAATATCTGCTCAATCGGTAACACGAGACTTTTCTTTGGTTACTTTGTGCAACAATGGAATACGGTATTTCGTTGCCCAACAATGGAATATAAACAAAGGATCGGTTTTGCGGGCTCCAACAACAACCGAATATGAAGAGACATTCGATGTTTTGTTAAAAACGTCGGTTTGTTAGTTTGCTTTGTTGTCCTAACACACTACGACTCCATGGCGTTTAATTTTTTTGTTTCCATTGTTTAAGTTGTTCAACAATCGGTATATAACGTTAAAATATCGGTTCAATCGGGACACGTGGCTTTTCTTTGTTTACTTTGTGCAACAATGGTATACGGTATTTCGTTCCCAACAATGGAACATAAGCAAAGAATCGGTTTTGAAGGCTCAAACTATAACCGAATATGAAGAAACATTCGGTGTTTTGTTAAAAACGTCGGTTTGTTTTTTGCATTGTTGTCCTAACACACTGCGACTCCATGGCATTTAATTTATTTGTTTCCATTGTTTAAGTTGTTCAACAATCGGTTTACAACCTTAAAATATCGGTTCTATCGGTAACACGTGGCTTTTCTTTGTTTACATTGTGCAACAATGGAACACGGTATTTCGTTGCCCAACAATGGAATATAAGCAAAGGATCGGTTTCGCGCACTCCAACAATAACAGAATATGAAGAAACATTTGGTGATTTTTTAAAAACGTCGGTCTGTTTGTGTGCTTTGTTGTCCTAACACACTGCGACTCCATGGCGTTTAATTTATTTGTTTCCATTGTTTAAGCGGTTCAACAATCGGTTTAGATTGATTAAAATATCGGTTCAATCGGTAACACGTTGCTTTTCCTTGTTTACTTTGTGCAACAATGGAATACGGTATTTCGTTGCCCAACAATGGAATATAAGCAAAGGATCGGTTTTGCGGGCTCCAACAATAACCGAATATGAAGAAACATTCGGTGTTTTGTTAAAAACGTCGGTTTGTTAGTTTGCTATCAAAGTCCTTACACACTGAGACTCCATGGCATTTAATTTATTTGTTTCCATTGTTTAATTTGTTCAACAATCGGTTTATAACGATTAAAATATCTGCTCAATCGGTAACACGAGACTTTTCTTTGGTTACTTTGTGCAACAATGGAATACGGTATTTCGTTGCCCAACAATGGAATATAAGCAAAGGATCGGTTTTGCGGGCTCCAACAACAACCGAATATGAAGAAACATTCGATGTTTTGTTAAAAACGTCGGTTTGTTAGTTTGCTTTGTTGTCCTAAAACACTGCGACTCCATGGCGTTTAATTTTTTTGTTTCCATTGTTTAAGTTGTTCAACAATCGGTTTATAACGTTAAAATATCGGTTCAATCGGTGACACGTGGCTTTACTTTGCTTACTTTGTGCAACAGCGGAATACGGTATATCATTGCCTAACAATGGCTAATAAGCAAAGGATTGGCTTTGCGGCCTCCAACAATAACAGAATATGAAGAAACATTCGATGTTTTGTTAAAAACGTCGGTTTGTTAGTTTGCTTTGTTGTCCTAACACACTGAGACTACATGGCGTTTAATTTTTTTGTTTCCATTGTTTAAGTTGTTCAACAATCGGTTTATAACGTTAAAATATCGGTTCAATCGGTGACACGTGGCTTTACTTTGCTTACTTTGTGCAACAATGCAATACGGTATTTCGTTGCCCAACAATGGAATATAAGCAAAGGATCGGTTTTGCAGGCTCCAACAACAACCGAATATGAAGAAACATTCGATGTTTTGTTAAAAACGTCGGTTTGTTAGTTTGCTTTGTTGTCCTAACACACTGCGACTCCATGGCATTTAATTTATTTGTTTCCATTGTTTAAGTTGTTCAACAATCGGTTTACAACCTTAAAATATCGGTTCAATCGGTAACACGTGGCTTTTCTTTGTTTACATTGTGCAACAATGGAACACGGTATTTCGTTGCCCAACAATGGAATATAAGCAAAGGATCGGTTTTGCGGGCTCCAACAATAACAGAAAATGTAGAAACATTCGGTTTTGCGTTAAAAACGTCGGTCTGTTTGTGTGCTTTGTTGTCCAAACACACTGCGACTCCATGTCGTTTAATTTTTTTGTTTCCATTGTTTAAGCGGTTCAACAATCGGTTTAGAACGATTAAAATATCGGTTCAATCGGTAACACGTTGCTTTTCCTTGTTTACTTTGTGCAACAATGGAATACGGTATATCGTTTCCCAACAATGGAATACAAGCAAAGGACAGGTTTTGCGCACTCCAACAATAACAGAATATGAAGAAACATTTGGCGATATTTTAAAAACGTCGGTTTGTTCGTTTGCTTTGTTGTCCTAACACACTGCGACTCCATGGCGTTTAATTTATTTGTTTCCATTGTTTAAGTGGGTCAACAATCGGTTTATAACGATTAAAATATCTGCTCAATCGGTAACACGAGACTTTTCTTTGGTTACTTTGTGCAACAATGGAATACGGTATTTCGTTGCCCAACAATGGAATATAAGCAAAGGATCGGTTTTGCAGGCTCCAACAACAACCGAATATGAAGAAACATTCGATGTTTTGTTAAAAACGTCGGTTTGTTAGTTTGCTTTGTTGTCCTAACACACTGCGACTCCATGGCATTTAATTTATTTGTTTCCATTGTTTAAGTTGTTCAACAATCGGTTTACAACCTTAAAATATCGGTTCAATCGGTAACACGTGGCTTTTCTTTGTTTACATTGTGCAACAATGGAACACGGTATTTCGTTGCCCAACAATGGAATATAAGCAAAGGATCGGTTTTGCGGGCTCCAACAATAACAGAAAATGTAGAAACATTCGGTTTTGCGTTAAAAACGTCGGTCTGTTTGTGTGCTTTGTTGTCCAAACACACTGCGACTCCATGTCGTTTAATTTTTTTGTTTCCATTGTTTAAGCGGTTCAACAATCGGTTTAGAACGATTAAAATATCGGTTCAATCGGTAACACGTTGCTTTTCCTTGTTTACTTTGTGCAACAATGGAATACGGTATATCGTTTCCCAACAATGGAATACAAGCAAAGGACAGGTTTTGCGCACTCCAACAATAACAGAATATGAAGAAACATTTGGCGATTTTTTAAAAACGTCGGTTTGTTCGTTTGCTTTGTTGTCCTAACACACTGCGACTCCATGGCGTTTAATTTATTTGTTTCCATTGTTTAAGTGGGTCAACAATCGGTTTATAACGATTAAAATATCTGCTCAATCGGTAACACGAGACTTTTCTTTGGTTACTTTGTGCAACAATGGAATACGGTATTTCGTTACCCAACAATGGAATGTAAGCAAAGGATCGGTTTTGCGGGCTCCAACAATAACAGAATATGAAGAAACATTCGGTTTTGCGTTAAAAAAAACGGTCTGTAAGAGTGCTTTTTTGTACTAACACGATTTGACTCCATGGCATTTAATTTATATGTTTCCATTGTTTAAGTTGTTCAACAATCGGTTTATAACGTTAAAATATCGGTTCAATCGGGACACGTGGCTTTTCTTTGTTTACTTTGTGCAACAATGGTATACGGTATTTCGTTGCCAACAATGGAACATAAGCAAAGAATCGGTTTTGAAGGCTCAAACTATAACCGAATATGAAGAAACATTCGGTGTTTTGTTAAAAACGTCGGTTTGTTTTTTGCATTGTTGTCCTAACACACTGCGACTCCATGGCATTTAATTTATTTGTTTCCATTGTTTAAGTTGTTCAACAATCGGTTTACAACTTTAAAATATCGGTTCAATCGGTAACACGTGGCTTTTCTTTGTTTACATTGTGCAACAATGGAACACGGTATTTCGTTGCCCAACAATGGAATATAAGCAAAGGATCGGTTTTGCGCACTCCAACAATAACAGAATATGAAGAAACATTTGGTGATTTTTTAAAAAGGTCGGTCTGTTTGTGTGCTTTGTTGTCCTAACACACTGCGACTCCATGGCGTTTAATTTATTTGTTTCCATTGTTTAAGCGGTTCAACAACCGGTTTAGAACGATTAAAATATCGGTTCAATCGGTAACACGTTGCTTTTCCTTGTTTACTTTGTGCAACAATGGAATACGGTATATCGTTTCCCAACAATGGAATATAAGCAAAGGATCGGTTTTGCGCACTCCAACAATAACAGAATATGAAGAAACATTTGGCGATTTTTTAAAAACGTCGGTTTGTTCGTTTGCTTTGTTGTCCTAACACACTGCGACTCCATGGCGTTTAATTTATTTGTTTCCATTGTTTAAGTGGGTCAACAATCGGTTTATAACGATTAAAATATCTGCTCAATCGGTAACACGAGACTTTTCTTTGGTTACTTTGTGCAACAATGGAATACGGTATTTCGTTGCCTAACAATGGAATATAAGCAAAGGATCGGTTTTGCGGGCTCCAACAACAACCGAATATGAAGAAACATTCGATGTTTTGTTAAAAACGTCGGTTTGTTAGTTTGCTTTGTTGTCCTAACACACTGCGACTCCATGGCATTTAATTTATATGTTTCCATTGTTTAAGTTGTTCAACAATCGGTATATAACGTTAAAATATCGGTTCAATCGGGACACGTGGCTTTTCTTTGTTTACATTGTGCAACAATGGAATACGGTATTTCCTTTCATAACAATGGAATATAAGCAAACGATCGGTTTGGCGGGCTCCAACAATAACCGAATATGAAGAAACATTCGGTGTTTTGTTAAAAACGTCGGTTTGTTAGTTTGCTATCAAAGTCCTTACACACTGAGACTCCATGGCATTTAATTTATTTGTTTCCATTGTTTAATTTGTTCAACAATCGGTTTATAACGTTAAAATATCGGTTCAATCGGTAACACGTGGCTTTTCTTTGTTTACATTGTGCAACAATGGAACACGGTATTTCGTTGCCCAACAATGGAATATAAGCAAAGGATCGGTTTTGCGCACTCCAACAATAACAGAATATGAAGAAACATTTGGTGATTTTTTAACAACGTCGGTCTGTTTGTGTGCTTTGTTGTCCTAACACACTGCGAATCCATGGCGTTTAATTTATTTGTTTCCATTGTTTAAGCGGTTCAACAATCGGTTTAGAACGATTAAAATATCGGTTCAATCGGTAACACGTTGCTTTACCTTGTTTACTTTGTGCAACAATGGAATACGGTATATCGTTTCCCAACAATGGAATATAAGCAAAGGATCGGTTTTGCGCACTCCAGCAATAACAGAATATGAAGAAACATTTGGCGATTTTTTAAAAACGTCGGTTTGTTCGTTTGCTTTGTTGTCCTAACACACTGCGACTCCATGGCGTTTAATTTATTTGTTTCCATTGTTTAAGGGGTCAACAATCGGTTTATAACGATTAAAATATCTGCTCAGTCGGTAACACTAGACTTTTCTTTGGTTACTTTGTGCAACAATGGAATACGGTATTTCGTTGCCCAACAATGGAATGTAAGCAAAGGATCGGTTTTGCGGGCTCCAACAATAACAGAATATGAAGAAACATTCGGTTTTGCGTTAAAAAAGTCGGTCTGTAAGAGTGCTTTTTTGTACTAACACGATTTGACTCCATGGCATTTAATTTATATGTTTCCATTGTTTAAGTTGTTCAACAATCGGTTTATAACGTTAAAATATCGGTTCAATCGGTTAAACTTGGCTTTTCTTTGTTTAAAACGTCGGTGTAAATTTTTTAAAAACGTCGGTTTGTTTTTTGCATTGTTGTCCTAACACTCTGCGACTCCATGGCATTTATTTTATATGTTTCCATTGTTTAAGTTGTTCAACAATCGGTTTACAACCTTAAAATATCGGTTCAATCGGTAACACGTGGCTTTTCTTTGTTTACATTGTGCAACAATGGAACACGGTATTTCGTTGCCCAACAATGGAATATAAGCAAAGGATCGGTTTTGCGCACTCCAACAATAACAGAATATGAAGAAACTTTTGGTGATTTTTTAAAAACGTCGGTCTGTTTGTGTGCTTTGTTGTCCTAACAAACTGCGACTCCATGGCGTTTAATTTATTTGTTTCCATTGTTTAAGCGGTTCAACAATCGGTTTAGAACGATTAAAATATCGGTTCAATCGGCAACACGTTGCTTTTCCTTGTTTACTTTGTGCAACAATGGAATACGGTATTTCGTTCCCCAACAATGTAATATAAGCAAAGGATCGGTTTTGCGGGCTCCAACAACAACCGAATATGAAGAAACATTCGATGTTTTGTTAAAAACGTCGGTTTGTTAGTTTGCTTTGTTGTCCTAACACACTGCGACTCCATGGCATTTAATTTATATGTTTCCATTGTTTAAGTTGTTCAACAATCGGTATATAACGTTAAAATATCGGTTCAATCGGGACACGTGTCTTTTCTTTGTTTACATTGTGCAACAATGGAATACGGTATTTCCTTTCATAACAATGGAATATAAGCAAAGGATCGGTTTTGCGGGCTCCAACAATAACCGAATATGAAGAAACATTCGGTGTTTTGTTAAAAACGTCGGTTTGTTAGTTTGCTATCAAAGTCCTTACACACTGAGACTCCATGGCATTTAATTTATTTGTTTCCATTGTTTAATTTGTTCAACAATCGGTTTACAACGTTAAAATATCGGTTCAATCGGTAACACGTGGCTTTTCATTGTTTACTTTGTGCAACAATGGTATACGGTATTTCGTTGCCAACAATGGAACATAAGCAAAGAATCGGGTTTGAAGGCTCAAACTATAACCGAATATGAAGAAACATTCGGTGTTTTGTTAAAAACGTCGGTTTGTTTTTTGCATTGTTGTCCTAACACACTGCGACTCCATGGCATTTAATTTATTTGTTTCCATTGTTTAAGTTGTTCAACAATCGGTTTATAACGTTAAAATATCGGTTCAATCGGTGACACGTGGCTTTACTTTGCTTACTTTGTGCAACAACGGAATACGGTATATCATTGCCTAACAATGGCTAATAAGCAAAGGATTGGTTTTGCGGCCTCCAACAATAACAGGATATGAAGAAACATTCGATGTTTTGTTAAAAACGTCGGTCTGTTAGTTTGCTTTGTTGTCCTAATACACTGCGACTCCATAGCGTTTAATTATTTTTTTCCATTGTTTAAGATGTTCAACAATCGGTTTATAACGTTAAAATATCGGTTCAATCGGTGACACGTGGCTTTATTTTGTTTACTTTGTGCAACAACGGAACACGGTATATCATTGCCTAACAATGGCTAATGAGCAAAGGATTGGTTTTGCGGCCTCCAACAATAACAGAATATGAAGAAACATTCGATGTTTTTTTAAAAACGTCGGTCTGTTAGTTTGCTTTGTTGTCCTAACACACTGCGACTCCATAGCGTTTAATTTTTTTTCCATTGTTTAAGATGTTCAACAATCGGTTTATAACGTTAAAATATCGGTTCAATCAGTAACACGTGGCTTTTCATTTTTTACTTTGTGAAACAATGGAATACGGTATTTCGTTGCCAACAATGGAACATAAGCAAAGAATCGGTTTTGAAGGCTCAAACTATAACCGAATATGAAGAAACATGCGGTTTTGCGTTAAAAACGTCGGTCTGTTAGTGTGCTTCGTTGCCCTAACACAATTTGACTCCATGGCGTTTAATGTATTTGTTGCCATAGTTCAAGTGGTTCAACAATCGGTTTATAACTTTAGAATATCAGTCAAATCGGTTAAACTTGGCTTTTCTTTGTTTACTTTGTGCAACAATGGAATACGGTATGTCGTTGCCCAACAATGGAATATAAGCAAAGGATCGGTTTTGCGGGCTCCAACAACAACCGAATATGAAGAAACATTCGATGTTTTGTTACAAACGTCGGTTTGTTAGTTTGCTTTGTTGTCCTAACACACTGCGACTCCATGGCGTTTAATTTTTTTTTCCATTGTTTAAGTTGTTCAACAATCGGTTTATAACGTTAAAATATCGGTTCAATCGGTGACACGTGGCTTTACTTTGTTTACTTTGTGCAAAAACGGAATACGGTATATCGTTGACTAACAATGGCTAATAAGCAAAGGATCGTTTTTCCGGCCTCCAACAATAACAGAATATGAAGAAACATTCGATGTTTTGTTAAAAACGGCGGTCTGTTAGTTTGCTTTGTTGTCCTAACACACTGCGACTCCATAGCGTTTAATTTTTTTGTTTCCATTGTTTAAGATGTTCAACAATCGGTTTATAACGTTAAAATATAGGTTCAATCGGTAACACGCTGCTTTTCATTGTTTAAGTTGTACAACAATGGAATACGGTATTTCGTTACCCAACAATGGAATGTAAGCAAAGGATCGGTTTTGCGGGCTCCAACAATAACCAAATATGAAGAAACATTCGGTGTTTTGTTAAAAACGTCGGTTTGTTAGTTTGCTTTGATGTCCTAACACACTGAGACTCCATGGTATTTAATTTATTTGTTTTCATTGCTTAATTTGTTCAATAATCGGTTTATAACGTTAAAATAACGGTTAAATCGTAACACGTGGCTTTTCATTGTTTACTTTGTGCAACAATGGAATACGGTATTTCGTTGCCAACAATGGAACAAAAGCAAAGAATCGGTTTTGAAGGCTCAAAATATAACCGAATCTGAAG
The DNA here is from genome assembly GCA_963932465.1 of Maratus speciosus. Taxonomy (NCBI): domain Eukaryota; kingdom Metazoa; phylum Arthropoda; class Arachnida; order Araneae; family Salticidae; genus Maratus; species Maratus speciosus. Next base: position 137,154,414 of record OZ010797.1, on the reverse strand, counting down.
AAACATTCGGTGTTTTGTTAAAAACGTCGGTTTGTTTTTTGCTTTGTTGTTCTAACACACTGCGACTCCATGGCATTTATTTTATTTGTTTCCATTGTTTAAGTTGTTCAACAATCGGTTTACAACCTTAAAATATCGGTTCAATCGGTAACACGTTGCTTTTCCTTGTTTACTTTGTGCAACAATGGAATACGGTACATCGTTGCCCAACAATGGAATATAAGCAAAGGATCGGTTTTGCGCACTCCAACAAAAACAGAATATGAGGAAACATTTGGTGATTTTTTAAAAACTTCGGTTTGTTCGTTTGCTTTGTTGTCCTAACACACTGCGACTCCATGGCGTTTAATTTATTTTTTTTCATTGTTTAAGTGGGTCAACAATCGGTTTATAACGATTAAAATATCTCCTCAAACGGTAACACGAGACTTTTCTTTGGTTACTTTGTGCAACAATGGAATACGGTATTTCGTTGCCCAACAATGGAATATAAGCAAAGGATCGGTTTTGCGGGCTCCAACAACAACCGAATATGAAGAAACATTCGATGTTCTGTTAAAAACGTCGGTTTGTTTGTTTGCTTTGTTGTCCTAACACACTGCGACTACATGGCGTTTAATTTTTTTGTTTCCATTGTTTAAGTTGTTCAACAATCGGTTTATAACGTTAAAATATCGGTTCAATCGGTGACACGTGGCTTTACTTTGTTTACTTTGTGCAACAACGGAATACGATATTTCGTTGACTAACAATGGCTAATAAGCAAAGGATTGGTTTTGCGGGCTACAACAATAACAGAATATGAAGAAACATTCGATGTTTTTTAAAAACGACGGTTTGTTAGTTTGCTTTGATGTCCTTACACACTGAGACTCCATGGCATTTAATTTATTTGTTTTCAATGTTTAATTTATTCAACAATCGGTTTATAACGTTAAAATATCGGTTCAATCGGTAACACGTGGCTTTTCTTTGTTTACATTGTGCAAGAATGGAAAACGGTATTTCGTTGCCCAACAATGGAATATAGCAAAGGATCGGTTTTGCGGGCTCCAACAACAATCGAATATGAAGGAACATTCGATGTTTTGTTAAAAACTTCGGTTTGTTAGTTTGCTTTGTTGTCCTAACACACTGCGACTCCATGGCGTTTAATTTTTTTGTTTCCATTGTTTAAGTTGTTCAACAATCGGTTTATAACGTTAAAATATCGGTTCAATCGGTGACACGTGGCTTTACTTTGTTTACTTTGTGCAACAACGGAATACGATATTTCGTTGCCTAACAATGGCTAATAAGCAAAGGATTGGTTTTGTGGGCTACAACAATAACAGAATATAAAGAAACATTCGGTTTTGCGTTAAAAACGTCGGTCTGTTAGTGTGCTTCGTTGTCCTAACACAATTTGACTCCATGGCGTTTAATGTATTTGTTGCCATAGTTTAAGTTGTTCAACAATCGGTTTATAACTTTAGAATATCGATTCAATCGGTTAAACTTGGCTTTTCTTTGTTTACTTTGTGCAACAATGGAATACGGTATGTCGTTGCCCAACTATGGAATATCAGCAAAGGATCGTTTTTGCGGCCTCCAACAACAACAGAATATGAAGAAACATTCGATGTTTTGTTAAAAACGTCGGTCTGTTAGTTTGCTTTGTTGTCCTAACACACTGCGACTCCATGGCATTTAATTTATTTGTTTAAATTGTTTAAGTTGTTCAACAATCGGTTTAAAACGTTAAAATATCGGTTCAATCGGTAACACGTGGCTTTTCTTTGTTTACATTGTGCAAAAATGGAATACGGTATTTCCTTTCATAACTATAGAATATAAGCAAAGGATCGGTTTTGAGGGCTCCAACAATAACCGAATATGAAGAAACATTCGGTGTTTTGTTAAAAACGTCGGTTTGTTAGTTTGCTTTGATGTCCTTACACACTGAGACTCCATGGCATTTAATTTATTTGTTTTCATTGTTTAATTTGTTCAACAATCGGTTTATAACGTTAAAATATCGGTTCAATCGGTAACACGTGGCTTTTTATTGTTTACTTTGTGCAACAAGGGAATACGGTATTTCGTTGCCCAACAGTGGAATATGAGCAAAGGATCGGTTTTGCGGGCTCTAACAATAATAGAAATTGAAGAAACATTCGGTTTTGCGTTAAAAACGTCGGTCTGTTTGTGTGCTTTGTTGTCCTAACAAACTGCGACTCCATGGCGTTTAATTTATTTGTTTCCATTTTTAAGTTGTTCAACAAATGGTTTAACACGTTAAAATAGCAGTTCAATCGGTAACACGTGGCTTTTCTTTGTTTACATTGTGCAACAATGGAACACGGTATTTCATTGCCCAACAATGGAATATAAGCAAAGGATCGGTTTTGCGGGCTCCAACAATAACCGAATATGAAGAAACATTCGGTGTTTTGTTAAAAACGTCGCTTTGTTAGTTTGCTTTGATGTCCTTACACACTGAAACTCCATGGCATTTAATTTATTTGTTTTCATTGTTTAATTTTTTCAACAATCGGTTTATAACGTTAAAATATCGGTTCAATCGGTAACACGTGGCTTTTCTTTGTTTACATTGTGCAAGAATGGAAAACGGTATTTCGTTGCCCAACAATGGAATATAGCAAAGGATCGGTTTTGCGGGCTCCAACAACAACCGAATATGAAGGAACATTCGATGTTTTGTTAAAAACTTCGGTTTGTTAGTTTGCTTTGTTGTCCTAACACACTGCGACTCCATGGCGTTTAATTTTTTTGTTTCCATTGTTTAAGTTGTTCAACAATCGGTTTATAACGTTAAAATATCGGTTCAATCGGTGACACGTGGCTTTACTTTGTTTACTTTGTGCAACAACGGAATACGATATTTCGTTGCCTAACAATGGCTAATAAGCAAAGGATTGGTTTTGTGGGCTACAACAATAACAGAATATAAAGAAACATTCGGTTTTGCGTTAAAAACGTCGGTCTGTTAGTGTGCTTCGTTGTCCTAACACAATTTGACTCCATGGCGTTTAATGTATTTGTTGCCATAGTTTAAGTTGTTCAACAATCGGTTTATAACTTTAGAATATCGATTCAATCGGTTAAACTTGGCTTTTCTTTGTTTACTTTGTGCAACAATGGAATACGGTATGTCGTTGCCCAACTATGGAATATCAGCAAAGGATCGTTTTTGCGGCCTCCAACAACAGAATATGAAGAAACATTCGATGTTTTGTTAAAAACGTCGGTCTGTTAGTTTGCTTTGTTGTCCTAACACACTGCGACTCCATGGCATTTAATTTATTTGTTTAAATTGTTTAAGTTGTTCAACAATCGGTTTAAAACGTTAAAATATCGGTTCAATCGGTAACACGTGGCTTTTCTTTGTTTACATTGTGCAAAAATGGAATACGGTATTTCCTTTCATAACTATGGAATATAAGCAAAGGATCGGTTTTGAGGGCTCCAACAATAACCGAATATGAAGAAAAATTCGGTGTTTTGTTAAAAACGTCGGTTTGTTAGTTTGCTTTGATGTCCTTACACACTGAGACTCCATGGCATTTAATTTATTTGTTTTCATTGTTTAATTTGTTCAACAATCGGTTTATAACGTTAAAATATCGGTTCAATCGGTAACACGTGGCTTTTTATTGTTTACTTTGTGCAACAATGGAATACGGTATTTCGTTGCCCAACAGTGGAATATGAGCAAAGGATCGGTTTTGCGGGCTCTAACAATAATAGAAATTGAAGAAACATTCGGTTTTGCGTTAAAAACGTCGGTCTGTTTGTGTGCTTTGTTGTCCTAACAAACTGCGACTCCATGGCGTTTAATTTATTTGTTTCCATTTTTAAGTTGTTCAACAAATGGTTTAACACGTTAAAATAGCAGTTCAATCGGTAACACGTGGCTTTTCTTTGTTTACATTGTGCAACAATGGAACACGGTATTTCTTTGCCCAACAATGGAATATAAGCAAAGGATCGGTTTTGCGGGCTCCAACAATAACCGAATATGAAGAAACATTCGGTGTTTTGTTAAAAACGTCGCTTTGTTAGTTTGCTTTGATGTCCTTACACACTGAAACTCCATGGCATTTAATTTATTTGTTTTCATTGTTTAATTTTTTCAACAATCGGGTTATAACGTTAAAATATCGGTTCAATCGGTAACACGTGGCTTTTTATTGTTTACTTTGTGCAACAATGGAATACGGTATTTCGTTGCCTAACAATGGCTAATAAGCAAAGGATTGGTTTTGCGTGCACCAACAAAACAGAATATAAAGAAACATTCGGTTTTGCGTTAAAAACGTCGGTCTGTTAGTGTGCTTCGTTGTCCTAACACAATTTGACTCCATGGCGTTTAATGTATTTGTTGCCATAGTTGTTCAACAATCGGTTTATAACTTTAGAATATCGGTTAAATCGGTAACACGTGGCTTTTCTTTGTTTAAATTGTGCAACAATGGAACACGGTATTTCGTTGCCCAACAATGGAATATAAGCAAAGGATCGGTTTTGCGGGCTCCAACATTAACAGAAAATGAAGAAACATTCGGTTTTGCGTTAAAAACGTCGGTCTGTTTGTGTGCTTTGTTGTCCTAACACACTGCGACTCCATGTCGTTTAATTTATTTGTTTCCATTGTTTAAGCGGTTCAACAATCGGTTTAGAACGATTAAAATATCGGTTCAATCGGTAACACGTGGCTTTTCTTTGTTTACATTGCGCAACAATGGAAAACGGTATTTCGTTGCCCAACAATGGAATATAAGCAAAGGATCGGTTTTGCGGGTTCCAAAAACAACCGAATATGAAGAAACATTTGGTGATTTTTTAAAAACGTCGGTTTGTTCGTGTGCTTTGTTGTCCTAACACACTGCGACTCCTTGGCGTTTAATTTTTTTGTTTCCATTGTTTAAGTTGTTCAATAATCGGTTTATAACGTTAAAATATCGGTTCAATCGGTGACACGTGGCTTTACTTTGTTTACTTTGTGCAACAACGGAATACGTTATTTCGTTGCCTAACAATGGCTAATAAGCAAAGGATTGGTTTTGCGGGCTACAACAATAACAGAATATAAAGAAACATTCGGTTTTGCGTTAAAAACGTCGGTCTGTTAGTGTGCTTCGTTGTCCTAACACAATTTGACTCCATGGCGTTTAATGTATTTGTTGCCATAGTTTAAGTTAACAATCGGTTTATAACTTTAGAATATCGGTTCAATCGGTTAAAATTGGCTTTTCTTTTTTTACTTTGTGCAACAATGGAATACGGTATGTCGTTGCCCAACAATGGAATATCAGCAAAGGATCGTTTTTGCGGCCTCCAACAATAACAGAATATGAAGAAACATTCGATGTTTTGTTAAAAACGTCGGTCTGTTAGTTTGCTTTGTTGTCCTAACACACTGCGACTCCATGGCATTTAATTTATTTGTTTCCATTGTTTAAGTGGGTCAACAATCGGTTTATAACGATTAAAATATCTGCTCAATCGGTAACACGAGACTTTTCTTTGGTTACTTTGTGCAACAATGGAATACGGTATTTCGTTGCCCAACAATGGAATATAAGCAAAGGATCGGTTTTGTGGGCTCCAACAACAACCGACTATGAAGAAACATTCTATGTTTTGTTAAAAACGTCGGTTTGTTAGTTTGCTTTGTTGTCGTAACACACTGCGACTCCATGGCGTTTAATTTTTTTGTTTCCATTGTTTAAGTTGTTCAACAATCGGTTTATAACGTTAAAATATCGGTTCAGTCGGTGACACGTGGCTTTACATTGTTTACTGTGTGCAACAACGGAATACGATATTTCGTTGCCTAACAAGGGCTAATAAGCAAAGGATTGGTTTTTCGGGCTCCAACAATAACAGAATATAAAGAAACATTCCGTTTTGCGTTAAAAACGTCGGTCTGTTAGTGTGCTTCGTTGTCCTAACACAATTTGACTCCATGGCGTTTAATGTATTTGTTGCCATAGTTTAAGTAGTTCAATAATCGGTTTATAACGTTAAAATATAGGTTCAATCGGTAACACGTGGCTTTTCTTTGTTTACATTGTGCAACAATGGGATACGGTATTTCCTTTCATAACAATGGAATATAAGCAAAGGATCGGTTTTGAGGGCTCCAACAATAACCGAATATGAAGAAACATTCGGTGTTTTGTTAAAAACGTCGGTTTGTTAGTTTGCTTTGATGTCCTTACACACCGAGACTCCATGGCATTTAATATATTTGTTTTCATTGTTTAATTTGTTCAACAATCGGTTTATAACGTCAAAATAACGGTTCAATCGGTAACACGTGGCTTTTTATTGTTTACTTTGTGCAACAATGGAATACGGTATTTCGTTGCCCAACAATGGAATGTAAGCAAAGGATCGGTTTTGCGGGCTCCAACAATAACAGTAATTGAAGAAACATTCGGTGATTTTTTAAAAACGTCGTTTTTTTAGTTTTCTTTGTTGTCCTAACACATTGCGACTCCATGGCCTTAATTTATATGTTTCCATTGTTTAGGTTGTTCAACAATCGGTTTATAACGTTAAAATATCGGTTCAATCGGTAACACGTGACTTTTCATTGTTTAAGTTGTACAACAATGGAATACGGTATTTCGTTAACCAACAATGGAATGTAAGCAAAGGATCGGTTTTGCGGGCTCCAACAATAACAGAATATGAAGAAACATTCGGTTTTGCGTTAAAAAGTCGGTCTGTAAGAGTGCTTTTTTATACTAACACGATTTGTCTCCATGGCATTTAATTTATATGTTTCCATTGTTTAAGTTGTTCAAGAATCGGTTTATAACGTTAAAATATCGGTTCAATCGGTTAAACTTGGCTTTTCTTTGTTTAAAACGTCGGTTTAAATTTTTTAAAAACGTCGGCTTGTTAGTATGCTTTGTTGTCCTAAAACACTATAACTATAACGTTAAAATATCGGTTCAATCGGTTAAACTTGGCCTTTCTTTGTTTAAAACGTCGGTTTAAATTTTTTTAAAACGTCGGTTTGTTAGTTTGCTTTGTTGTCCTAACACACTGCGACTCCATGGCATTTAACTTATGTGTTTCCAATGTTTAAGTTGTTCAACAATCGGTTTATAACGTTAAAATAGCGGTTCAATCGGGAACACGTGGCTTTTCTTTGTTTACATTGTGCAACAATGGAATACGGTATTTCCTTTCATAACAATGGAATATAAGCAAAGGATCGGTTTTGCGGGCTCCAACAATAACCAAATATGAAGAAACATTCGGTGTTTTGTTAAAAACGTCGATTTGTTAGTTTGCTTTGATGTCCTTACACACTGAGATTCCATGGCATTTAATTTATTTGTTTCCATTGTTTAATTTGTTCAACAATCGGTTTATAACGTTAAAATATTGGTTCAATCGGGAACACGTGGCTTTTCTTTGTTTACATTGTGCAACAATGGAATACGGTATTTCCTTTCATAACAATGGATTATAAGCAAAGGATCGGTTTTGCGGGCTCCAACAATAACCAAATATGAAGAAACATTCGGTGTTTTGTTAAAAACGTCGATTTGTTAGTTTGCTTTGATGTCCTTACACACTGAGACTCCATGGCATTTAATTTATTTGTTTCCATTGTTTAATTTGTTCAACAATCGGTTTATGACGTTAAAATATCGGTTCAATCGGTAACACGTGGCTTTTCATTGTTTACTTTGTGCAACAATGGAATACGGTATTTCGTTGCCAACAATGGAACATAAGCAAAGAATCGGTTTTGAAGGCTCAAACTATAACCGAATATGAAGAAACATTCGGTGTTTTGTTAAACACGTCGGTTTATTTTTTGCTACGTTGTCCTAACACACTGCGACTCCATGGCATTTCATTTATTTGTTTCCATTGTTTAAGTTGTTCAACAATCGGTTTACAACCTTAAAATATCGGTTCAATCGGTAACACGTTATTTTTTCTTGTTTACTTTGTGCAACAATGGAATACGGTATATCGTTGCCCAACAATGGAATATAAGCAAAGGATCGGTTTTGCGCACTCCAACAATAACAGAATATGAAGAAACATTTGGTGATTTTTTAAAAACGTCGGTTTGTTCGTTTGCTTTGTTGTCCTAACACACTGCGACTCCATGGCGTTTAATTTATTTGTTTCCGTTGTTTAAGTGGGTCAACAATCGGTTTATAACGATTAAAATATCTGCTCAATCGGTAACACGAGACTTTTCTTTGGTTACTTTGTGCAACAATGGAATACGGTATTTCGTTGCCCAACAATGGAATATAAGCAAAGGATCGGTTTTGCGGGCTCCAACAACAACCGACTATGAAGAAACATTCGATGTTTTGTTAAAAACGTCGGTTTGTTAGTTTGCTTTGTTGTCGTAACACACTGCGACTCCATGGCGTTTAATGTATTTGTTGCCATAGTTTAAGTTGTTCAACAATCGGTTTATAACGTTAAAATATAGGTTCAATCGGTAACACGTGGCTTTTCTTTGTTTACATTGTGCAACAATGGAATACGGTGTTACCTTTCATAACAATGGAATATAAGCAAAGGATCGGTTTTGAGGGCTCCAACAATAACCGAATATGAAGAAACATTCGGTGTTTTGTTAAAAACGTCGGTTTGTTAGTTTGCTTTGATGTCCTTACACACCGAGACTCCATGGCATTTAATTTATTTGTTTTCATTGTTTAATTTGTTCAACAATCGGTTTTTAACGTCAAAATAACGGTTCAATCGGTAACACGTGGCTTTTTATTGTTTAATTTGTGCAACTATGGAATACGGTATTTCGTTGCCCAACAATGGAATATAAGCAAAGGATCGGTTTTGCGGGCTCCAACAATAACAGTAATTGAAGAAACATTCGGATTTTTGTTAAAAACGTCGGTCTGTATCTGTGCTTTGTTGTCCTAACAAACTGCGACTCCATGGCGTTTAATTTATTTGTTTCCATTTTTAAGTTGTTCAACAAATGGTTTACAACGTTAAAATAGCAGTTCAATCGGTAACACGTGGCTTTTCTTTGTTTACTTTGTGCAATAATGGAATACGGTATTTCGTTGCCCAACAATTGAATATAACAAAGGACCGGTTTTGCGGGCTCCAACAATAATAGAATATGAAGAAACATTCGGTGATTTTTTAAAAACGTCGTTTTGTTAGTTTTCTTTGTTGTCCTAACACACTGCGACTCCATGGCCTTAATTTATATGTTTCCATTGTTTAGGTTGTTCAACAATCTGTTTATAACGTTAAAATATCAGTTCAATCGGTAACACGTGACTTTTCATTGTTTACTTTGTGCAACAATGGAATACGGTACTTCGTTGCCCAACAATGTAAAATAAGCAGATGATCGGCCTTGCGGGCTCCAACAATAACCGAATATGAAGAAACATTTGGTGATTTTTTAAAAACGTCGGTTTGTTCGTTTGCTTTGTTGTCCTAACACACTGCGACTCCATTGCGTTTAATTTATTTGTTTCCATTGTTTAAGAGGGTCAACAATCGGTTTATAACGATAAATATCGGTTCAATCGGTGACACGTGGCTTTACTTTGTTTACTTTGTGCAACAACGGAATACGGTATATCGTTGACTAACAATGGCTAATAAGCAAAGGATTGGTTTTGCGGGCTCCAACAATAACAGAATATAAAGAAACATTCGGTTTTGCGTTAAAAACGTCGGTCTGTGCTTCGTTGTCCTAACACAATTCGACTCCATGGCGTTTAATATATTTGTTGCCATAGTTTAAATTGTTCAACAATCGGTTTATACCTTTAGAATATCGGTTAAATCGGTTAAGCTTGGCTTTTCTTTGTTTACTTTGTGCAACAATGGAATACGGTACTTCGTTGCCCAACAATGTAAAATAAGCAGATGATCGGCTTTGCGGGCTCCTACAATAACCGAATATGAAGAAACATTTGGTGATTTTTTAAAAACGTCGGCTTGTTCGTTTGCTTTGTTGTCCTAACACACTGCGACTCCATTGCGTTTAATTTATTTGTTTCCATTGTTTAAGATGTTCAACAATCGGTTTATAACGTTAAAATATAGGTTCAATCGGTAACACGTGGCTTTTCATTGTTTAAGTTGTACAACAATGGAATACGGTATTTCGTTACCCAACAATGGAATGTAAGCAAAGGATCGGTTTTGCGGGCTCCAACAATAACAGAATATGAAGAAACATTCGGTTTTGCGTTAAAAAAGTCGGTCTGTAAGAGTGCTTTTTTATACTAACACGATTTGACTCCATGGCATTTAATTTATATGTTTCCATTGTTTAAGTTGTTCAAGAATTGGTTTATAACGTTAAAATATCGGTTCAATCGGTTAAACTTGGCTTTTCTTTGTTTAAAACGTCGGTTTAAATTTTTTTAAAACGTCGGCTTGTTAGTTTGCTTTGTTGTCCTAAAACACTATAACTATAACGTTAAAATATCGGTTCAATCTGTTAAACTTGGCCTTTCTTTGTTTAAAACGTCGGTTTAAATTTTTTTAAAACGTCGGTTTGTTAGTTTGCTTTGTTGTCCTAACACACTGCGACTCCATGGCATTTAATTTATTTGTTTCCAATGTTTAAGTTGTTCAACAATCGGTTTATAACGTTAAAATATCGGTTCAATCGGTAACACGTGGCTTTTCATTGTTTACTTTGTGCAACAATGGAATACGGTATTTCGTTGCCAACAATGGAACATAAGCAAAGAATCGGTTTTGAAGGCTCAAACTATAACCGAATATGAAGAAACATTCGGTGTTTTGTTAAACACGTCGGTTTATTTTTTGCTATGTTGTCCTAACACACTGCGACTCCATGACATTTAATTTATTTGTTTCCATTGTTTAAGTGGGTATACAATCGGTTTATAATGATTAAAATATCGGCTCAATCGGTAACACGTTGCTTTTCCTTGTTTACTTTGTGCAACATTGGAATACGGTACATCATTGACCAACAATGGAATATAAGTAAAGGATCGTTTTTGCGCACTCCAACAATAACAGAATATGAAGAAACATTTGGTGATTTTTTAAAAATGTCGGTTTGTTCGTTTGCTTTGTTGTCCTAACACACTGCGACTCCATGGCGTTTAATTTATTTGTTTCCATTGTTTAAGTGGGTATACAATCGGTTTATAATGATTAAAATATCTGCTCAATCGGTAACACGAGACTTTTCTTTGGTTACTTTGTGCAACAATGGAATACGGTATTTCGTTGCCCAACAATGGAATATAAGCAAAGGAAGTTTTGCGGGCTCCAACAACAACCGACTATGAAGAAACATTCGATGTTTTGTTAAAAACGTCGGTTTGTTAGTTTGCTTTGTTGTCCTAACACACTGCGACTCCATGGCGTTTAATTTTTTTGTCTCCATTGTTTAAGTTGTTCAACAATCGGTTTATAACGTTAAAATATCGGTTCAATCTGTGACACGTGGCTTTACTTTGTTTACTTTGTGCAGCAACGGAATACGATATTTCTTTGCCTAACAATGGCTAGTAAGCAAAGGATTGGATTTGCGGGCTACAACAATAACAGAATATAAAAAAACATTCGGTTTTGCGTTAAAAACGTCGGTCTGTTTGTGTGCTTCGTTGTCCTAACACAATTTGACTCCATGGCGTTTAATGTATTTGTTGCCATAGTTTAAGTTGTTCAACAATCGGTTTATAACTTTAGAATATCGGTTAAATCGGTTAAACTTGGGTTTTCTTTGTTTACTTTGTGCAACAATGAAATACGGTATTTCGTTGCCCAACAAAGGAATATCAGCAAAGGGTCGTTTTTCCGGCCTCCAACAATAACAGAATATTAAGAAACATTCGATGTTTTGTTAAAAACGTCGGTCTGTTAGTTTGCTTTGTTGCCCTAACACACTGCGACTCCATAGCGTTTAATTTTTTTGTTTCCATTGTTTAAGTTGTTCAACAATCGGTTTATAACGTTAAAATATAGGTTCAATCGGTTACACGTGGATTTTCATTGTTTAAGATGTACAACAATGGAATACGGTATTTCGTTACCCAACAATGGAATGTAAGCAAAGGATCGGTTTTGCGGGCTCCAACAATAACAGAATATGAAGAAACATTCGGTTTTGCGTTAAAAAAGTCGGTCTGTAAGAATGCTTTTTTGTACTAACACGATTTGACTCCATGGCATTTAATTTATATGTTTCCATTGTTTAAGTTGTTCAACAATCGGTTTATAACGTTAAAATATCGGTTCAATCGGTTAAACTTGGCTTTTCTTTGTTTAAAACATCGGTTTAAATTTTTTAAAAAGGTGGCTTTGTTAGTTTGCTTTGATGTCCTTACACACTGAGACTCCATGGCATTTAATTTATTTGTTTCCATTGTTTAATTTTTTCAACTATCGGTTTATAACGTTAAAATATCGGTTCAATCGGTAACACGTGGCTTTTCATTGTTTACTTTGTGACAAAATGGAATTCGGCATTTCGTTGCCAACAATGGAACATAAGCAAAGAATTGGTTTTGAAGGCTCAAACTATAACCGAACATGAAGAAACATTCGGTGTTTTGTTAAAAACGTCGGTTTGTTTTTTGCTTTGTTGTCCTAACACACTGCGACTCCATGTCGTTTAATTTATTTGTTTCCATTGTTTAAGCGGTTCAACAATCGGTTTAGAACGATTAAAATATCGGTTCAATCGGTAACACGTTGCTTTTCCTTGGTTACTTTGTGCAACAATGGAATACGGTATTTCGTTGCCCAACAATGGAATATAAGCAAAGGATCGGTTTTGCGGGCTCCAACAACAACCGAATATGAAGAAACATTCGATGTTTTGTTAAAAAACGTCGGTTTGTTAGTTTGCTTTGTTGTCCTAACTCACTGCGACTCCATGGCGTTTAATTATTTTGTTTCCATTGTTTAAGTTGTTCAACAATCGGTTTATAACGTTAAAATATCGGTTCAATCGGTGACACGTGGCTTTACTTTGTTTAAGTTGTACAACAATGGAATACGGTATTTCGTTACCCAACAATGGAATGTAAGCAAAGGATCGGTTTTGCGGGCTCCAACAATAACAGAATATGAAGAAACATTCGGTTTTGCGTTAAAAAAGTCGGTCTGTAAGACTGCTTTTTTATACTAACACGATTTGACTCCATGGCATTTAATTTATATGTTTCCATTGTTTAAGTTGTTCAAGAATCGGTTTATAACGTTAAAATATCGGTTCAATCGGTTAAACTTGGCTTTTCTTTGTTTAAAACGTCGGTTTAAATTTTTTAAAAACGTCGGCTTGTTAGTTTGCTTTGTTGTCCTAAAACACTATAACTATAACGTTAAAATATCGGTTCAATCGGTTAAACTTGGCCTTTCTTTGTTTAAAACGTCGGTTTAAATTTTTTTAAAACGTCGGTTTGTTAGTTTGCTTTGTTGTCCTAACACACTGCGACTCCATGGCATTTAACTTATGTGTTTCCATTGTTTAAGTTTTTCAACAATCGGTTTATAACGTTAAAATATCGGTTAAATCGGGAACACGTGGCTTTTCTTTGTTTACATTGTGCAACAATGGAATACGGTATTTCCTTTCATAACAATGGAATATGAGCAAAGGATCGGTTTTGCGGGCTCCAACAACAACCGAATATGAAGAAACATTCGATGTTTTGTTAAAAACGTCGGTTTGTTAGTTTGCTTTGTTGTCCTAACATACTGCGACTCCATGGCATTTAATTTATATGTTTCCATTGTTTAAGTTGTTCAACAATCGGTATATAACGTTAAAATATCGGTTCAATCGGGACAGGTGGCTTTTCTTTTTTACATTGTGTAACAATGGAATACGGTATTTCCTTTAATAACAATGGAATATAAGCAAAGGATCGGTTTTGCGGGCTCCAACAATAACCGAATATGAAGAAACATTCGGTGTTTTGTTAAAAACGTCGGTTTGTTAGTTTGCTATCAAAGTCCTTACACACTGAGACTCCATGGCATTTAATTTATTTGTTTCCATTGTTTAATTTGTACAACAATCGGTTTATAACGTTAAAATATCGGTTCAATCGGTAACACGTGGCTTTTCATTGTTTACTTTGTGCAACAATGGTATACGGTATTTCGTTGTCAACAATGGAACATAAGCAAAGAATCGGTTTTGAAGGCTCAAACTATAACCGAATATGAAGAAACATTCGGTGTTTTGTTAAAAACGTCGGTTTGTTTGTTGCATTGTTGTCGTAACACACTGCGACTCCATGGCATTTAATTTATTTGTTTCCATTGCTTAAGTTGTTCAACAATCGGTTTACAACCTTAAAATATCGGTTCAATCGGTAACACGTGGCTTTTCTTTGTTTACATTGTGCAACAATGGAACACGGTATTTCGTTGCCCAACAATGGAATATAAGCAAAGGATCGGTTTTGCGCACTCCAACAATAACAGAATATGAAGAAACATTTGGTGATTTTTTAAAAACGTCGGTCTGTTTGTGTGCTTTGTTGTCCTAACACACTGCGACTCCATGGCGTTTAATTTATTTGTTTCCATTGTTTAAGCGGTTCAACAATCGGTTTAGAACGATTAAAATATCGGTTCAATCGGTAACACGTTGCTTTTCCTTGTTTACTTTGTGCAACAATGGAATACTTTATTTCGTTGCCCAACAATGTAATATAAGCAAAGGATCGGTTTTGCGGGCTCCAACAACAACCGAATATGAAGAAACATTCGATGTTTTGTTAAAAACGTCGGTTTGTTAGTTTGCTTTGTTGTCCTAACACACTGCGACTCCATGGCGTTTAATTTTTTTGTTTCCATTGTTTAAGTTGTTCAACAATCGGTTTATAACGTTAAAATATCGGTTCAATCGGTGACACGTGGCTTTACTTTGCTTACTTTGTGCAACAACGGAATACGGTATATCATTGCCTAACAATGGCTAATAAGCAAAGGATTGGTTTTGCGGCCTCCAACAATAACAGAATATGAAGAAGCATTCGATGTTTTGTTAAAAACGTCGGTTTGTTAGTTTGCTTTGTTGTCCTAACACACTGCGACTCCATGGCGTTTAATTTTTTTGTTTCCATTGTTTAAGTTGTTCAACAATCGGTTTATAACGTTAAAATATCGGTTCAATCGGTGACACGTGGCTTTACTTTGCTTACTTTGTGCAACAACGGAATACGGTATTTCGTTGCCCAACAATGTAATATAAGCAAAGGATCGGTTTTGCGGGCTCCAACAACAACCGAATATGAAGAAACATTCGATGTTTTGTTAAAAACGTCGGTTTGTTAGTTTGCTTTGTTGTCCTAACACACTGCGACTCCATGGCATTTAATTTATTTGTTTCCATTGTTTAAGTTGTTCAACAATCGGTTTACAACCTTAAAATATCGGTTCAATCGGTAACACGTGGCTTTTCTTTGTTTACATTGTGCAACAATGGAACACGGTATTTCGTTGTCCAACAATGGAATATAAGCAAAGGATCGGTTTTGCGGGCTCCAACAATAACAGAAAATGTAGAAACATTCGGTTTTGCGTTAAAAACGTCGGTCTGTTTGTGTGCTTTGTTGTCCAAACACACTGCGACTCCATGTAGTTTAATTTTTTTGTTTCCATTGTTTAAGCGGTTCATCAATCGGTTTAGAACGATTAAAATATCGGTTCAATCGGTAACACGTTGCTTTTCCTTGTTTACTTTGTGCAACAATGGAATACGGTATATCGTTTCCCAACAATGGAATATAAGCAAAGGATCGGTTTTGCGCACTCCAACAATAACAGAATATGAAGAAACATTTGGCGATTTTTTAAAAACGTCGGTTTGTTCGTTTGCTTTGTTGTCCTAACACACTGCGACTCCATGGCGTTTAATTTATTTGTTTCCATTGTTTAAGTGGGTCAACAATCGGTTTATAACGATTAAAATATCTGCTCAATCGGTAACACGAGACTTTTCTTTGGTTACTTTGTGCAACAATGGAATACGGTATTTCGTTGCCCAACAATGGAATATAAGCAAAGGATCGGTTTTGCGGGCTCCAACAACAAGCGAATATGAAGAAACATTCGTTGTTTTGTTAAAAACGTCGGTTTGTTAGTTTGCTTTGTTGTCCTAACACACTGTGACTCCATGGCGTTTAATTTTTTTGTTTCCATTGTTTAAGTTGTTCAACAATCGGTTTACAACCTTAAAATATCGGTTCTATCGGTAACACGTGGCTTTTCTTTGTTTACATTGTGCAACAATGGAACACGGTATTTCGTTGCCCAACAATGGAATATAAGCAAAGGATCGGTTTCGCGCACTCCAACAATAACAGAATATGAAGAAACATTTGGTGATTTTTTAAAAACGTCGGTCTGTTTGTGTGCTTTGTTGTCCTAACACACTGCGACTCCATGGCGTTTAATTTTTTTGTTTCCATTGTTTAATTTGTTCAACAATCGGTTTATAACGTTAAAATATCGGTTCAATCGGTAACACGTGGCTTTTCATTGTTTACTTTGTGCAACAATGGAATACGGTATATCGTTTCCCAACAATGGAATATAAGCAAAGGATCGGTTTTGCGCACTCCAACAATAACAGAATATGAAGAAACATTTGGCGATTTTTTAAAAACGTCGGTTTGTTCGTTTGCTTTGTTGTCCTAAAACACTGCGACTCCATGGCGTTTAATTTTTTTGTTTCCATTGTTTAAGTTGTTCAACAATCGGTTTATAACGTTAAAATATCGGTTCAATCGGTGACACGTGGCTTTACTTTGCTTACTTTGTGCAACATCGGAATACGTTATATCATTGCCTAACAATGGCTAATAAGCAAAGGATCGGTTTTGCGCACTCCAACAATAACAGAATATGAAGAAACATTTGGCGATTTTTTAAAAACGTCGGTTTGTTCGTTTGCTTTGTTGTCCTAACATATTGCGACTCCATGGCGTTTAATTTATTTGTTTCCATTGTTTAAGTGGGTCAACAATCGGTTTATAACGATTAAAATATCTGCTCAATCGGTAACACGAGACTTTTCTTTGGTTACTTTGTGCAACAATGGAATACGGTATTTCGTTGCCCAACAATGGAATATAAGCAAAGGATCGGTTTTGCGGGCTCCAACAACAACCGAATATGAAGAAACATTCGATGTTTTGTTAAAAACGTCGGTTTGTTAGTTTGCTTTGTTGTCCTAAAACACTGCGACTCCATGGCATTTAATTTATTTGTTTCCATTGTTTAAGTTGTTCAACAATCGGTTTACAACCTTAAAATATCGGGTCAATCGGTAACACGTGGCTTTTCTTTGTTTACGTTGTGCAACAATGGAACACGGTATTTCGTTGCCCAACAATGGAATATAAGCAAAGAATCGGTTTTGCGGGCTCCAACAATAACAGAAAATGTAGAAACATTCGGTTTTGCGTTAAAAACGTCGGTCTGTTTGTGTGCTTTGTTGTCCAAACACACTGCGACTCCATGTCGTTTAATTTTTTTGTTTCCATTGTTTAAGTTGTTCAACAATCGGTTTACAACCTTAAAATATCGGTTCAATCGGTAACACGTGGCTTTTCTTTGTTTACATTGTGCAACAATGGAACACGGTATTTCGTTGTCCAACAATGGAATATAAGCAAAGGATCGGTTTTGCGGGCTCCAACAATAACAGAAAATGTAGAAACATTCGGTTTTGCGTTAAAAACGTCGGTCTGTTTTTGTGCTTTGTTGTCCAAACACACTGCGACTCCATGTCGTTTAATTTTTTTGTTTCCATTGTTTAAGCGGTTCAACAATCGGTTTAGAACGATTAAAATATCGGTTCAATCGGTAACACGTTGCTTTTCCTTGTTTACTTTGTGCAACAATGGAATACGGTATATCGTTTCCCAACAATGGAATATAAGCAAAGGATTGGTTTTGCGCACTCCAACAATAACAGAATATGAAGAAACATTTGGCGATTTTTTAAAAACGTCGGTTTGTTCGTTTGCTTTGTTGTCCTAACACACTGCGACTCCATGGCGTTTAATTTATTTGTTTCCATTGTTTAAGTGGGTCAACAATCGGTTTATAACGATTAAAATATCTGCTCAATCGGTAACACGAGACTTTTCTTTGGTTACTTTGTGCAACAATGGAATACGGTATTTCGTTGCCCAACAATGGAATATAAACAAAGGATCGGTTTTGCGGGCTCCAACAACAACCGAATATGAAGAGACATTCGATGTTTTGTTAAAAACGTCGGTTTGTTAGTTTGCTTTGTTGTCCTAACACACTACGACTCCATGGCGTTTAATTTTTTTGTTTCCATTGTTTAAGTTGTTCAACAATCGGTTTACAACCTTAAAATATCGGTTCTATCGGTAACACGTGGCTTTTCTTTGTTTACATTGTGCAACAATGGAACACGGTATTTCGTTGCCCAACAATGGAATATAAGCAAAGGATCGGTTTCGCGCACTCCAACAATAACAGAATATGAAGAAACATTTGGTGATTTTTTAAAAACGTCGGTCTGTTTGTGTGCTTTGTTGTCCTAACACACTGCGACTCCATGGCGTTTAATTTTTTTGTTTCCATTGTTTAATTTGTTCAACAATCGGTTTATAACGTTAAAATATCGGTTCAATCGGTAACACGTGGCTTTTCATTGTTTACTTTGTGCAACAATGGAATACGGTATATCGTTTCCCAACAATGGAATATAAGCAAAGGATCGGTTTTGCGCACTCCAACAATAACAGAATATGAAGAAACATTTGGCGATTTTTTAAAAACGTCGGTTTGTTCGTTTGCTTTGTTGTCCTAAAACACTGCGACTCCATGGCGTTTAATTTTTTTGTTTCCATTGTTTAAGTTGTTCAACAATCGGTTTATAACGTTAAAATATCGGTTCAATCGGTGACACGTGGCTTTACTTTGCTTACTTTGTGCAACATCGGAATACGTTATATCATTGCCTAACAATGGCTAATAAGCAAAGGATCGGTTTTGCGCACTCCAACAATAACAGAATATGAAGAAACATTTGGCGATTTTTTAAAAACGTCGGTTTGTTCGTTTGCTTTGTTGTCCTAACATATTGCGACTCCATGGCGTTTAATTTATTTGTTTCCATTGTTTAAGTGGGTCAACAATCGGTTTATAACGATTAAAATATCTGCTCAATCGGTAACACGAGACTTTTCTTTGGTTACTTTGTGCAACAATGGAATACGGTATTTCGTTGCCCAACAATGGAATATAAGCAAAGGATCGGTTTTGCGGGCTCCAACAACAACCGAATATGAAGAAACATTCGATGTTTTGTTAAAAACGTCGGTTTGTTAGTTTGCTTTGTTGTCCTAAAACACTGCGACTCCATGGCATTTAATTTATTTGTTTCCATTGTTTAAGTTGTTCAACAAACGGTTTACAACCTTAAAATATCGGGTCAATCGGTAACACGTGGCTTTTCTTTGTTTACGTTGTGCAACAATGGAACACGGTATTTCGTTGCCCAACAATGGAATATAAGCAAAGAATCGGTTTTGCGGGCTCCAACAATAACAGAAAATGTAGAAACATTCGGTTTTGCGTTAAAAACGTCGGTCTGTTTGTGTGCTTTGTTGTCCAAACACACTGCGACTCCATGTCGTTTAATTTTTTTGTTTCCATTGTTTAAGTTGTTCAACAATCGGTTTACAACCTTAAAATATCGGTTCAATCGGTAACACGTGGCTTTTCTTTGTTTACATTGTGCAACAATGGAACACGGTATTTCGTTGTCCAACAATGGAATATAAGCAAAGGATCGGTTTTGCGGGCTCCAACAATAACAGAAAATGTAGAAACATTCGGTTTTGCGTTAAAAACGTCGGTCTGTTTTTGTGCTTTGTTGTCCAAACACACTGCGACTCCATGTCGTTTAATTTTTTTGTTTCCATTGTTTAAGCGGTTCAACAATCGGTTTAGAACGATTAAAATATCGGTTCAATCGGTAACACGTTGCTTTTCCTTGTTTACTTTGTGCAACAATGGAATACGGTATATCGTTTCCCAACAATGGAATATAAGCAAAGGATTGGTTTTGCGCACTCCAACAATAACAGAATATGAAGAAACATTTGGCGATTTTTTAAAAACGTCGGTTTGTTCGTTTGCTTTGTTGTCCTAACACACTGCGACTCCATGGCGTTTAATTTATTTGTTTCCATTGTTTAAGTGGGTCAACAATCGGTTTATAACGATTAAAATATCTGCTCAATCGGTAACACGAGACTTTTCTTTGGTTACTTTGTGCAACAATGGAATACGGTATTTCGTTGCCCAACAATGGAATATAAACAAAGGATCGGTTTTGCGGGCTCCAACAACAACCGAATATGAAGAGACATTCGATGTTTTGTTAAAAACGTCGGTTTGTTAGTTTGCTTTGTTGTCCTAACACACTACGACTCCATGGCGTTTAATTTTTTTGTTTCCATTGTTTAAGTTGTTCAACAATCGGTATATAACGTTAAAATATCGGTTCAATCGGGACACGTGGCTTTTCTTTGTTTACTTTGTGCAACAATGGTATACGGTATTTCGTTCCCAACAATGGAACATAAGCAAAGAATCGGTTTTGAAGGCTCAAACTATAACCGAATATGAAGAAACATTCGGTGTTTTGTTAAAAACGTCGGTTTGTTTTTTGCATTGTTGTCCTAACACACTGCGACTCCATGGCATTTAATTTATTTGTTTCCATTGTTTAAGTTGTTCAACAATCGGTTTACAACCTTAAAATATCGGTTCTATCGGTAACACGTGGCTTTTCTTTGTTTACATTGTGCAACAATGGAACACGGTATTTCGTTGCCCAACAATGGAATATAAGCAAAGGATCGGTTTCGCGCACTCCAACAATAACAGAATATGAAGAAACATTTGGTGATTTTTTAAAAACGTCGGTCTGTTTGTGTGCTTTGTTGTCCTAACACACTGCGACTCCATGGCGTTTAATTTATTTGTTTCCATTGTTTAAGCGGTTCAACAATCGGTTTAGATTGATTAAAATATCGGTTCAATCGGTAACACGTTGCTTTTCCTTGTTTACTTTGTGCAACAATGGAATACGGTATTTCGTTGCCCAACAATGGAATATAAGCAAAGGATCGGTTTTGCGGGCTCCAACAATAACCGAATATGAAGAAACATTCGGTGTTTTGTTAAAAACGTCGGTTTGTTAGTTTGCTATCAAAGTCCTTACACACTGAGACTCCATGGCATTTAATTTATTTGTTTCCATTGTTTAATTTGTTCAACAATCGGTTTATAACGATTAAAATATCTGCTCAATCGGTAACACGAGACTTTTCTTTGGTTACTTTGTGCAACAATGGAATACGGTATTTCGTTGCCCAACAATGGAATATAAGCAAAGGATCGGTTTTGCGGGCTCCAACAACAACCGAATATGAAGAAACATTCGATGTTTTGTTAAAAACGTCGGTTTGTTAGTTTGCTTTGTTGTCCTAAAACACTGCGACTCCATGGCGTTTAATTTTTTTGTTTCCATTGTTTAAGTTGTTCAACAATCGGTTTATAACGTTAAAATATCGGTTCAATCGGTGACACGTGGCTTTACTTTGCTTACTTTGTGCAACAGCGGAATACGGTATATCATTGCCTGACAATGGCTAATAAGCAAAGGATTGGCTTTGCGGCCTCCAACAATAACAGAATATGAAGAAACATTCGATGTTTTGTTAAAAACGTCGGTTTGTTAGTTTGCTTTGTTGTCCTAACACACTGAGACTACATGGCGTTTAATTTTTTTGTTTCCATTGTTTAAGTTGTTCAACAATCGGTTTATAACGTTAAAATATCGGTTCAATCGGTGACACGTGGCTTTACTTTGCTTACTTTGTGCAACAATGCAATACGGTATTTCGTTGCCCAACAATGGAATATAAGCAAAGGATCGGTTTTGCAGGCTCCAACAACAACCGAATATGAAGAAACATTCGATGTTTTGTTAAAAACGTCGGTTTGTTAGTTTGCTTTGTTGTCCTAACACACTGCGACTCCATGGCATTTAATTTATTTGTTTCCATTGTTTAAGTTGTTCAACAATCGGTTTACAACCTTAAAATATCGGTTCAATCGGTAACACGTGGCTTTTCTTTGTTTACATTGTGCAACAATGGAACACGGTATTTCGTTGCCCAACAATGGAATATAAGCAAAGGATCGGTTTTGCGGGCTCCAACAATAACAGAAAATGTAGAAACATTCGGTTTTGCGTTAAAAACGTCGGTCTGTTTGTGTGCTTTGTTGTCCAAACACACTGCGACTCCATGTCGTTTAATTTTTTTGTTTCCATTGTTTAAGCGGTTCAACAATCGGTTTAGAACGATTAAAATATCGGTTCAATCGGTAACACGTTGCTTTTCCTTGTTTACTTTGTGCAACAATGGAATACGGTATATCGTTTCCCAACAATGGAATACAAGCAAAGGACAGGTTTTGCGCACTCCAACAATAACAGAATATGAAGAAACATTTGGCGATATTTTAAAAACGTCGGTTTGTTCGTTTGCTTTGTTGTCCTAACACACTGCGACTCCATGGCGTTTAATTTATTTGTTTCCATTGTTTAAGTGGGTCAACAATCGGTTTATAACGATTAAAATATCTGCTCAATCGGTAACACGAGACTTTTCTTTGGTTACTTTGTGCAACAATGGAATACGGTATTTCGTTGCCCAACAATGGAATATAAGCAAAGGATCGGTTTTGCAGGCTCCAACAACAACCGAATATGAAGAAACATTCGATGTTTTGTTAAAAACGTCGGTTTGTTAGTTTGCTTTGTTGTCCTAACACACTGCGACTCCATGGCATTTAATTTATTTGTTTCCATTGTTTAAGTTGTTCAACAATCGGTTTACAACCTTAAAATATCGGTTCAATCGGTAACACGTGGCTTTTCTTTGTTTACATTGTGCAACAATGGAACACGGTATTTCGTTGCCCAACAATGGAATATAAGCAAAGGATCGGTTTTGCGGGCTCCAACAATAACAGAAAATGTAGAAACATTCGGTTTTGCGTTAAAAACGTCGGTCTGTTTGTGTGCTTTGTTGTCCAAACACACTGCGACTCCATGTCGTTTAATTTTTTTGTTTCCATTGTTTAAGCGGTTCAACAATCGGTTTAGAACGATTAAAATATCGGTTCAATCGGTAACACGTTGCTTTTCCTTGTTTACTTTGTGCAACAATGGAATACGGTATATCGTTTCCCAACAATGGAATACAAGCAAAGGACAGGTTTTGCGCACTCCAACAATAACAGAATATGAAGAAACATTTGGCGATTTTTTAAAAACGTCGGTTTGTTCGTTTGCTTTGTTGTCCTAACACACTGCGACTCCATGGCGTTTAATTTATTTGTTTCCATTGTTTAAGTGGGTCAACAATCGGTTTATAACGATTAAAATATCTGCTCAATCGGTAACACGAGACTTTTCTTTGGTTACTTTGTGCAACAATGGAATACGGTATTTCGTTACCCAACAATGGAATGTAAGCAAAGGATCGGTTTTGCGGGCTCCAACAATAACAGAATATGAAGAAACATTCGGTTTTGCGTTAAAAAAAACGGTCTGTAAGAGTGCTTTTTTGTACTAACACGATTTGACTCCATGGCATTTAATTTATATGTTTCCATTGTTTAAGTTGTTCAACAATCGGTTTATAACGTTAAAATATCGGTTCAATCGGGACACGTGGCTTTTCTTTGTTTACTTTGTGCAACAATGGTATACGGTATTTCGTTGCCAACAATGGAACATAAGCAAAGAATCGGTTTTGAAGGCTCAAACTATAACCGAATATGAAGAAACATTCGGTGTTTTGTTAAAAACGTCGGTTTGTTTTTTGCATTGTTGTCCTAACACACTGCGACTCCATGGCATTTAATTTATTTGTTTCCATTGTTTAAGTTGTTCAACAATCGGTTTACAACTTTAAAATATCGGTTCAATCGGTAACACGTGGCTTTTCTTTGTTTACATTGTGCAACAATGGAACACGGTATTTCGTTGCCCAACAATGGAATATAAGCAAAGGATCGGTTTTGCGCACTCCAACAATAACAGAATATGAAGAAACATTTGGTGATTTTTTAAAAAGGTCGGTCTGTTTGTGTGCTTTGTTGTCCTAACACACTGCGACTCCATGGCGTTTAATTTATTTGTTTCCATTGTTTAAGCGGTTCAACAATCGGTTTAGAACGATTAAAATATCGGTTCAATCGGTAACACGTTGCTTTTCCTTGTTTACTTTGTGCAACAATGGAATACGGTATATCGTTTCCCAACAATGGAATATAAGCAAAGGATCGGTTTTGCGCACTCCAACAATAACAGAATATGAAGAAACATTTGGCGATTTTTTAAAAACGTCGGTTTGTTCGTTTGCTTTGTTGTCCTAACACACTGCGACTCCATGGCGTTTAATTTATTTGTTTCCATTGTTTAAGTGGGTCAACAATCGGTTTATAACGATTAAAATATCTGCTCAATCGGTAACACGAGACTTTTCTTTGGTTACTTTGTGCAACAATGGAATACGGTATTTCGTTGCCTAACAATGGAATATAAGCAAAGGATCGGTTTTGCGGGCTCCAACAACAACCGAATATGAAGAAACATTCGATGTTTTGTTAAAAACGTCGGTTTGTTAGTTTGCTTTGTTGTCCTAACACACTGCGACTCCATGGCATTTAATTTATATGTTTCCATTGTTTAAGTTGTTCAACAATCGGTATATAACGTTAAAATATCGGTTCAATCGGGACACGTGGCTTTTCTTTGTTTACATTGTGCAACAATGGAATACGGTATTTCCTTTCATAACAATGGAATATAAGCAAACGATCGGTTTGGCGGGCTCCAACAATAACCGAATATGAAGAAACATTCGGTGTTTTGTTAAAAACGTCGGTTTGTTAGTTTGCTATCAAAGTCCTTACACACTGAGACTCCATGGCATTTAATTTATTTGTTTCCATTGTTTAATTTGTTCAACAATCGGTTTATAACGTTAAAATATCGGTTCAATCGGTAACACGTGGCTTTTCTTTGTTTACATTGTGCAACAATGGAACACGGTATTTCGTTGCCCAACAATGGAATATAAGCAAAGGATCGGTTTTGCGCACTCCAACAATAACAGAATATGAAGAAACATTTGGTGATTTTTTAACAACGTCGGTCTGTTTGTGTGCTTTGTTGTCCTAACACACTGCGAATCCATGGCGTTTAATTTATTTGTTTCCATTGTTTAAGCGGTTCAACAATCGGTTTAGAACGATTAAAATATCGGTTCAATCGGTAACACGTTGCTTTACCTTGTTTACTTTGTGCAACAATGGAATACGGTATATCGTTTCCCAACAATGGAATATAAGCAAAGGATCGGTTTTGCGCACTCCAGCAATAACAGAATATGAAGAAACATTTGGCGATTTTTTAAAAACGTCGGTTTGTTCGTTTGCTTTGTTGTCCTAACACACTGCGACTCCATGGCGTTTAATTTATTTGTTTCCATTGTTTAAGGGGTCAACAATCGGTTTATAACGATTAAAATATCTGCTCAGTCGGTAACACTAGACTTTTCTTTGGTTACTTTGTGCAACAATGGAATACGGTATTTCGTTGCCCAACAATGGAATGTAAGCAAAGGATCGGTTTTGCGGGCTCCAACAATAACAGAATATGAAGAAACATTCGGTTTTGCGTTAAAAAAGTCGGTCTGTAAGAGTGCTTTTTTGTACTAACACGATTTGACTCCATGGCATTTAATTTATATGTTTCCATTGTTTAAGTTGTTCAACAATCGGTTTATAACGTTAAAATATCGGTTCAATCGGTTAAACTTGGCTTTTCTTTGTTTAAAACGTCGGTGTAAATTTTTTAAAAACGTCGGTTTGTTTTTTGCATTGTTGTCCTAACACTCTGCGACTCCATGGCATTTATTTTATATGTTTCCATTGTTTAAGTTGTTCAACAATCGGTTTACAACCTTAAAATATCGGTTCAATCGGTAACACGTGGCTTTTCTTTGTTTACATTGTGCAACAATGGAACACGGTATTTCGTTGCCCAACAATGGAATATAAGCAAAGGATCGGTTTTGCGCACTCCAACAATAACAGAATATGAAGAAACTTTTGGTGATTTTTTAAAAACGTCGGTCTGTTTGTGTGCTTTGTTGTCCTAACAAACTGCGACTCCATGGCGTTTAATTTATTTGTTTCCATTGTTTAAGCGGTTCAACAATCGGTTTAGAACGATTAAAATATCGGTTCAATCGGCAACACGTTGCTTTTCCTTGTTTACTTTGTGCAACAATGGAATACGGTATTTCGTTCCCCAACAATGTAATATAAGCAAAGGATCGGTTTTGCGGGCTCCAACAACAACCGAATATGAAGAAACATTCGATGTTTTGTTAAAAACGTCGGTTTGTTAGTTTGCTTTGTTGTCCTAACACACTGCGACTCCATGGCATTTAATTTATATGTTTCCATTGTTTAAGTTGTTCAACAATCGGTATATAACGTTAAAATATCGGTTCAATCGGGACACGTGTCTTTTCTTTGTTTACATTGTGCAACAATGGAATACGGTATTTCCTTTCATAACAATGGAATATAAGCAAAGGATCGGTTTTGCGGGCTCCAACAATAACCGAATATGAAGAAACATTCGGTGTTTTGTTAAAAACGTCGGTTTGTTAGTTTGCTATCAAAGTCCTTACACACTGAGACTCCATGGCATTTAATTTATTTGTTTCCATTGTTTAATTTGTTCAACAATCGGTTTACAACGTTAAAATATCGGTTCAATCGGTAACACGTGGCTTTTCATTGTTTACTTTGTGCAACAATGGTATACGGTATTTCGTTGCCAACAATGGAACATAAGCAAAGAATCGGGTTTGAAGGCTCAAACTATAACCGAATATGAAGAAACATTCGGTGTTTTGTTAAAAACGTCGGTTTGTTTTTTGCATTGTTGTCCTAACACACTGCGACTCCATGGCATTTAATTTATTTGTTTCCATTGTTTAAGTTGTTCAACAATCGGTTTATAACGTTAAAATATCGGTTCAATCGGTGACACGTGGCTTTACTTTGCTTACTTTGTGCAACAACGGAATACGGTATATCATTGCCTAACAATGGCTAATAAGCAAAGGATTGGTTTTGCGGCCTCCAACAATAACAGGATATGAAGAAACATTCGATGTTTTGTTAAAAACGTCGGTCTGTTAGTTTGCTTTGTTGTCCTAATACACTGCGACTCCATAGCGTTTAATTATTTTTTTCCATTGTTTAAGATGTTCAACAATCGGTTTATAACGTTAAAATATCGGTTCAATCGGTGACACGTGGCTTTATTTTGTTTACTTTGTGCAACAACGGAACACGGTATATCATTGCCTAACAATGGCTAATGAGCAAAGGATTGGTTTTGCGGCCTCCAACAATAACAGAATATGAAGAAACATTCGATGTTTTTTTAAAAACGTCGGTCTGTTAGTTTGCTTTGTTGTCCTAACACACTGCGACTCCATAGCGTTTAATTTTTTTTCCATTGTTTAAGATGTTCAACAATCGGTTTATAACGTTAAAATATCGGTTCAATCAGTAACACGTGGCTTTTCATTTTTTACTTTGTGAAACAATGGAATACGGTATTTCGTTGCCAACAATGGAACATAAGCAAAGAATCGGTTTTGAAGGCTCAAACTATAACCGAATATGAAGAAACATGCGGTTTTGCGTTAAAAACGTCGGTCTGTTAGTGTGCTTCGTTGCCCTAACACAATTTGACTCCATGGCGTTTAATGTATTTGTTGCCATAGTTCAAGTGGTTCAACAATCGGTTTATAACTTTAGAATATCAGTCAAATCGGTTAAACTTGGCTTTTCTTTGTTTACTTTGTGCAACAATGGAATACGGTATGTCGTTGCCCAACAATGGAATATAAGCAAAGGATCGGTTTTGCGGGCTCCAACAACAACCGAATATGAAGAAACATTCGATGTTTTGTTACAAACGTCGGTTTGTTAGTTTGCTTTGTTGTCCTAACACACTGCGACTCCATGGCGTTTAATTTTTTTTTCCATTGTTTAAGTTGTTCAACAATCGGTTTATAACGTTAAAATATCGGTTCAATCGGTGACACGTGGCTTTACTTTGTTTACTTTGTGCAAAAACGGAATACGGTATATCGTTGACTAACAATGGCTAATAAGCAAAGGATCGTTTTTCCGGCCTCCAACAATAACAGAATATGAAGAAACATTCGATGTTTTGTTAAAAACGGCGGTCTGTTAGTTTGCTTTGTTGTCCTAACACACTGCGACTCCATAGCGTTTAATTTTTTTGTTTCCATTGTTTAAGATGTTCAACAATCGGTTTATAACGTTAAAATATAGGTTCAATCGGTAACACGTGGCTTTTCATTGTTTAAGTTGTACAACAATGGAATACGGTATTTCGTTACCCAACAATGGAATGTAAGCAAAGGATCGGTTTTGCGGGCTCCAACAATAACCAAATATGAAGAAACATTCGGTGTTTTGTTAAAAACGTCGGTTTGTTAGTTTGCTTTGATGTCCTAACACACTGAGACTCCATGGTATTTAATTTATTTGTTTTCATTGCTTAATTTGTTCAATAATCGGTTTATAACGTTAAAATAACGGTTAAATCGTAACACGTGGCTTTTCATTGTTTACTTTGTGCAACAATGGAATACGGTATTTCGTTGCCAACAATGGAACAAAAGCAAAGAATCGGTTTTGAAGGCTCAAAATATAACCGAATCTGAAGAAACATTCGGTGTTTTGTTAAAAACGTCGGTTTGTTTTTTGCTTTGTTGTTCTAACACACTGCGACTCCATGGCATTTATTTTATTTGTTTCCATTGTTTAAGTTGTTCAACAATCGGTTTACAACCTTAAAATATCGGTTCAATCGGTAACACGTTGCTTTTCCTTGTTTACTTTGTGCAACAATGGAATACGGTACATCGTTGCCCAACAATGGAATATAAGCAAAGGATCGGTTTTGCGCACTCCAACAAAAACAGAATATGAGGAAACATTTGGTGATTTTTTAAAAACTTCGGTTTGTTCGTTTGCTTTGTTGTCCTAACACACTGCGACTCCATGGCGTTTAATTTATTTTTTTTCATTGTTTAAGTGGGTCAACAATCGGTTTATAACGATTAAAATATCTCCTCAAACGGTAACACGAGACTTTTCTTTGGTTACTTTGTGCAACAATGGAATACGGTATTTCGTTGCCCAACAATGGAATATAAGCAAAGGATCGGTTTTGCGGGCTCCAACAACAACCGAATATGAAGAAACATTCGATGTTCTGTTAAAAACGTCGGTTTGTTTGTTTGCTTTGTTGTCCTAACACACTGCGACTACATGGCGTTTAATTTTTTTGTTTCCATTGTTTAAGTTGTTCAACAATCGGTTTATAACGTTAAAATATCGGTTCAATCGGTGACACGTGGCTTTACTTTGTTTACTTTGTGCAACAACGGAATACGATATTTCGTTGACTAACAATGGCTAATAAGCAAAGGATTGGTTTTGCGGGCTACAACAATAACAGAATATGAAGAAACATTCGATGTTTTTTAAAAACGACGGTTTGTTAGTTTGCTTTGATGTCCTTACACACTGAGACTCCATGGCATTTAATTTATTTGTTTTCAATGTTTAATTTATTCAACAATCGGTTTATAACGTTAAAATATCGGTTCAATCGGTAACACGTGGCTTTTCTTTGTTTACATTGTGCAAGAATGGAAAACGGTATTTCGTTGCCCAACAATGGAATATAGCAAAGGATCGGTTTTGCGGGCTCCAACAACAATCGAATATGAAGGAACATTCGATGTTTTGTTAAAAACTTCGGTTTGTTAGTTTGCTTTGTTGTCCTAACACACTGCGACTCCATGGCGTTTAATTTTTTTGTTTCCATTGTTTAAGTTGTTCAACAATCGGTTTATAACGTTAAAATATCGGTTCAATCGGTGACACGTGGCTTTACTTTGTTTACTTTGTGCAACAACGGAATACGATATTTCGTTGCCTAACAATGGCTAATAAGCAAAGGATTGGTTTTGTGGGCTACAACAATAACAGAATATAAAGAAACATTCGGTTTTGCGTTAAAAACGTCGGTCTGTTAGTGTGCTTCGTTGTCCTAACACAATTTGACTCCATGGCGTTTAATGTATTTGTTGCCATAGTTTAAGTTGTTCAACAATCGGTTTATAACTTTAGAATATCGATTCAATCGGTTAAACTTGGCTTTTCTTTGTTTACTTTGTGCAACAATGGAATACGGTATGTCGTTGCCCAACTATGGAATATCAGCAAAGGATCGTTTTTGCGGCCTCCAACAACAACAGAATATGAAGAAACATTCGATGTTTTGTTAAAAACGTCGGTCTGTTAGTTTGCTTTGTTGTCCTAACACACTGCGACTCCATGGCATTTAATTTATTTGTTTAAATTGTTTAAGTTGTTCAACAATCGGTTTAAAACGTTAAAATATCGGTTCAATCGGTAACACGTGGCTTTTCTTTGTTTACATTGTGCAAAAATGGAATACGGTATTTCCTTTCATAACTATAGAATATAAGCAAAGGATCGGTTTTGAGGGCTCCAACAATAACCGAATATGAAGAAACATTCGGTGTTTTGTTAAAAACGTCGGTTTGTTAGTTTGCTTTGATGTCCTTACACACTGAGACTCCATGGCATTTAATTTATTTGTTTTCATTGTTTAATTTGTTCAACAATCGGTTTATAACGTTAAAATATCGGTTCAATCGGTAACACGTGGCTTTTTATTGTTTACTTTGTGCAACAAGGGAATACGGTATTTCGTTGCCCAACAGTGGAATATGAGCAAAGGATCGGTTTTGCGGGCTCTAACAATAATAGAAATTGAAGAAACATTCGGTTTTGCGTTAAAAACGTCGGTCTGTTTGTGTGCTTTGTTGTCCTAACAAACTGCGACTCCATGGCGTTTAATTTATTTGTTTCCATTTTTAAGTTGTTCAACAAATGGTTTAACACGTTAAAATAGCAGTTCAATCGGTAACACGTGGCTTTTCTTTGTTTACATTGTGCAACAATGGAACACGGTATTTCATTGCCCAACAATGGAATATAAGCAAAGGATCGGTTTTGCGGGCTCCAACAATAACCGAATATGAAGAAACATTCGGTGTTTTGTTAAAAACGTCGCTTTGTTAGTTTGCTTTGATGTCCTTACACACTGAAACTCCATGGCATTTAATTTATTTGTTTTCATTGTTTAATTTTTTCAACAATCGGTTTATAACGTTAAAATATCGGTTCAATCGGTAACACGTGGCTTTTCTTTGTTTACATTGTGCAAGAATGGAAAACGGTATTTCGTTGCCCAACAATGGAATATAGCAAAGGATCGGTTTTGCGGGCTCCAACAACAACCGAATATGAAGGAACATTCGATGTTTTGTTAAAAACTTCGGTTTGTTAGTTTGCTTTGTTGTCCTAACACACTGCGACTCCATGGCGTTTAATTTTTTTGTTTCCATTGTTTAAGTTGTTCAACAATCGGTTTATAACGTTAAAATATCGGTTCAATCGGTGACACGTGGCTTTACTTTGTTTACTTTGTGCAACAACGGAATACGATATTTCGTTGCCTAACAATGGCTAATAAGCAAAGGATTGGTTTTGTGGGCTACAACAATAACAGAATATAAAGAAACATTCGGTTTTGCGTTAAAAACGTCGGTCTGTTAGTGTGCTTCGTTGTCCTAACACAATTTGACTCCATGGCGTTTAATGTATTTGTTGCCATAGTTTAAGTTGTTCAACAATCGGTTTATAACTTTAGAATATCGATTCAATCGGTTAAACTTGGCTTTTCTTTGTTTACTTTGTGCAACAATGGAATACGGTATGTCGTTGCCCAACTATGGAATATCAGCAAAGGATCGTTTTTGCGGCCTCCAACAACAGAATATGAAGAAACATTCGATGTTTTGTTAAAAACGTCGGTCTGTTAGTTTGCTTTGTTGTCCTAACACACTGCGACTCCATGGCATTTAATTTATTTGTTTAAATTGTTTAAGTTGTTCAACAATCGGTTTAAAACGTTAAAATATCGGTTCAATCGGTAACACGTGGCTTTTCTTTGTTTACATTGTGCAAAAATGGAATACGGTATTTCCTTTCATAACTATGGAATATAAGCAAAGGATCGGTTTTGAGGGCTCCAACAATAACCGAATATGAAGAAAAATTCGGTGTTTTGTTAAAAACGTCGGTTTGTTAGTTTGCTTTGATGTCCTTACACACTGAGACTCCATGGCATTTAATTTATTTGTTTTCATTGTTTAATTTGTTCAACAATCGGTTTATAACGTTAAAATATCGGTTCAATCGGTAACACGTGGCTTTTTATTGTTTACTTTGTGCAACAATGGAATACGGTATTTCGTTGCCCAACAGTGGAATATGAGCAAAGGATCGGTTTTGCGGGCTCTAACAATAATAGAAATTGAAGAAACATTCGGTTTTGCGTTAAAAACGTCGGTCTGTTTGTGTGCTTTGTTGTCCTAACAAACTGCGACTCCATGGCGTTTAATTTATTTGTTTCCATTTTTAAGTTGTTCAACAAATGGTTTAACACGTTAAAATAGCAGTTCAATCGGTAACACGTGGCTTTTCTTTGTTTACATTGTGCAACAATGGAACACGGTATTTCTTTGCCCAACAATGGAATATAAGCAAAGGATCGGTTTTGCGGGCTCCAACAATAACCGAATATGAAGAAACATTCGGTGTTTTGTTAAAAACGTCGCTTTGTTAGTTTGCTTTGATGTCCTTACACACTGAAACTCCATGGCATTTAATTTATTTGTTTTCATTGTTTAATTTTTTCAACAATCGGGTTATAACGTTAAAATATCGGTTCAATCGGTAACACGTGGCTTTTTATTGTTTACTTTGTGCAACAATGGAATACGGTATTTCGTTGCCTAACAATGGCTAATAAGCAAAGGATTGGTTTTGCGTGCACCAACAAAACAGAATATAAAGAAACATTCGGTTTTGCGTTAAAAACGTCGGTCTGTTAGTGTGCTTCGTTGTCCTAACACAATTTGACTCCATGGCGTTTAATGTATTTGTTGCCATAGTTGTTCAACAATCGGTTTATAACTTTAGAATATCGGTTAAATCGGTAACACGTGGCTTTTCTTTGTTTAAATTGTGCAACAATGGAACACGGTATTTCGTTGCCCAACAATGGAATATAAGCAAAGGATCGGTTTTGCGGGCTCCAACATTAACAGAAAATGAAGAAACATTCGGTTTTGCGTTAAAAACGTCGGTCTGTTTGTGTGCTTTGTTGTCCTAACACACTGCGACTCCATGTCGTTTAATTTATTTGTTTCCATTGTTTAAGCGGTTCAACAATCGGTTTAGAACGATTAAAATATCGGTTCAATCGGTAACACGTGGCTTTTCTTTGTTTACATTGCGCAACAATGGAAAACGGTATTTCGTTGCCCAACAATGGAATATAAGCAAAGGATCGGTTTTGCGGGTTCCAAAAACAACCGAATATGAAGAAACATTTGGTGATTTTTTAAAAACGTCGGTTTGTTCGTGTGCTTTGTTGTCCTAACACACTGCGACTCCTTGGCGTTTAATTTTTTTGTTTCCATTGTTTAAGTTGTTCAATAATCGGTTTATAACGTTAAAATATCGGTTCAATCGGTGACACGTGGCTTTACTTTGTTTACTTTGTGCAACAACGGAATACGTTATTTCGTTGCCTAACAATGGCTAATAAGCAAAGGATTGGTTTTGCGGGCTACAACAATAACAGAATATAAAGAAACATTCGGTTTTGCGTTAAAAACGTCGGTCTGTTAGTGTGCTTCGTTGTCCTAACACAATTTGACTCCATGGCGTTTAATGTATTTGTTGCCATAGTTTAAGTTAACAATCGGTTTATAACTTTAGAATATCGGTTCAATCGGTTAAAATTGGCTTTTCTTTTTTTACTTTGTGCAACAATGGAATACGGTATGTCGTTGCCCAACAATGGAATATCAGCAAAGGATCGTTTTTGCGGCCTCCAACAATAACAGAATATGAAGAAACATTCGATGTTTTGTTAAAAACGTCGGTCTGTTAGTTTGCTTTGTTGTCCTAACACACTGCGACTCCATGGCATTTAATTTATTTGTTTCCATTGTTTAAGTGGGTCAACAATCGGTTTATAACGATTAAAATATCTGCTCAATCGGTAACACGAGACTTTTCTTTGGTTACTTTGTGCAACAATGGAATACGGTATTTCGTTGCCCAACAATGGAATATAAGCAAAGGATCGGTTTTGTGGGCTCCAACAACAACCGACTATGAAGAAACATTCTATGTTTTGTTAAAAACGTCGGTTTGTTAGTTTGCTTTGTTGTCGTAACACACTGCGACTCCATGGCGTTTAATTTTTTTGTTTCCATTGTTTAAGTTGTTCAACAATCGGTTTATAACGTTAAAATATCGGTTCAGTCGGTGACACGTGGCTTTACATTGTTTACTGTGTGCAACAACGGAATACGATATTTCGTTGCCTAACAAGGGCTAATAAGCAAAGGATTGGTTTTTCGGGCTCCAACAATAACAGAATATAAAGAAACATTCCGTTTTGCGTTAAAAACGTCGGTCTGTTAGTGTGCTTCGTTGTCCTAACACAATTTGACTCCATGGCGTTTAATGTATTTG
The DNA here is from genome assembly GCA_963932465.1 of Maratus speciosus. Lineage (NCBI taxonomy): Eukaryota > Metazoa > Arthropoda > Arachnida > Araneae > Salticidae > Maratus > Maratus speciosus. Next base: position 137,119,512 of record OZ010797.1, on the reverse strand, counting down.
TTGCCATAGTTTAAGTAGTTCAATAATCGGTTTATAACGTTAAAATATAGGTTCAATCGGTAACACGTGGCTTTTCTTTGTTTACATTGTGCAACAATGGGATACGGTATTTCCTTTCATAACAATGGAATATAAGCAAAGGATCGGTTTTGAGGGCTCCAACAATAACCGAATATGAAGAAACATTCGGTGTTTTGTTAAAAACGTCGGTTTGTTAGTTTGCTTTGATGTCCTTACACACCGAGACTCCATGGCATTTAATATATTTGTTTTCATTGTTTAATTTGTTCAACAATCGGTTTATAACGTCAAAATAACGGTTCAATCGGTAACACGTGGCTTTTTATTGTTTACTTTGTGCAACAATGGAATACGGTATTTCGTTGCCCAACAATGGAATGTAAGCAAAGGATCGGTTTTGCGGGCTCCAACAATAACAGTAATTGAAGAAACATTCGGTGATTTTTTAAAAACGTCGTTTTTTTAGTTTTCTTTGTTGTCCTAACACCTTGCGACTCCATGGCCTTAATTTATATGTTTCCATTGTTTAGGTTGTTCAACAATCGGTTTATAACGTTAAAATATCGGTTCAATCGGTAACACGTGACTTTTCATTGTTTAAGTTGTACAACAATGGAATACGGTATTTCGTTAACCAACAATGGAATGTAAGCAAAGGATCGGTTTTGCGGGCTCCAACAATAACAGAATATGAAGAAACATTCGGTTTTGCGTTAAAAAGTCGGTCTGTAAGAGTGCTTTTTTATACTAACACGATTTGTCTCCATGGCATTTAATTTATATGTTTCCATTGTTTAAGTTGTTCAAGAATCGGTTTATAACGTTAAAATATCGGTTCAATCGGTTAAACTTGGCTTTTCTTTGTTTAAAACGTCGGTTTAAATTTTTTAAAAACGTCGGCTTGTTAGTATGCTTTGTTGTCCTAAAACACTATAACTATAACGTTAAAATATCGGTTCAATCGGTTAAACTTGGCCTTTCTTTGTTTAAAACGTCGGTTTAAATTTTTTTAAAACGTCGGTTTGTTAGTTTGCTTTGTTGTCCTAACACACTGCGACTCCATGGCATTTAACTTATGTGTTTCCAATGTTTAAGTTGTTCAACAATCGGTTTATAACGTTAAAATAGCGGTTCAATCGGGAACACGTGGCTTTTCTTTGTTTACATTGTGCAACAATGGAATACGGTATTTCCTTTCATAACAATGGAATATAAGCAAAGGATCGGTTTTGCGGGCTCCAACAATAACCAAATATGAAGAAACATTCGGTGTTTTGTTAAAAACGTCGATTTGTTAGTTTGCTTTGATGTCCTTACACACTGAGATTCCATGGCATTTAATTTATTTGTTTCCATTGTTTAATTTGTTCAACAATCGGTTTATAACGTTAAAATATTGGTTCAATCGGGAACACGTGGCTTTTCTTTGTTTACATTGTGCAACAATGGAATACGGTATTTCCTTTCATAACAATGGATTATAAGCAAAGGATCGGTTTTGCGGGCTCCAACAATAACCAAATATGAAGAAACATTCGGTGTTTTGTTAAAAACGTCGATTTGTTAGTTTGCTTTGATGTCCTTACACACTGAGACTCCATGGCATTTAATTTATTTGTTTCCATTGTTTAATTTGTTCAACAATCGGTTTATGACGTTAAAATATCGGTTCAATCGGTAACACGTGGCTTTTCATTGTTTACTTTGTGCAACAATGGAATACGGTATTTCGTTGCCAACAATGGAACATAAGCAAAGAATCGGTTTTGAAGGCTCAAACTATAACCGAATATGAAGAAACATTCGGTGTTTTGTTAAACACGTCGGTTTATTTTTTGCTACGTTGTCCTAACACACTGCGACTCCATGGCATTTCATTTATTTGTTTCCATTGTTTAAGTTGTTCAACAATCGGTTTACAACCTTAAAATATCGGTTCAATCGGTAACACGTTATTTTTTCTTGTTTACTTTGTGCAACAATGGAATACGGTATATCGTTGCCCAACAATGGAATATAAGCAAAGGATCGGTTTTGCGCACTCCAACAATAACAGAATATGAAGAAACATTTGGTGATTTTTTAAAAACGTCGGTTTGTTCGTTTGCTTTGTTGTCCTAACACACTGCGACTCCATGGCGTTTAATTTATTTGTTTCCGTTGTTTAAGTGGGTCAACAATCGGTTTATAACGATTAAAATATCTGCTCAATCGGTAACACGAGACTTTTCTTTGGTTACTTTGTGCAACAATGGAATACGGTATTTCGTTGCCCAACAATGGAATATAAGCAAAGGATCGGTTTTGCGGGCTCCAACAACAACCGACTATGAAGAAACATTCGATGTTTTGTTAAAAACGTCGGTTTGTTAGTTTGCTTTGTTGTCGTAACACACTGCGACTCCATGGCGTTTAATGTATTTGTTGCCATAGTTTAAGTTGTTCAACAATCGGTTTATAACGTTAAAATATAGGTTCAATCGGTAACACGTGGCTTTTCTTTGTTTACATTGTGCAACAATGGAATACGGTGTTACCTTTCATAACAATGGAATATAAGCAAAGGATCGGTTTTGAGGGCTCCAACAATAACCGAATATGAAGAAACATTCGGTGTTTTGTTAAAAACGTCGGTTTGTTAGTTTGCTTTGATGTCCTTACACACCGAGACTCCATGGCATTTAATTTATTTGTTTTCATTGTTTAATTTGTTCAACAATCGGTTTTTAACGTCAAAATAACGGTTCAATCGGTAACACGTGGCTTTTTATTGTTTAATTTGTGCAACTATGGAATACGGTATTTCGTTGCCCAACAATGGAATATAAGCAAAGGATCGGTTTTGCGGGCTCCAACAATAACAGTAATTGAAGAAACATTCGGATTTTTGTTAAAAACGTCGGTCTGTATCTGTGCTTTGTTGTCCTAACAAACTGCGACTCCATGGCGTTTAATTTATTTGTTTCCATTTTTAAGTTGTTCAACAAATGGTTTACAACGTTAAAATAGCAGTTCAATCGGTAACACGTGGCTTTTCTTTGTTTACTTTGTGCAATAATGGAATACGGTATTTCGTTGCCCAACAATTGAATATAACAAAGGACCGGTTTTGCGGGCTCCAACAATAATAGAATATGAAGAAACATTCGGTGATTTTTTAAAAACGTCGTTTTGTTAGTTTTCTTTGTTGTCCTAACACACTGCGACTCCATGGCCTTAATTTATATGTTTCCATTGTTTAGGTTGTTCAACAATCTGTTTATAACGTTAAAATATCAGTTCAATCGGTAACACGTGACTTTTCATTGTTTACTTTGTGCAACAATGGAATACGGTACTTCGTTGCCCAACAATGTAAAATAAGCAGATGATCGGCCTTGCGGGCTCCAACAATAACCGAATATGAAGAAACATTTGGTGATTTTTTAAAAACGTCGGTTTGTTCGTTTGCTTTGTTGTCCTAACACACTGCGACTCCATTGCGTTTAATTTATTTGTTTCCATTGTTTAAGAGGGTCAACAATCGGTTTATAACGATAAATATCGGTTCAATCGGTGACACGTGGCTTTACTTTGTTTACTTTGTGCAACAACGGAATACGGTATATCGTTGACTAACAATGGCTAATAAGCAAAGGATTGGTTTTGCGGGCTCCAACAATAACAGAATATAAAGAAACATTCGGTTTTGCGTTAAAAACGTCGGTCTGTGCTTCGTTGTCCTAACACAATTCGACTCCATGGCGTTTAATATATTTGTTGCCATAGTTTAAATTGTTCAACAATCGGTTTATACCTTTAGAATATCGGTTAAATCGGTTAAGCTTGGCTTTTCTTTGTTTACTTTGTGCAACAATGGAATACGGTACTTCGTTGCCCAACAATGTAAAATAAGCAGATGATCGGCTTTGCGGGCTCCTACAATAACCGAATATGAAGAAACATTTGGTGATTTTTTAAAAACGTCGGCTTGTTCGTTTGCTTTGTTGTCCTAACACACTGCGACTCCATTGCGTTTAATTTATTTGTTTCCATTGTTTAAGATGTTCAACAATCGGTTTATAACGTTAAAATATAGGTTCAATCGGTAACACGTGGCTTTTCATTGTTTAAGTTGTACAACAATGGAATACGGTATTTCGTTACCCAACAATGGAATGTAAGCAAAGGATCGGTTTTGCGGGCTCCAACAATAACAGAATATGAAGAAACATTCGGTTTTGCGTTAAAAAAGTCGGTCTGTAAGAGTGCTTTTTTATACTAACACGATTTGACTCCATGGCATTTAATTTATATGTTTCCATTGTTTAAGTTGTTCAAGAATTGGTTTATAACGTTAAAATATCGGTTCAATCGGTTAAACTTGGCTTTTCTTTGTTTAAAACGTCGGTTTAAATTTTTTTAAAACGTCGGCTTGTTAGTTTGCTTTGTTGTCCTAAAACACTATAACTATAACGTTAAAATATCGGTTCAATCTGTTAAACTTGGCCTTTCTTTGTTTAAAACGTCGGTTTAAATTTTTTTAAAACGTCGGTTTGTTAGTTTGCTTTGTTGTCCTAACACACTGCGACTCCATGGCATTTAATTTATTTGTTTCCAATGTTTAAGTTGTTCAACAATCGGTTTATAACGTTAAAATATCGGTTCAATCGGTAACACGTGGCTTTTCATTGTTTACTTTGTGCAACAATGGAATACGGTATTTCGTTGCCAACAATGGAACATAAGCAAAGAATCGGTTTTGAAGGCTCAAACTATAACCGAATATGAAGAAACATTCGGTGTTTTGTTAAACACGTCGGTTTATTTTTTGCTATGTTGTCCTAACACACTGCGACTCCATGACATTTAATTTATTTGTTTCCATTGTTTAAGTGGGTATACAATCGGTTTATAATGATTAAAATATCGGCTCAATCGGTAACACGTTGCTTTTCCTTGTTTACTTTGTGCAACATTGGAATACGGTACATCATTGACCAACAATGGAATATAAGTAAAGGATCGTTTTTGCGCACTCCAACAATAACAGAATATGAAGAAACATTTGGTGATTTTTTAAAAATGTCGGTTTGTTCGTTTGCTTTGTTGTCCTAACACACTGCGACTCCATGGCGTTTAATTTATTTGTTTCCATTGTTTAAGTGGGTATACAATCGGTTTATAATGATTAAAATATCTGCTCAATCGGTAACACGAGACTTTTCTTTGGTTACTTTGTGCAACAATGGAATACGGTATTTCGTTGCCCAACAATGGAATATAAGCAAAGGAAGTTTTGCGGGCTCCAACAACAACCGACTATGAAGAAACATTCGATGTTTTGTTAAAAACGTCGGTTTGTTAGTTTGCTTTGTTGTCCTAACACACTGCGACTCCATGGCGTTTAATTTTTTTGTCTCCATTGTTTAAGTTGTTCAACAATCGGTTTATAACGTTAAAATATCGGTTCAATCTGTGACACGTGGCTTTACTTTGTTTACTTTGTGCAACAACGGAATACGATATTTCTTTGCCTAACAATGGCTAGTAAGCAAAGGATTGGATTTGCGGGCTACAACAATAACAGAATATAAAAAAACATTCGGTTTTGCGTTAAAAACGTCGGTCTGTTTGTGTGCTTCGTTGTCCTAACACAATTTGACTCCATGGCGTTTAATGTATTTGTTGCCATAGTTTAAGTTGTTCAACAATCGGTTTATAACTTTAGAATATCGGTTAAATCGGTTAAACTTGGGTTTTCTTTGTTTACTTTGTGCAACAATGAAATACGGTATTTCGTTGCCCAACAAAGGAATATCAGCAAAGGGTCGTTTTTCCGGCCTCCAACAATAACAGAATATTAAGAAACATTCGATGTTTTGTTAAAAACGTCGGTCTGTTAGTTTGCTTTGTTGCCCTAACACACTGCGACTCCATAGCGTTTAATTTTTTTGTTTCCATTGTTTAAGTTGTTCAACAATCGGTTTATAACGTTAAAATATAGGTTCAATCGGTTACACGTGGATTTTCATTGTTTAAGATGTACAACAATGGAATACGGTATTTCGTTACCCAACAATGGAATGTAAGCAAAGGATCGGTTTTGCGGGCTCCAACAATAACAGAATATGAAGAAACATTCGGTTTTGCGTTAAAAAAGTCGGTCTGTAAGAATGCTTTTTTGTACTAACACGATTTGACTCCATGGCATTTAATTTATATGTTTCCATTGTTTAAGTTGTTCAACAATCGGTTTATAACGTTAAAATATCGGTTCAATCGGTTAAACTTGGCTTTTCTTTGTTTAAAACATCGGTTTAAATTTTTTAAAAAGGTGGCTTTGTTAGTTTGCTTTGATGTCCTTACACACTGAGACTCCATGGCATTTAATTTATTTGTTTCCATTGTTTAATTTTTTCAACTATCGGTTTATAACGTTAAAATATCGGTTCAATCGGTAACACGTGGCTTTTCATTGTTTACTTTGTGACAAAATGGAATTCGGCATTTCGTTGCCAACAATGGAACATAAGCAAAGAATTGGTTTTGAAGGCTCAAACTATAACCGAACATGAAGAAACATTCGGTGTTTTGTTAAAAACGTCGGTTTGTTTTTTGCTTTGTTGTCCTAACACACTGCGACTCCATGTCGTTTAATTTATTTGTTTCCATTGTTTAAGCGGTTCAACAATCGGTTTAGAACGATTAAAATATCGGTTCAATCGGTAACACGTTGCTTTTCCTTGGTTACTTTGTGCAACAATGGAATACGGTATTTCGTTGCCCAACAATGGAATATAAGCAAAGGATCGGTTTTGCGGGCTCCAACAACAACCGAATATGAAGAAACATTCGATGTTTTGTTAAAAAACGTCGGTTTGTTAGTTTGCTTTGTTGTCCTAACTCACTGCGACTCCATGGCGTTTAATTATTTTGTTTCCATTGTTTAAGTTGTTCAACAATCGGTTTATAACGTTAAAATATCGGTTCAATCGGTGACACGTGGCTTTACTTTGTTTAAGTTGTACAACAATGGAATACGGTATTTCGTTACCCAACAATGGAATGTAAGCAAAGGATCGGTTTTGCGGGCTCCAACAATAACAGAATATGAAGAAACATTCGGTTTTGCGTTAAAAAAGTCGGTCTGTAAGACTGCTTTTTTATACTAACACGATTTGACTCCATGGCATTTAATTTATATGTTTCCATTGTTTAAGTTGTTCAAGAATCGGTTTATAACGTTAAAATATCGGTTCAATCGGTTAAACTTGGCTTTTCTTTGTTTAAAACGTCGGTTTAAATTTTTTAAAAACGTCGGCTTGTTAGTTTGCTTTGTTGTCCTAAAACACTATAACTATAACGTTAAAATATCGGTTCAATCGGTTAAACTTGGCCTTTCTTTGTTTAAAACGTCGGTTTAAATTTTTTTAAAACGTCGGTTTGTTAGTTTGCTTTGTTGTCCTAACACACTGCGACTCCATGGCATTTAACTTATGTGTTTCCATTGTTTAAGTTTTTCAACAATCGGTTTATAACGTTAAAATATCGGTTAAATCGGGAACACGTGGCTTTTCTTTGTTTACATTGTGCAACAATGGAATACGGTATTTCCTTTCATAACAATGGAATATGAGCAAAGGATCGGTTTTGCGGGCTCCAACAATAACCAAATATGAAGAAACATTCGGTGTTTTGTTAAAAACGTCGATTTGTTAGTTTGCTTTGATGTCCTTACACACTGAGCTTCCATGGCATTTAATTTATTTGTTTCCAATGTTTAAGTTGTTCAACAATCGGTTTATAACGTTAAAATATCGGTTCAATCGGTAACACGTGGCTTTTCTTTGTTTACATTGTGCAACAATGGAACACGGTATTTCGTTGCCCAACAATGGAATATAAGCAAAGGATCGGTTTTGCGGGCTCCAACAATAACAGAAAATGAAGAAACATTCGGTTTTGCGTTAAAAACGTCGGTCTGTTTGTGTGCTTTGTTGTCCTAACACACTTCGACTCCATGTCGTTTAATTTATTTGTTTCCATTGTTTAATCGGTTCAACAATCGGCTTAGAACGATTAAAATATCCGTTCAATCGGTAACACGTTGCTTTTCCTTGTTTACTTTGTGCAACATTGGAATACGGTACATCATTGCCCAACAATGGAATATAAGTAAAGGATCGTTTTTGCGCACTCCAACAGTAACAGAATATGAAGAAACATTTGGTGATTTTTTAAAAATGTCGGTTTGTTCGTTTGCTTTGTTGTCCTAACACATTGCGACTCCATGTCGTTTAATTTATTTGTTTCCATTGTTTAAGTGGGTCAACAATCGGTTTATAATGATTAAAATATCTGCTCAATCGGTAACACGAGACTTTTCTTTGGTTACTTTGTGCAACAATGGAATACGGTATTTCGTTGCCCAACAATGGAATATAAGCAAAGGAAGTTTTGCGGGCTCCAACAACAACCGACTATGAAGAAACATTCGATGTTTTGTTAAAAACGTCGGTTTGTTAGTTTGCTTTGTTGTCCTAACACACTGCGACTCCATGGCGTTTAATTTTTTTGTTTCCATTGTTTAAGTTGTTCAACAATCGGTTTATAACGTTAAAATATCGGTTCAATCGGTGACACGTGGCTTTACTTTGTTTACTTTGTGCAACAACGGAATACGATATTTCGTTGCCTAACAATGGCTAGTAAGCAAAGGATTGGTTTTGCGGGCTACAACAATAACAGAATATAAAAAAACATTCGGTTTTGCGTTAAAAACGTCGGTCTGTTAGTGTGCTTCGTTGTCCTAACACAATTTGACTCCATGGCGTTTAATGTATTTGTTGCCATAGTTTAAGTTGTTCAACAATCGGTTTATAACTTTAGAATATCGGTTAAATCGGTTAAACTTGGGTTTTCTTTGTTTACTTTGTGCTACAATGAAATACGGTATTTCGTTGCCCAACAATGGAATATCAGCAAAGGGTCGTTTTTCCGGCCTCCAACAATAACAGAATATGAAGAAACATTCGATGTTTTGTTAAAAACGTCGGTCTGTTAGTTTGCTTAGTTGCCCTAACACACTGCGACTCCATAGCGTTTAATTTTTTTGTTTCCATTGTTTAAGTTGTTCAACAATTGGTTTATAACGTTAAAATATAGGTTCAATCGGTTACACGTGGATTTTCATTGTTTAAGATGTACAACAATGGAATACGGTATTTCGTTACCCAACAATGGAATGTAAGCAAAGGATCGGTTTTGCGGGCTCCAACAATAACAGAATATGAAGAAACATTCGATTTTGCGTTAAAAAAGTCGGTCTGTAAGAATGCTTTTCTGTACTAACACGATTTGACTCCATGGCATTTAATTTATATGTTTCCATTGTTTAAGTTGTTCAACAATCGGGTTATAACGTTAAAATATCGGTTCAATCGGTTAAACTTGGCTTTTCTTTGTTTAAAACATCGGTTTAAATTTTTTAAAAAGGTGGCTTTGTTAGTTTGCTTTGATGTCCTTACACACTGAGACTCCATGGCATTTAATTTATTTGTTTCCATTGTTTAATTTTTTCAACTATCGGTTTATAACGTTAAAATATCGGTTCAATCGGTAACACGTGGCTTTTCATTGTTTACTTTGTGACAAAATGGAATTCGGTATTTCGTTGCCAACAATGGAACATAAGCAAAGAATTGGTTTTGAAGGCTCAAACTATAACCGAACATGAAGAAACATTCGGTGTTTTGTTAAAAACGTCGGTTTGTTTTTTGATTTGTTGTCCTAACACACTGCGACTCCATGTCGTTTAATTTATTTGTTTCCATTGTTTAAGCGGTTCAACAATCGGTTCAATCGGTAACACGTTGCTTTTCCTTGGTTACTTTGTGCAACAAAGGAATACGGTATTTCGTTGCCCAACAATGGAATATAAGCAAAGGATCGGTTTTGCGGGCTCCAACAACAACCGAATATGAAGAAACATTCGATGTTTTGTTAAAAAACGTCGGTTTGTTAGTTTGCTTTGTTGTCCTAACTCACTGCGACTCCATGGCGTTTAATTATTTTGTTTCCAATGTTTAAGTTGTTCAACAATCGGTTTATAACGTTAAAATATCGGTTCAATCGGTGACACGTGGCTTTACTTTGTTTACTTTGTGCAACAACGGAATACGATATTTCGTTGCCCAACAATGGCTAATAAGCAAAGGATTGGTTTTGCGGGCTCCAACAATAACAGAATATAAAGAAACATTCGGTTTTGCGTTAAAAACGTCGGTCTGTTAGTGTGCTTCGTTGTCCTAACACAATTCGACTCCATGGCGTTTAATATATTTGTTGCCATAGTTTAAATTGTTCAACAATCGGTTTATAACTTTAGAATATCGGTTAAATCGGTTAAACTTGGCTTTTCTTTGTTTACTTTGTGCAACAATGGAATATCAGCAAAGGATCGTTTTTCCGGCCTCCAACAATAACAGAATATGAAGAAACATTCGATGTTTTGTAAAAACGTCGGTCTGTTAGTTTGCTTTGTTGTCCTAACACACTGCGACTCCATAGCGTTTAATTTTTTTGTTTCCATTGTTTAAGATGTTCAACAATCGGTTTATAACGTTAAAATATAGGTTCAATCGGTAACACGTGGCTTTTCATTGTTTAAGTTGTACAACAATGGAATACGGTATTTCGTTACCCAACAATGGAATGAAAGCAAAGGATCGGTTTTGCGGGCTCCAACAATAACAGAATATGAAAAAACATTCGGTTTTGCGTTAAAAAAGTCGGTCTGTAAGAGTGCTTTTTTATACTAACACGATTTGACTCCATGGCATTTAATTTATATGTTTCCATTGTTTAAGTTGTTCAAGAATCGGTTTATAACGTTAAAATATCGGTTCAATCGGTTAAACTTGGCATTTCTTTGTTTAAAACGTCGGTTTAAATTTTTTAAAAACGTCGGCTTGTTAGTTTGCTTTGTTGTCCTAAAACACTATAACTATAACGTTAAAATATCGGTTCAATCGGTTAAACTTGGCCTTTCTTTGTTTAAAACGTCGGTTTAAATTTTTTTAAAACGTCGGTTTGTTAGTTTGCTTTGTTGTCCTAACACACTGCGACTCCATGGCATTTAACTTATGTGTTTCCATTGTTTAAGTTGTTCAACAATCGGTTTATAACGTTAAAATATCGGTTAAATCGGGAACACGTGGCTTTTCTTTGTTTACATTGTGCAACAATGGAATACGGTATTTCCTTTCATAACAATGGAATATGAGCAAAGGATCGGTTTTGCGGGCTCCAACAATAACCAAATATGAAGAAACATTCGGTGTTTTGTTAAAAACGTCGATTTGTTAGTTTGCTTTGATGTCCTTACACACTGAGATTCCATGGCGTTTAATTTTTTTGTTTCCATTGTTTAAGATGTTCAACAATCGGTTTATAACGTTAAAATATAGGTTCAATCGGTAACACGTGGCTTTTCATTGTTTAAGTTGTACAACAATGGAATACGGTATTTCGTTACCCAACAATGGAATGAAAGCAAAGGATCGGTTTTGCGGGCTCCAACAATAACAGAATATGAAAAAACATTCGGTTTTGCGTTAAAAAAGTCGGTCTGTAAGAGTGCTTTTTTATACTAACACGATTTGACTCCATGGCATTTAATTTATATGTTTCCATTGTTTAAGTTGTTCAAGAATCGGTTTATAACGTTAAAATATCGGTTCAATCGGTTAAACTTGGCATTTCTTTGTTTAAAACGTCGGTTTAAATTTTTTAAAAACGTCGGCTTGTTAGTTTGCTTTGTTGTCCTAAAACACTATAACTATAACGTTAAAATATCGGTTCAATCGGTTAAACTTGGCCTTTCTTTGTTTAAAACGTCGGTTTAAATTTTTTTAAAACGTCGGTTTGTTAGTTTGCTTTGTTGTCCTAACACACTGCGACTCCATGGCATTTAACTTATGTGTTTCCATTGTTTAAGTTGTTCAACAATCGGTTTATAACGTTAAAATATCGGTTAAATCGGGAACACGTGGCTTTTCTTTGTTTACATTGTGCAACAATGGAATACGGTATTTCCTTTCATAACAATGGAATATGAGCAAAGGATCGTTTTTCCGGCCTCCAACAATAACAGAATATGAAGAAACATTCGATGTTTTGTTAAAAACGTCGGTCTGTTAGTTTGCTTTGTTGTCCTAACACACTGCGACTCCATAGCGTTTAATTTTTTTGTTTCCATTGTTTAAGATGTTCAACAATCGGTTTATAACGTTAAAATATAGGTTCAATCGGTAACACGTGGCTTTTCATTGTTTAAGTTGTACAACAATGGAATACGGTATTTCGTTACCCAACAATGGAATGAAAGCAAAGGATCGGTTTTGCGGGCTCCAACAATAACAGAATATGAAAAAACATTCGGTTTTGCGTTAAAAAAGTCGGTCTGTAAGAGTGCTTTTTTATACTAACACGATTTGACTCCATGGCATTTAATTTATATGTTTCCATTGTTTAAGTTGTTCAAGAATCGGTTTATAACGTTAAAATATCGGTTCAATCGGTTAAACTTGGCCTTTCTTTGTTTAAAACGTCGGTTTAAATTTTTTTAAAACGTCGGTTTGTTAGTTTGCTTTGTTGTCCTAACACACTGCGACTCCATGGCATTTAACTTATGTGTTTCCATTGTTTAAGTTGTTCAACAATCGGTTTATAACCTTAAAATATCGGTTCAATCGGTAACACGTGGCTTTTCTTTGTTTACATTGTGCAACAATGGAACACGGTATTTCGTTGCCCAACAATGGAATATAAGCAAAGGATCGGTTTTGCGGGCTCCAACAATAACAGAAAATGAAGAAACATTCGGTTTTGCGTTAAAAACGTCGGTCTGTTTGTGTGCTTTGTTGTCCTAACACACTGCGACTCCATGTCGTTTAATTTATTTGTTTCCATTGTTTAATCGGTTCAACAATCGGCTTAGAACGATTAAAATATCGGTTCAATCGGTAACACGTTGCTTTTCCTTGTTTACTTTGTGCAACATTGGAATACGGTACATCATTGCCCAACAATGGAATATAAGTAAAGGATCGTTTTTGCGCACTCCAACAATAACAGAATATGAAGAAACATTTGGTGATTTTTTAAAAATGTCGGTTTGTTCGTTTGCTTTGTTGTCCTAACACACTGCGACACCATGGCGTTTAATTTATTTGTTTCCATTGTTTAAGTGGGTCAACAATCGGTTTATAATGATTAAAATATCTGCTCAATCGGTAACACGAGACTTTTCTTTGGTTACTTTGTGCAACAATGGAATACGGTATTTCGTTGCCCAACAATGGAATATAAGCAAAGGAAGTTTTGCGGGCTCCAACAACAACCGACTATGAAGAAACATTCGATGTTTTGTTAAAAACGTCGGTTTGTTAGTTTGCTTTGTTGTCCTAACACACTGCGACTCCATGGCGTTTAATTTTTTTGTTTCCATTGTTTAAGTTGTTCAACAATCGGTTTATAACGTTAAAATATCGGTTCAATCGGTGACACGTGGCTTTACTTTGTTTACTTTGTGCAACAACGGAATACGATATTTCGTTGCCTAACAATGGCTAGTAAGCAAAGGATTGGTTTTGCGGGCTACAACAATAACAGAATATAAAAAACATTCGGTTTTGCGTTAAAAACCTCGGTCTGTTAGTGTGCTTCGTTGTCCTAACACAATTTGACTCCATGGCGTTTAATGTATTTGTTGCCATAGTTTAAGTTGTTCAACAATCGGTTTATAACTTTAGAATATCGGTTAAATCGGTTAAACTTGGGTTTTCTTTGTTTACTTTGTGCAACAATGAAATACGGTATTTCGTTGCCCAACAATGGATTATCAGCAAAGGAACGTTTTTCCGGCCTCCAACAATAACAGAATATGAAGAAACATTCGATGTTTTGTTAAAAACGTCGGTCTGTTAGTTTGCTTTGTTGCCCTAACACACTGCGACTCCATAGCGTTTAATTTTTTTGTTTCCATTGTTTAAGTTGTTCAACAATCGGTTTATAACGTTAAAATATAGGTTCAATCGGTTACACGTGGATTTTCATTGTTTAAGATGTACAACAATGGAATACGGTATTTCGTTACCCAACAATGGAATGTAAGCAAAGGATCGGTTTTGCGGGCTCCAACAATAACAGAATATGAAGAAACATTCGGTTTTGCGTTAAAAAAGTCGGTCTGTAAGAATGCTTTTTTGTACTAACACGATTTGACTCCATGGCATTTAATTTATATGTTTCCATTGTTTAAGTTGTTCAACAATCGGTTTATAACGTTAAAATATCGGTTCAATCGGTTAAACTTGGCTTTTCTTTGTTTAAAACATCGGTTTAAATTTTTTAAAAAGGTGGGTTTGTTAGTTTGCTTTGATGTCCTTACACACTGAGACTCCATGGCATTTAATTTATTTGTTTCCATTGTTTAATTTTTTCAACTATCGGTTTATAACGTTAAAATATCGGTTCAATCGGTAACACGTGGCTTTTCATTGTTTACTTTGTGACAAAATGGAATTCGGTATTTCGTTGCCAACAATGGAACATAAGCAAAGAATTGGTTTTGAAGGCTCAAACTATAACCGAACATGAAGAAACATTCGGTGTTTTATTAAAAACGTCGGTTTGTTTTTTGCTTTGTTGTCCTAACACACTGCGACTCCATGTCGTTTAATTTATTTGTTTCCATTGTTAAAGCGGTTCAACAATCGGTTTAGAACGATTAAAATATCGGTTCAATCGGTGACACGTGGCTTTACTTTGTTTACTTTGTGCAACAACGGAATACGATATTTCGTTGCCCAACAATGGAATATAAGCAAAGGATCGGTTTTGCGGGCTCCAACAATAACAGAAAATGAAGAAACATTCGGTTTTGCGTTAAAAACGTCGGTCTGTTTGTGTGCTTTGTTGTCCTAACACACTGCGACTCCATGTCGTTTAATTTATTTGTTTCCATTGTTTAAGCGGTTCAACAAT
This sequence comes from Maratus speciosus, assembly GCA_963932465.1. Lineage (NCBI taxonomy): Eukaryota > Metazoa > Arthropoda > Arachnida > Araneae > Salticidae > Maratus > Maratus speciosus. Next base: position 137,104,461 of record OZ010797.1, on the reverse strand, counting down.
CGGTTTAGAACGATTAAAATATCGGTTCAATCGGTAACACGTTGCTTTTCCTTGGTTACTTTGTGCAACAATGGAATACGGTATTTCGTTGCCCAACAATGGAATATAAGCAAAGGATCGGTTTTGCGGGCTCCAACAACAACCGAATATGAAGAAACATTCGATGTTTTGTTAAAAACGTCGGTTTGTTAGTTTGCTTTGTTGTCCTAACACACTGCGACTCCATGGCGTTTAATTTTTTTGTTTCCAATGTTTAAGTTGTTCAACAATCGGTTTATAACGATTAAAATATCTGTTCAATCGGTAACACGAGACTTTTCTTTGGTTACTTTGTGCAACAATGGAATACGGTATTTCGTTGCCCAACAATGGAATATAAGCAAAGGATCGGTTTTGCGGGCTCCAACAACAACCGAATATGAAGAAACATTCGATGTTTTGTTAAAAACGTCGGTTTGTTAGTTTGCTTTGTTGTCCTAACGCTCTGCGTCTAAATGGCGTTTAATTTTTTTGTTTCCATTGTTTATGTTGTTCAACAATCGGTTTATAACGTTAAAATATCGGTTCAATCGGTGACACGTGGCTTTACTTTGTTTGCTTTGTGCAACAACGGAATACGATATTTCGTTGCCTAACAATGGCTAATAAGCAAAGGATTGGTTTTGCGGGCTCCAACAATAACAGAATATAAAGAAACATTCGGTTTTGCGTTAAAAACGTCGGTCTGTTAGTGTGCTTCGTTGTCCTAACACACTGCGACTCCATGGCTTTTAATTTTTTTGTTTCCATTGTTTAAGTTGTTCAACAATCGGTTTATAACGTTAAAATATAGGTTCAATCGGTAACACGTGGCTTTTCATTGTTTAAGTTGTACAACAATGGAATACGGTATTTCGTTACCCAACAATGGAATGTAAGCAAAGGATCGGTTTTGTGGGCTCCAACAATAACAGAATATGAAGAAACATTCGGTTTTGCGTTAAAAAAGTCGGTCTGTAAGAGTGCTTTTTTGTAATAACACGATTTGTCTCCATGGCATTTAATTTATATGTTTCCATTGTTTAAGTTATTCAACAATCGGTTTATAACGTTAAAATATCGGTTCAATCGGTTAAATTTGGCTTTTCTTTGTTTACTTTGTGCAACAATGGAATACGGTATGTCGTTGCCCAACAATGGAATATCAGCAAAGGATCGTTTTTGCGGCCTCCAACAATAACAGAATATGAAGAAACATTCCATGTTTTATTAAAAACGTCGGTCTGTTAGTTTGCTTTGTTGTCCTAACACGCTGCGACTCCATGGCATTTAATTTATGTGTTTCCATTGTTTAAGTTGTTCAACAATCGGTTTATAACGTTAAAATATCGGTTCAATCGGGAACACGTGGCTTTTCTTTGTTTACATTGTGCAACAATGGAATACGGTATTTCCTTTCATAACAATGGAATATGAGCAAAGGATCGGTTTTGCGGGCTCCAACAATAACCAAATATGAAGAAACATTCGGTGTTTTGTTAAAAACGTCGATTTGTTAGTTTGCTTTGATGTCCTTACACACTGAGATTCCATGGCATTTAATTTATTTGTTTCCAATGTTTAAGTTGTTCAACAATCGGTTTATAACGTTAAAATATCGGTTCAATCGGTAACACGTGGCTTTTCATTGTTTACTTTGTGCAACAATGGAATACGGTATTTCTTTGCACGGTATTTCTTTGTCAACAATGGAACATAAGCAAAGAATCGGTTTTGAAGGCTCAAACTATAACAGAATATGAAGAAACATTCGATGTTTTGTTAAAAACGTCGGTCTGTTAGTTTGCTTTGATGTCCTTACACACCGAGACTGCATGGCATTCAATTTATTTGTTTTCATTGTTAAAGTTGTTCAACAATCGGTTTATAACGTTAAAATATAGGTTCAATCGGTAACACGTGGCTTTTCATTGTTTAAGTTGTACAACAATGGAATACGGTATTTCGTTACCCAACAATGGAATGTAAGCAAAGGATCGGTTTTGCGGGCTCCAACAATAACAGAATATGCAGAAACATTCGGTTTTGCGTTAAAAACGTCGGTCTGTTAGTGTGCTTCGTTGTACTAACACACTGCGACTCCATGGCGTTTAATTTTTTTGTTTCCATTGTTTAAGTTGTTCAACAATCGGTTTATAACGTTAAAATATAGGTTCAATCGGTAACACGTGGCTTTTCATTGTTTAAGTTGTACAACAATGGAATACGGTATTTCGTTACCCAACAATGGAATGTAAGCAAAGGATCGGTTTTGTGGGCTCCAACAATAACAGAATATGAAGAAACATTCGGTTTTGCGTTAAAAAAGTCGGTCTGTAAGAATGCTTTTTTGTACTAACACGATTTGACTCCATGGCATTTAATTTATATGTTTCCATTGTTTAAGTTGTTCAACAATCGGTTTATAACGTTAAAATATCGGTTCAATCGGTTAAATTTGGCTTTTCTTTGTTTACTTTGTGCAACAATGGAATACGGTATGTCGTTGCCCAACAATGGAATATCAGCAAAGGATCGTTTTTCCGGCCTCCAATAATAACAGAATATGAAGAAACATTCGATGTTTTGTTAAAAACGTCGGTCTGTTAGTTTGCTTTGTTGTCCTAACACACTGCGACTCCATAGCGTTTAATTTTTTTGTTTCCATTGTTTAAGATGTTCAACAATCGGTTTATAACGTTAAAATATAGGTTCAATCGGTAACACGTGGCTTTTCATTGTTTAAGTTGTACAACAATGGAATACGGTATTTCGTTACCCAACAATGGAATGTAAGCAAAGGATCGGTTTTGCGGGCTCCAACAATAACAGAAAATGAAGAAACATTCGGTTTTGCGTTAAAAACGTCGGTCTGTTAGTGTGCTTCGTTGTACTAACACACTGCGACTCCATGGCGTTTAATTTTTTTGTTTCCATTGTTTAAGTTGTTCAACAATCGGTTTATAACGTTAAAATATAGGTTCAATACGGTATTTCGTTGCCCAACAATGGAATATAAGCAAAGGATCGGTTTTGCGGGCTCCAACAATAACAGTAGTTGAACAAACATTCGGTTTTTTGTTAAAAACGTCGGTCTGTTTGTGTTCTTTGTTGTCCTAACAAACTGCCACTCCATGGCGTTTAATTTATTTGTTTCCATGTTTAAGTTGTTCAACAAATGGTTTACAACGTTAAAATAGCAGTTCAATCGGTAACACGTGGCTTTTCTTTGTTTTCTTTGTGCAATATGGAATACGGTATTTCGTTGCCCAACAATTGAATATAACAAAGGATCGATTTTGCGGGCTCCAACAATAATAGAATATGAAGAAACATTTGGTGATTTTAACGTCGTTTTGTTAGCTTTCTTTGTTGTCCTAACACACTGCTACTCCATGGCCTTAATTTATATGTTTCCATTGTTTAGGTTGTTCAACAATCGGTTTATAACGTTAAAATATCGGTTCAATCGGTAACACGTGACTTTTCATTGTTTACTTTGTGCAACAATGGAATACGGTACTTCGTTGCCCAACAATGTAAAATAAGCAAATGATCGGTTTTGCGGGCTCCAACAATAACCGAATATGAAGAAACATTTGGTGATTTTTTAAAAACGTCGGTTTGTTCGTTTGCTTTGTTGTCCTAACACACTGCGACTCCATAGCGTTTAATTTATTTGTTTCCATTGTTTAAGTGGGTCAACAATCGGTTTATAACGATTAGAATATCTGCTCAATCGGTAACATGAGACTTTTCTTTGGTTACTTTGTGCAACAATGGAATACGGTATTTCGTTGCCCAACAATGGAATATAAGCAAAGGATCGGTTTTGCGGGCTCCAACAACAACCGAATATGAAGAAACATTCGATGTTTTTTTAAAAACGACGGTTTGTTAGTTTGCTTTGTTGTCCTAACACACTGCGACTCCATGGCGTTTAATTTTTTTGTTTCCATTGTTTAAGTTGTTCAACAATCGGTTTATAACGTTAAAATATCGGTTCAATCGGTGACACGTGGCTTTACTTTGTTTAATTTGTGCAAAAACGGAATACGGTATATCGTTGACTAACAATGGCTAATAAGCAAAGGATTGATTTTGCGGGCTCCAACAATAACAGAATATAAAGAAACATTCGGTTTTGAGTTAAAAACATCGGTCTGTTAGTGTGCTTCGTTGTCCTAACACAATTTGACTCCATGGCGTTTAATGTATTTGTTGCCATAGTTTAAGTTGTTCAACAATCGGTTTATAACTTTAGAATATCGGTTAAATCGGTTAAACTTGGCTTTTCTTTGTTTACTTTGTGCAACAATGGAATACGGTATTTCGTTGCCCAACAATGGAATACCAGCAAAGGATCGTTTTTCCGGCCTCCAATAATAACAGAATATGAAGAAACATTCGATGTTTTGTTAAAAACGTCGGTCTGTTAGTTTGCTTTGTTGTCCTAACACACTGCGACTCCATAGCGTTTAATTTTTTTGTTTCCATTGTTTAAGATGTTCAACAATCGGTTTATAACGTTAAAATATAGGTTCAATCGGTAACACGTGGCTTTTCATTGTTTAAGTTGTACAACAATGGAATACGGTATTTCGTTACCCAACAATGGAATGTAAGCAAAGGATCGGTTTTGCGGGCTCCAACAATAACAGAATATGAAGAAACATTCGGTTTTGCGTTAAAAAAGTCGGTCTGTAAGAGTGCTTTTATGTACTAACACGATTTGACTCCATGGCATTTAATTTATATGTTTCCATTGTATAAGTTGTTCAAGAATCGGTTTATAAAGTTAAAATATCGGTTCAATCGGTTAAACTTGGCTTTTCTTTGTTTAAAACGTCGGTTTAAATTTTTTTAAAACGTCGGTTTGTTAGTTTGCTTTGTTGTCCTAACACACTGCGACTCCAATGCATTTAATTTATGTGTTTCCATTGTTTAAGTTGTTCAACAATCGGTTTATAACGTTAAAATATCGGTTCAATCGGTAACACGTGGCTTTTCATTGTTTACTTTGTGCAACAATGGAATACGGTATTTCTTTGCCAACAATGGAACATAAGCAAAGAATCGGTTTTTAAGGCTCAAACTATAACAGAATATTCAGAAACATTCGATGTTTTGTTAAAAACGTCGGTTTGTTAGTTTGCTTTGTTGTCCTAACACACTGCCACTCCATGGCGTTTAATTTATTTGTTTCCATTATTTAAGTTGTTCAACAATCGGTTTATAACGTTAAAATATCGGTTCAATCGGTGACACGTGGCTTTACTTTGTTTACTTTGTGCAACAACGGAATACGATATTTCGTTGCCTAACAATGCTAGTAAGCAAAGGATTGGTTTTGCGGGCTCCAACAAAAACAGAATATAAAGAAACATTCGGTTTTGCGTTAAAAACGTCGGTCTGTTAGTGTGTTTCGTTGTCCTAACTCAATTTGACTCCATGGCGTTTAATGTATTTGTTGCCATAGTTTAAGTTGTTCAACAATCGGTTTATAACTTTAGAATATCGGTTAAATCGGTTAAACTTGGCTTTTCTTTGTTTACTTTGTGCAACAATGAAATACGGTATTTCGTTGCCCAACAATGAAATATCAGCAAAGGATCGTTTTTGCGGCCTCCAACAATAACAGAATATGAAGAAACATTCGATGTTTTGTTAGAAACGTCGGTCTGTTAGTTTGCTTTGTTGTCCTAACACACTGCGACTCCATGGCATTTAATTTATTTGTTTCCATTGTTTAAGTTGTTCAAAAATCGGTTTACAACCTTAAAATGTCGGTTCAATCGGTAACACGTGGCTTTTCTTTGTTTACATTGTGCAACAATGGAACACGGTATTTCGTTGCCCAACAATGGAATATAAGCAAAGGATCGGTTTTGCGGGCTCCAACAATAACAGAAAATGAAGAAACATTCGGTTTTGCATTAGAAACGTCGGTCTGTTTGTGTGCTTTGTTGTCCTAACCCACTGCGACTCCATGTCGTTTAATTTATTTGTATCCATTGTTTAAGCGGTTCAACAATCGGTTTAGAACGATTAAAATATCGGTTCAATCGGTAACACGTTACTTTTCCTTGTTTACTTTGTGCAACAATGGAATACGGTATATCGTTGCCCAACAATGGAATATAAGCAAAGGATCGGTTTTGCGCACTCCAACAATAACAGAATATGAAGAAACATTTGGTGATTTTTTAAAAACGTCGGTTTGTCCGTTTGCTTTGTTGTCCTAACACACTGCGACTCCATGGTGTTTAATTTATTTGTTTCCATTGTTTAAGTGGGTCAACAATCGGTTTATAACGATTAAAATATCTGCTCAATCGGTAACACGAGACTTTTCTTTGGTTACTTTCTGCAACAATGGAATACGGTATTTCGTTGCCCAACAATGGAATATAAGCAAAGGATCGGTTTTGCGGGCTCGAACAACAACCGACTATGAAGAAACATTCGATGTTTTGTTAAAAACGTCGGTTTGTTAGTTTGCTTTGTTGTCGTAACACACTGCGACTCCATGGCGTTTAATTTTTTTGTTTCCATTGTTTAAGTTGTTCAACAATCGGTTTATAACGTTAAAATATAGGTTCAATCGGTAACACGTGGCTTTTCTATGTTTACATTGTGCAACAATGGAATACGGTATTTCCTTTCATAACAATGGAATATAAGCAAAGGATCGGTTTTGCGGGCTCCAACAATAACAGTAATTGAAGAAACATTCGGATTTTTGTTAAAAACGTCGGTCTGTATGTGTGCTTTGTTGTCCTAACCCACTGCGACTCCATGGCGTTTAATTTATTTGTTTCCATTTTTAAGTTGTTCAACAAATGGTTTACAACGTTAAAATAGCAGTTCAATCGGTAACACGTGGCTTTTCTTTGTTTACTTTTTGCAATAATGGAATACGGTATTTCGTTGCCCAACAATTGAATATAACAAAGGACCGTTTTTGCGGGCTCCAACAATATTAGAATATGAAGAAACATTCGGTGATTTTTTAAAAACGTCGTTTTGTTAGTTTTCTTTGTTGTCCCAACACACTGCGACTCCATGGCCTTAATTTATATGTTTTCATTGTTTAGGTTGTTCAACAATCGGTTTATAACGTTAAAATATCGGTTCAATCGGTAACACGTGACTTTTCATTGTTTACTTTGTGCAACAATGGAATACGGTACTTCGTTGCCCAACAATATAAAATAATCAGATGATCGGCTTTGCGGGCTCCAACAATAACCGAATATGAAGAAACATTGGGTGATTTTTTAAAAACGTCGGTTTGTTCGTTTGCTTTGTTGTCCTAACACACTGCGACTCAATGGCGTTTAATTTATTTGTTTCCATTGTTTAAGTGGGTCAACAATCGGTTTATAACGATAAATATCGGTTCAATCGGTGATACGTGGCTTTACTTTGTTTACTTTGTGCAACAACGGAATACGGTATATCGTTGACTAACAATGGCTAATAAGCAAAGGATTGGTTTTGCGGGCTCCAACAATAACAGAATATGAAGAAACATTCGATGTTTTGTTAAGAACGTCGGTCTGATAGTTTGCTTTGTTGTCCTAACACACTGCGACTCCATAGCGTTTAATTTTTTTGTTTCCATTGTTTAAGATGTTCAACAATCGGTTTATAACGTTAAAATATAGGTTCAATCGGTAACACGTGGCTTTTCATTGTTTAAGTTGTACAACAATGGAATACGGTATTTCGTTACACAACAATGGAATGTAAGCAAAGGATCGGTTTTGCGTTAAAAAAGTCGGTCTGTAAGAGTGCTTTTTTATACTAACACGATTTGACTCCATGGCATTTAATTTATATGTTTCCATTGTTTAAGTTGTTCAAGAATTGGTTTATAACGTTAAAATATCGGTTCAATCGGTTAAACTTGGCTTTTCTTTGTTTAAAACGTCGGTTTAAATTTTTTAAAAACGTCAGCTTGTTAGTTTGCTTTGTTGTCCTAAAACACTATAACTATAATTTTAAAATATCGGTTCAATCGGTTAAACTTGGCTTTTCTTTGTTTAAAACGTCGGTTTAAATTTTTTTTAAACGTCGGTTTGTTAGTTTGCTTTGTTGTCCTAACACACTGCGACTCCATGGCATTTAACTTATGTGTTTCCATTGTTTAAGTTGTTCAACAATCGGTTTATAACGTTAAAATATCGGTTCAATCGGGAACACGTGGCTTTTCTTTGTTTACATTGTGCAACAATGGAATACGGTATTTCCTTTCATAACAATGGAATATAAGCAAAGGATCGGTTTTGCGGGCTCCAACAATAACCAAATATGAAGAAACATTCGGTGTTTTGTTAAAAACGTCGATTTGTTAGTTTGCTTTGATGTCCTTACACACTGAGACTCCATGGCATTTAATTTATTTGTTTCCATCGTTTAATTTGTTCAACAATCGGTTTATAACGTTAAAATATCGGTTCAATCGGTAACACGTGGCTTTTCATTGTTTACTTTGTGCAACAATGGAACACGGTATTTCGTTGCCAACAATGGAACATAAGCAAAGAATCGGTTTTGAAGGCTCAAACTATAACCGAACATGAAGAAACATTCGGTGTTTTGTTAAAAATGTCGGTTTGTTTTTTGTTTTGTTGTCCTAACACACTGCGACTTCATGTCGTTTAATTTATTTGTTTCCATTGTTTAAGCGGTTCAACAATCGGTTTAGAACGATTAAAATATCGGTTCAATCGGTAACACGTTGCTTTTCCTTGGTTACTTTGTGCAACAATGGAATACGGTATTTCGTTGCCCTACAATGGAATATAAGCAAAGGATCGGTTTTGCGGGCTCCAACAACAACCGAATATGAAGAAACATTCGATGTTTTGTTAAAAACGTCGGTTTGTTAGTTTGCTTTGTTGTCCTAACACACTGCGACTCCATGTCGTTTAATTTATTTGTTTCCAATGTTTAAGCGGTTCAACAATCGGTTTAGAACGATTAAAATATCGGTTCAATCGGTAACACGTTGCTTTTACTTGGTTACTTTGTGCAACAATGGAATACGGTATTTCGTTGCCCAACAATGGAATATAAGCAAAGGATCGGTTTTGCGGGCTCCAACAACAACCGAATATGAAGAAACATTCGATGTTTTGTTAAAAACGTCGGTTTGTTAGTTTGCTTTGTTGTCCTAACACACTGCGACTCCATGGCGTTTAATTATTTTGTTTCCAATGTTTAAGTTGTTCAACAATCGGTTTATAACGTTAAAATATCGGTTCAATCGGTGACACGTGGCTTTACTTTGTTTACTTTGTGCAACAACGGAATACGATATTTCGTTGCCCAACAATGGAATATAAGCAAAGGATCGCTTTTGCGGGCTCCAACAATAACAGAAAATGAAGAAACATTCGGTTTTGCGTTAAAAACGTCGGTCTGTTTGTGTGTTTTGTTGTCCTAACACACTGCGACTCCATGTCGTTTAATTTATTTGTTTCCATTGTTTAAGCGGTTCAACAATCGGTTTAGAACGATTAAAATATCGGTTCAATCGGTAACACGTTGCTTTTCCTTGGTTACTTTGTGCAACAATGGAATACGGTATTTCGTTGCCCAACAATGGAATATAAGCAAAGGATCGGTTTTGCGGGCTGCAACAATAACAGAATATGAAGAAACATTCGGTTTTGCGTTAAAAAAGTCGGTCTGTAAGAGTGCTTTTTTATACTAACACGATTTGACTCCATGGCATTTAATTTCTATGTCTCCATTGTTTAAGTTGTTCAAGAATCGGTTTATAACTTTAAAATATCGGTTCAATCGGTTAAACTTGGCTTTTCTTTGTTTAAAACGTCGGTTTAAATTTTTTAAAAACGTCGGCTTGTTAGTTTGCTTTGTTGTCCTAAAACACTATAACTATAATGTTAAAATATCGGTTCAATCGGTTAAACTTCGCTTTTCTTTGTTTAAAACGTCGGTTTAAATTTTTTTTAAACGTCGGTTTGTTAGTTTGCTTTGTTGTCCTAACACACTGCGACTCCATGGCATTTAACTTATGTGTTTCCATTGTTTAAGTTGTTCAACAATCGGTTTATAACGTTAAAATATCGGTTCAATCGGGAACACGTGGCTTTTCTTTGTTTACATTGTGCAACAATGGAATACGGTATTTCCTTTCATAACAATGGAATATAAGCAAAGGATCGGTTTTGCGGGCTCCAACAATAACCAAATATGAAGAAACATTCGGTGTTTTGTTAAAAACGTCGATTTGTTAGTTTGCTTTGATGTCCTTACACACTGAGACTCCATGGCATTTAATTTATTTGTTTCCATTGTTTAATTTGTTCAACAATCGGTTTATAACGTTAAAATATCGGTTCAATCGGTAACACGTGGCTTTTCATTGTTTACTTTGTGCAACAATGGAATACGGTATTTCGTTGCCAACAATGGAACATAAGCAAAGAATCGGTTTTGAAGGCTCAAACTATAACCGAATATGAAGAAATATTCGGTGTTTTGTTAAACACGTCGGTTTGTTTTTGTTATGTTGTCCTAACACACTGCGACTCCATGGCATTTAATTTATTTGTTTCCATTGTTTAAGTTGTTCAACAATCGGTTTACAACCATAAAATATCGGTTCAATCGGTAACACGTGGCTTTTCTTTGTTTACATTGTGCAACAATGGAACACGGTATTTCGTTGCCCAACAATGGAATATAAGCAAAGGATCGGTTTTGCGGGCTCCAACAATAACAGAAAATGAAGAAACATTCGGTTTTGCGTTAAAAACGTCGGTCTGTTTGTGTGCTTTGTTGTCCTAACACACTGCGACTCCATGTCGTTTAATTTATTTGTTTCCATTGTTTAATCGGTTCAACAATCGGCTTAGAACGATTAAAATATCGGTTATATCTGTAACACGTTGCTTTTCCTTGTTTACTTTGTGCAACATTGGAATACGGTACATCGTTGCCCAACAATGGAATATAAGCAAAGGATCGGTTTTGCGCACTCCAACAATAACAGAATATGAAGAAACATTTGGTGATTTTTTAAAAATGTCGGTTTGTTCGTTTGCTTTGTTGTCCTAACACACTGCGACTCCATGGCGTTTAATTTATTTGTTTCCATTGTTTAAGTGGGTCAACAATCGGTTTATAATGATTAAAATATCTGCTCAATCGGTAACACGAGACTTTTCTTTGGTTACTTTGTGCAACAATGGAATACGGTATTTCGTTGCCCAACAATGGAATATAAGCAAAGGAAGATATGCGGGCTCCAACAACAACCGAATATGAAGAAACATTCGATGTTTTGTTAAAAACGTCGGTCTGTTAGTTTGCTTTGTTGCCCTAACACACTGCGACTCCATAGCGTTTAATTTTTTTGTTTCCATTGTTTAAGTTGTTCAACAATCGGTTTATAACGTTAAAATATAGGTTCAATCGGTTACACGTGGATTTTCATTGTTTAGGTTGTACAACAATGGAATACGGTATTTCGTTACCCAACAATGGAATGTAAGCAAAGGATCGGTTTTGCGGGCTCCAACAATAACAGAATATGAAGAAACATTCGGTTTTGCGTTAAAAAAGACGGTCTGTAAGAGTGCTTTTTTGTACTAACACGATTTGTCTCCATGGCATTTAATTTATATGTTTCCATTGTTTAAGTTGTTCAACAATCGGTTTATAACGTTAAAATATCGGTTCAATCGGTTAAACTTGGCTTTTCTTTGTTTAAAACGTCGGTTTAAATTTTTAAAAAGGTGGGTTTGTTAGTTTGCTTTGATGTCCTTACACACTGAGACTCCATGGCATTTAATTTATTTGTTTCCATTGTTTAATTTGTTCAGCTATCGGTTTATAACGTTAAAATATCGGTTCAATCGGTAACACGTGGCTTTTCATTGTTTACTTTGTGCAAAAATGGAATACGGTATTTCGTTGCCAACAATGGAACATAAGCAAAGAATCGGTTTTGAAGGCTCAAACTATAACCGAACATGAAGAAACATTCGGTGTTTTGTTAAAAACGTCGGTTTGTTTTTTGTTTTGTTGTCCTAACACACTGCGACTTCATGTCGTTTAATTTATTTGTTTCCATTGGTTAATTTTTTCAACAATCGGTTTATAACGTTAAAATATAGGTTCAATCGGTTACACGTGGATTTTCATTGTTTAAGTTGTACAACAATGGAATACGGTATTTCGTTACCCAACAATGGAATGTAAGCAAAGGATCGGTTTTGCGGGCTCCAACAATAACAGAATATGAAGAAACATTCGGTTTTGCGTTAAAAACGTCGGTCTGTTTGTGTGCTTTGTTGTCCTAACACACTGCGACTCCATGTCGTTTAATTTATTTGTTTCCATTGTTTAAGCGGTTCAACAATCGGTTTAGAACGATTAAAATATCGGTTCAATCGGTAACACGTTGCTTTTCCTTGGTTACTTTGTGCAACAATGGAATACGGTATTTCGTTGCCCTACAATGGAATATAAGCAAAGGATCGGTTTTGCGGGCTCCAAAAACAACCGAATATGAAGAAACATTCGATGTTTTGTTAAAAACGTCGGTTTGTTAGTTTGCTTTGTTGTCCTAACACACTGCGACTCCATGTCGTTTAATTTATTTGTTTCCAATGTTTAAGCGGTTCAACAATCGGTTTAGAACGATTAAAATATCGGTTCAATCGGTAACACGTTGCTTTTACTTGGTTACTTTGTGCAACAATGGAATACGGTATTTCGTTGCCCAACAATGGAATATAAGCAAAGGATCGGTTTTGCGGGCTCCAACAACAACCGAATATGAAGAAACATTCGATGTTTTGTTAAAAACGTCGGTTTGTTAGTTTGCTTTGTTGTCCTAACACACTGCGACTCCATGGCGTTTAATTATTTTGTTTCCAATGTTTAAGTTGTTCAACAATCGGTTTATAACGTTAAAATATCGGTTCAATCGGTGACACGTGGCTTTACTTTGTTTACTTTGTGCAACAACGGAATACGATATTTCGTTACCCAACAATGGAATATAAGCAAAGGATCGCTTTTGCGGGCTCCAACAATAACAGAAAATGAAGAAACATTCGGTTTTGTGTTAAAAACGTCGGTCTGTTTGTGTGCTTTGTTGTCCTAACACACTGCGACTCCATGTCGTTTAATTTATTTGTTTCCATTGTTTAAGCGGTTCAACAATCGGTTTAGAACGATTAAAATATCGGTTCAATCGGTAACACGTTGCTTTTCCTTGGTTACTTTGTGCAACAATGGAATACGGTATTTCGTTGCCCAACAATGGACTATAAGCAAAGGATCGGTTTTGCGGGCTCCAACAACAACCGAATATGAAGAAACATTCGATGTTTTGTTAAAAACGTCGGTTTGTTAGTTTGCTTTGTTGTCCTAACACACAGCGACTCCATGGCGTTTAATTTTTTTGTTTCCACTGTTTAAGTTGTTCAACAATCGGTTTACAACCTTAAAATATCGGTTCAATCGGTAACACGTGGCTTTTCTTTGTTTACATTGTGCAACAATGGAACACGGTATTTCGTTGCCCAACAATAGAATATAAGCAAAGGATCGGTTTTGCGGGCTCTAACAATAACAGAAAATGAAGAAACATTCGGTTTTGCGTTAAAAACGTCGGTCTGTTTGTGTGCTTTGTTGTCCTAACACACTGCGACTCCATGTCGTTTAATTTATTTGTTTCCATTGTTTAATCGGTTCAACAATCGGTTTAGAATGATTAAAATATCGGTTCAATCGGTAACACGTTGCTTTTCCTTGTTTACTTTGTGCAACATTGGAATACGGTACATCGTTGCCCAACAATGGAATATAAGCAAAGGATCGGTTTTGCTCACTCCAACAATAACAGAATATGAAGAAACATTTGGTGATTTTTTAAAAATGTCGGTTTGTTCGTTTGCTTTGTTGTCCTAACACACTGCGACTCCATGGCGTTTAATTTATTTGTTTCCATTGTTTAAGTGGGTCAACAATCGGTTTATAACGATTAAAATATCTGCTCAATCGGTAACACGAGACTTTTCTTTGGTTACTTTGTGCAACAATGGAATACGGTATTTCGTTGCCCAACAATGGAATATAAGCAAAGGATCGGTTTTGCGGGCTCCAACAACAACCGAATATGAAGAAACATTCGATGTTTTGTTAAAAACGTCGGTTTGTTAGTTTTCTTTGTTGTCCTAACACACTGCGACTCCATGGCGTTTAATTTTTTTGTTTCCATTGTTTAAGTTGTTCAACAATCGGTTTATAACGTTAAAATATCGGTTCAATCGGTGACACGTGGCTTTACTTTGCTTACTTTGTACAACAACGGAATACGATATTTCGTTGCCTAACAATGGCTAGTAAGCAAAGGATTGGTTTTGCGGGCTCCAACAATAACAGAATATAAAGAAACATTCGATGTTTTGTTAAAAACGTCGGTTTGTTAGTTTGCTTTGTTGTCCTAACACACTGCGACTCCATGTCGTTTAATTTATTTGTTTCCAATGTTTAAGCGGTTCAACAATCGGTTTAGAACGATTAAAATATCGGTTCAATCGGTAACACGTTGCTTTTACTTGGTTACTTTGTGCAACAATGGAATACGGTATTTCGTTGCCCAACAATGGAATATAAGCAAAGGATCGGTTTTGCGGGCTCCAACAACAACCAAATATGAAGAAACATTCGATGTTTTGTTAAAAACGTCGGTTTGTTAGTTTGCTTTGTTGTCCTAACACACTGCGACTCCATGGCGTTTAATTATTTTGTTTCCAATGTTTAAGTTGTTCAACAATCGGTTTATAACGTTAAAATATCGGTTCAATCGGTGACACGTGGCTTTACTTTGTGCAACAACGGAATACAATATTTCGTTGCCCAACAATGGAATATAAGCAAAGGATCGCTTTTGCGGGCTCCAACAATAACAGAAAATGAAGAAACATTCGGTTTTGTGTTAAAAACGTCGGTCTGTTTGTGTGCTTTGTTGTCCTAACACACTGCGACTCCATGTCGTTTAATTTATTAGTTTCCATTGTTTAAGCGGTTCAACAATCGGTTTAGAACGATTAAAATATCGGTTCAATCGGTAACACGTTGCTTTTCCTTGGTTACTTTGCGCAACAATGGAATACGGTATTTCGTTGCCCAACAATGGACTATAAGCAAAGGATCGGTTTTGCGGGCTCCAACAACAACCGAATATGAAGAAACATTCGATGTTTTGTTAAAAACGTCGGTTTGTTAGTTTGCTTTGTTGTCCTAACACACAGCGACTCCATGGCGTTTAATTTTTTTGTTTCCATTGTTTAAGTTGTTCAACAATCGGTTTACAACCTTAAAATATCGGTTCAATCGGTAACACGTGGCTTTTCTTTGTTTACATTGTGCAACAATGGAACACGGTATTTCGTTGCCCAACAATAGAATATAAGCAAAGGATCGGTTTTGCGGGCTCTAACAATAACAGAAAATGAAGAAACATTCGGTTTTGCGTTAAAAACGTCGGTCTGTTTGTGTGCTTTGTTGTCCTAACACACTGCGACTCCATGTCGTTTAATTTATTTGTTTCCATTGTTTAATCGGTTCAACAATCGGTTTAGAATGATTAAAATATCGGTTCAATCGGTAACACGTTGCTTTTCCTTGTTTACTTTGTGCAACATTGGAATACGGTACATCGTTGCCCAACAATGGAATATAAGCAAAGGATCGGTTTTGCTCACTCCAACAATAACAGAATATGAAGAAACATTTGGTGATTTTTTTAAAATGTCGGTTTGTTCGTTTGCTTTGTTGTCCTAACACACTGCGACTCCATGGCGTTTAATTTATTTGTTTCCATTGTTTAAGTGGGTCAACAATCGGTTTATAACGATTAAAATATCTGCTCAATCGGTAACACGAGACTTTTCTTTGGTTACTTTGTGCAACAATGGAATACGGTATTTCGTTTCCCAACAATGGAATATAAGCAAAGGATCGGTTTTGCGGGCTCCAACAACAACCGAATATGAAGAAACATTCGATGTTTTGTTAAAAACGTCGGTTTGTTAGTTTTCTTTGTTGTCCTAACACACTGCGACTCCATGGCGTTTAATTTTTTTGTTTCCATTGTTTAAGTTGTTCAACAATCGGTTTATAACGTTAAAATATCGGTTCAATCGGTGACACGTGGCTTTACTTTGTTTACTTTGTGCAACAACGGAATACGATATTTCGTTGCCTAACAATGGCTAGTAAGCAAAGGATTGGTTTTGCGGGCTCCAACAATAACAGAATATAAAGAAACATTCGGTTTTGCGTTAAAAACGTCGGTCTGTTAGTGTGCTTCGTTGTCCTAACACAATTTGACTCCATGGCGTTTAATGTATTTGTTGCCATAGTTTAAGTTGTTCAACAATCGGTTTATAACTTTAGAATATCGGTTAAATCGGTTAAACTTGGCTTTTCTTTGTTTACTTTGTGCAACAATGAAATACGGTATTTCGTTGCCCAACAATGGAATATCAGCAAAGGAACGTTTTTCCGGCCTCCAACAATAACAGAATATGAAGAAACATTCGATGTTTTGTTAAAAACGTCGGTCTGTTAGTTTGCTTTGTTGCCCTAACACACTGCGACTCCATAGCGTTTAATTTTTTTGTTTCCATTGTTTAAGTTGTTCAACAATCGGTTTATAACGTTAAAATATAGGTTCAATCGGTTACACGTGGATTTTCATTGTTTAAGTTCTACAACAATGGAATACGGTATTTCGTTACCCAACAATGGAATGTAAGCAAAGGATCGGTTTTGCGGGCTCCAACAATAACAGAATATGAAGAAACATTCGGTTTTGCGTTAAAAAAGTCGGTCTGTAAGAGTGCTTTTTTGTACTAACACGATTTGACTCCATGGCATTTAATTTATATGTTTCCATTGTTTAAGTTGTTCAACAATCGGTTTATAACGTTAAAATATCGGTTCAATCGGTTAAACTTGGCTTTTCTTTGTTTAAAACGTCGGATTAAATTTTTTAAAAACGTCGGTTTGTTAGTTTGCATTGATGTCCTTACACACTGAGACTCCATGGCATTTAATTTGTTTCCATTGTTTAATTTGTTAAACTATCGGTTTATAACGTTAAAATATCGGTTCAATCGGTAACACGTGGCTTTTCATTGTTTACTTTGTGCAAAAATGGAATACGGTATTTCGTTGCCAACAATGGAACATAAGCAAAGAATCGGTTTTGAAGGCTCAAAATATAACCGAATATGAAGAAACATTCGGTGTTTTGTTAAAAACGTCGGTTTGTTTTTTGCTTTGTTGTCCTAACACACTGCGACTCCATGTCGATTAATTTATGTGTTTCCATTGTTTAAGTGGTTCAACAATCGGTTTAGAACGATTAAAATATCGGTTCAATGGGTAACACGTTGCTTTTCCTTGGTTACTTTGTGCAACAATGGAATACGGTATTTCGTTGCCCAACAATGGAATATAAGCAAAGGATCGGTTTTGCGGGCTCCAACAACAACCGAATATGAAGAAACATTCGATGTTTTGTTAAAAACGTCGGTTTGTTAGTTTGCTTTGTTGTCCTAACACACTGCGAATCCATGGCGTTTAATTTTTTTGTTTCCATTGTTTAAGTTGTTCAACAGTCGGTTCATAACGATTAAAATATATGCTCAATCGGTAACACGAGACTTTTCTTTGGTTACTTTGTGCAACAATGGAATACGGTATTTCGTTGCCCAACAATGGAATATAAGCAAAGGATCGGTTTTGCGGGCTCCAACAACAACCGAATATGAAGAAACATTCGATGTTTTGTTAAAAACGTCGGTTTGTTAGTTTGCTTTGTTGTCCTAACACACTGCGACTCCATGGCGTTTAATTTTTTTGTTTCCAATGTTTAAGTTGTTCAACAATCGGTTTATAACGTTAAAATATCGGTTCAATCGGTGACACGTGGCTTTACTTTGTTTACTTTGTGCAACAACGGAATACGATATTTCGTTGCCCAACAATGGAATATAAGCAAAGGGTCGGTTTTGCGGGCTCCAACAATAACAGAAAATGAAGAAACATTCGGTTTTGCGTTAAAAACGTCGGTCGGTTTGTCTGCTTTGTTGTCCTAACACACTGCGACTCCATGTCGTTTAATTTATTTGTTTCCATTGTTTAAGCGGTTCAACAATCGGTTAATAACGATTAAAATATCTGCTCAATCGGTAACACGAGACTTTTCTTTGGTTACTTTGTGCAACAATGGAATACGGTATTTCGTTGCCCAACAATGGAATATAAGCAAAGGATCGGTTTTGCCGGCTCCAACAACAACCGAATATGAAGAAACATTCGATGTTTTGTTAAAAACGTCGGTTTGTTAGTTTGCTTTGTTGTCCTAACACACTGCGACTCCATGGCGTTTAATTTTTTTGTTTCCATTGTTTAAGTTGTTCAACAATCGGTTTATGACGTTAAAATATCGGTTCAATCGGTGACACGTGGCTTTACTTTGTTTACTTTGTGCAACAACGGAATACGATATTTCGTTGCCTAACAATGGCTAATAAGACAAGGATTGGTTTTGCGGGCTCCAACAATAACAGAATATAAAGAAACATTCGGTTTTGCGTTAAAAACGTCGGTCTGTTAGTGTGCTTCGTTGTCCTAACACACTGCGACTCCATGGCGTTTAATTTTTTTGTTTCCATTTTTTAAGTTGTTCAACAATCGGTTTATAACGTGAAAATATAGGTTCAATCGGTAACACGTGGCTTTTCATTGTTTAAGTTGTACAACAATGGAATACGGTATTTCGTTACCCAACAATGGAATGTAAGCAAAGGATCGGTTTTGTGGGCTCCAACAATAACAGAATATGAAGAAACATTCGGTTTTGCGTTAAAAAAGTCGGTCTGTTAGTTTGCTTTGTTGTCCTAACACACTGCGACTCCATGTCGTTTAATTTATTTGTTTCCATTGTTTAAGTTGTTCAACAATCGGTTTACAATGTTAAAATATCGGTTCAATCGGTAACACGTGGCTTTTCTTTGTTTACATTGTGCAACAATGGAATACGGTATTTCCTTTCATAACAATGGAATATAAGCAAAGGATCGGTTTTGAGGGCTCCAACAATAACCGAATATCAAGAAACATTCGGTGTTTTGTTAAAAACGTCGGTTTCTTAGTTTGCTTTGATGTCCTTACACACCGAGACTCCATGGCATTTAATTTATTTGTTTTCATTGTTTAATTTGTTCAACAATCAGTTTATAACGTTAAAATAACGGTTCAATCGGTAACACGTGGCTTTTTATTGTTTACTTTGTGCAACAATGGAATACGGTATTTCGTTGCCCAACAATGGAATATAAGCAAAGGATCGGTTTTGCGGGCTCCAACAATAACAGTAGTTGAAGAAACATTCGGTTTTTTGTTAAAAACGTCGGTCTGTTTGTGTTCTTTGTTGTCCTAACAAACTGCCACTCCATGGCGTTTAATTTTTTTGTTTCCATTGTTTAAGTTGTTCAACAATCGGTTTACAACCTTAAAATATCGGTTCAATCGGTAACACGTGGCTTTTCTTTGTTTACATTGTGCAACAATGGAACACGGTATTTCGTTGCCCAACAATAGAATATAAGCAAAGGATCGGTTTTGCGGGCTCTAACAATAACAGAAAATGAAGAAACATTCGGTTTTGCGTTAAAAACGTCGGTCTGTTTGTGTGCTTTGTTGTCCTAACACACTGCGACTCCATGTCGTTTAATTTATTTGTTTCCATTGTTTAAGTGGGTCAACAATCGGTTTATAACGATTAAAATATCTGCTCAATCGGTAACACGAGACTTTTCTTTGGTTACTTTGTGCAACAATGGAATACGGTATTTCGTTGCCCAACAATGGAATATAAGCAAAGGATCGGTTTTGCGGGCTCCAACAACAACCGAATATGAAGAAACATTCGATGTTTTGTTAAAAACGTCGGTTTGTTAGTTTTCTTTGTTGTCCTAACACACTGCGACTTCATGGCGTTTAATTTTTTTGTTTCCATTGTTTAAGTTGTTCAACAATCGGTTTATAACGTTAAAATATCGGTTCAATCGGTGACACGTGGCTTTACTTTGTTTACTTTGTGCAACAACGGAATACGATATTTCGTTGCCCAACAATGGAATATAAGCAAAGGATCGCTTTTGCGGGCTCCAACAATAACAGAAAATGAAGAAACATTCGGTTTTGCGTTAAAAACGTCGGTCTGTTTGTGTGCTTTGTTGTCCTAACACACTGCGACTCCATGGCATTTAATTTATTTGTTTCCATTGTTTAAGTTGTTCAACAATCGGTTTACAACCATAAAATATCGGTTCAATCGGTAACACGTGGCTTTTCTTTGTTTACATTGTGCAACAATGGAACACGGTATTTCGTTGCCCAACAATGGAATATAAGCAAAGGATCGGTTTTGCGGGCTCCAACAATAACAGAAAATGAAGAAACATTCGGTTTTGCGTTAAAAACGTCGGTCTGTTTGTGTGCTTTGTTGTCCTAACACACTGCGACTCCATGTCGTTTAATTTATTTGTTTCCATTGTTTAATCGGTTCAACAATCGGCTTAGAACGATTAAAATATCGGTTATATCTGTAACACGTTGCTTTTCCTTGTTTACTTTGTGCAACATTGGAATACGGTACATCGTTGCCCAACAATGGAATATAAGCAAAGGATCGGTTTTGCGCACTCCAACAATAACAGAATATGAAGAAACATTTGGTGATTTTTTAAAAATGTCGGTTTGTTCGTTTGCTTTGTTGTCCTAACACACTGCGACTCCATGGCGTTTAATTTATTTGTTTCCATTGTTTAAGTGGGTCAACAATCGGTTTATAATGATTAAAATATCTGCTCAATCGGTAACACGAGACTTTTCTTTGGTTACTTTGTGCAACAATGGAATACGGTATTTCGTTGCCCAACAATGGAATATAAGCAAAGGAAGATATGCGGGCTCCAACAACAACCGAATATGAAGAAACATTCGATGTTTTGTTAAAAACGTCGGTCTGTTAGTTTGCTTTGTTGCCCTAACACACTGCGACTCCATAGCGTTTAATTTTTTTGTTTCCATTGTTTAAGTTGTTCAACAATCGGTTTATAACGTTAAAATATAGGTTCAATCGGTTACACGTGGATTTTCATTGTTTAGGTTGTACAACAATGGAATACGGTATTTCGTTACCCAACAATGGAATGTAAGCAAAGGATCGGTTTTGCGGGCTCCAACAATAACAGAATATGAAGAAACATTCGGTTTTGCGTTAAAAAAGACGGTCTGTAAGAGTGCTTTTTTGTACTAACACGATTTGTCTCCATGGCATTTAATTTATATGTTTCCATTGTTTAAGTTGTTCAACAATCGGTTTATAACGTTAAAATATCGGTTCAATCGGTTAAACTTGGCTTTTCTTTGTTTAAAACGTCGGTTTAAATTTTTAAAAAGGTGGGTTTGTTAGTTTGCTTTGATGTCCTTACACACTGAGACTCCATGGCATTTAATTTATTTGTTTCCATTGTTTAATTTGTTCAGCTATCGGTTTATAACGTTAAAATATCGGTTCAATCGGTAACACGTGGCTTTTCATTGTTTACTTTGTGCAAAAATGGAATACGGTATTTCGTTGCCAACAATGGAACATAAGCAAAGAATCGGTTTTGAAGGCTCAAACTATAACCGAACATGAAGAAACATTCGGTGTTTTGTTAAAAACGTCGGTTTGTTTTTTGTTTTGTTGTCCTAACACACTGCGACTTCATGTCGTTTAATTTATTTGTTTCCATTGGTTAATTTTTTCAACAATCGGTTTATAACGTTAAAATATAGGTTCAATCGGTTACACGTGGATTTTCATTGTTTAAGTTGTACAACAATGGAATACGGTATTTCGTTACCCAACAATGGAATGTAAGCAAAGGATCGGTTTTGCGGGCTCCAACAATAACAGAATATGAAGAAACATTCGGTTTTGCGTTAAAAACGTCGGTCTGTTTGTGTGCTTTGTTGTCCTAACACACTGCGACTCCATGTCGTTTAATTTATTTGTTTCCATTGTTTAAGCGGTTCAACAATCGGTTTAGAACGATTAAAATATCGGTTCAATCGGTAACACGTTGCTTTTCCTTGGTTACTTTGTGCAACAATGGAATACGGTATTTCGTTGCCCTACAATGGAATATAAGCAAAGGATCGGTTTTGCGGGCTCCAAAAACAACCGAATATGAAGAAACATTCGATGTTTTGTTAAAAACGTCGGTTTGTTAGTTTGCTTTGTTGTCCTAACACACTGCGACTCCATGTCGTTTAATTTATTTGTTTCCAATGTTTAAGCGGTTCAACAATCGGTTTAGAACGATTAAAATATCGGTTCAATCGGTAACACGTTGCTTTTACTTGGTTACTTTGTGCAACAATGGAATACGGTATTTCGTTGCCCAACAATGGAATATAAGCAAAGGATCGGTTTTGCGGGCTCCAACAACAACCGAATATGAAGAAACATTCGATGTTTTGTTAAAAACGTCGGTTTGTTAGTTTGCTTTGTTGTCCTAACACACTGCGACTCCATGGCGTTTAATTATTTTGTTTCCAATGTTTAAGTTGTTCAACAATCGGTTTATAACGTTAAAATATCGGTTCAATCGGTGACACGTGGCTTTACTTTGTTTACTTTGTGCAACAACGGAATACGATATTTCGTTACCCAACAATGGAATATAAGCAAAGGATCGCTTTTGCGGGCTCCAACAATAACAGAAAATGAAGAAACATTCGGTTTTGTGTTAAAAACGTCGGTCTGTTTGTGTGCTTTGTTGTCCTAACACACTGCGACTCCATGTCGTTTAATTTATTTGTTTCCATTGTTTAAGCGGTTCAACAATCGGTTTAGAACGATTAAAATATCGGTTCAATCGGTAACACGTTGCTTTTCCTTGGTTACTTTGTGCAACAATGGAATACGGTATTTCGTTGCCCAACAATGGACTATAAGCAAAGGATCGGTTTTGCGGGCTCCAACAACAACCGAATATGAAGAAACATTCGATGTTTTGTTAAAAACGTCGGTTTGTTAGTTTGCTTTGTTGTCCTAACACACAGCGACTCCATGGCGTTTAATTTTTTTGTTTCCACTGTTTAAGTTGTTCAACAATCGGTTTACAACCTTAAAATATCGGTTCAATCGGTAACACGTGGCTTTTCTTTGTTTACATTGTGCAACAATGGAACACGGTATTTCGTTGCCCAACAATAGAATATAAGCAAAGGATCGGTTTTGCGGGCTCTAACAATAACAGAAAATGAAGAAACATTCGGTTTTGCGTTAAAAACGTCGGTCTGTTTGTGTGCTTTGTTGTCCTAACACACTGCGACTCCATGTCGTTTAATTTATTTGTTTCCATTGTTTAATCGGTTCAACAATCGGTTTAGAATGATTAAAATATCGGTTCAATCGGTAACACGTTGCTTTTCCTTGTTTACTTTGTGCAACATTGGAATACGGTACATCGTTGCCCAACAATGGAATATAAGCAAAGGATCGGTTTTGCTCACTCCAACAATAACAGAATATGAAGAAACATTTGGTGATTTTTTAAAAATGTCGGTTTGTTCGTTTGCTTTGTTGTCCTAACACACTGCGACTCCATGGCGTTTAATTTATTTGTTTCCATTGTTTAAGTGGGTCAACAATCGGTTTATAACGATTAAAATATCTGCTCAATCGGTAACACGAGACTTTTCTTTGGTTACTTTGTGCAACAATGGAATACGGTATTTCGTTGCCCAACAATGGAATATAAGCAAAGGATCGGTTTTGCGGGCTCCAACAACAACCGAATATGAAGAAACATTCGATGTTTTGTTAAAAACGTCGGTTTGTTAGTTTTCTTTGTTGTCCTAACACACTGCGACTCCATGGCGTTTAATTTTTTTGTTTCCATTGTTTAAGTTGTTCAACAATCGGTTTATAACGTTAAAATATCGGTTCAATCGGTGACACGTGGCTTTACTTTGCTTACTTTGTACAACAACGGAATACGATATTTCGTTGCCTAACAATGGCTAGTAAGCAAAGGATTGGTTTTGCGGGCTCCAACAATAACAGAATATAAAGAAACATTCGATGTTTTGTTAAAAACGTCGGTTTGTTAGTTTGCTTTGTTGTCCTAACACACTGCGACTCCATGTCGTTTAATTTATTTGTTTCCAATGTTTAAGCGGTTCAACAATCGGTTTAGAACGATTAAAATATCGGTTCAATCGGTAACACGTTGCTTTTACTTGGTTACTTTGTGCAACAATGGAATACGGTATTTCGTTGCCCAACAATGGAATATAAGCAAAGGATCGGTTTTGCGGGCTCCAACAACAACCAAATATGAAGAAACATTCGATGTTTTGTTAAAAACGTCGGTTTGTTAGTTTGCTTTGTTGTCCTAACACACTGCGACTCCATGGCGTTTAATTATTTTGTTTCCAATGTTTAAGTTGTTCAACAATCGGTTTATAACGTTAAAATATCGGTTCAATCGGTGACACGTGGCTTTACTTTGTGCAACAACGGAATACAATATTTCGTTGCCCAACAATGGAATATAAGCAAAGGATCGCTTTTGCGGGCTCCAACAATAACAGAAAATGAAGAAACATTCGGTTTTGTGTTAAAAACGTCGGTCTGTTTGTGTGCTTTGTTGTCCTAACACACTGCGACTCCATGTCGTTTAATTTATTAGTTTCCATTGTTTAAGCGGTTCAACAATCGGTTTAGAACGATTAAAATATCGGTTCAATCGGTAACACGTTGCTTTTCCTTGGTTACTTTGCGCAACAATGGAATACGGTATTTCGTTGCCCAACAATGGACTATAAGCAAAGGATCGGTTTTGCGGGCTCCAACAACAACCGAATATGAAGAAACATTCGATGTTTTGTTAAAAACGTCGGTTTGTTAGTTTGCTTTGTTGTCCTAACACACAGCGACTCCATGGCGTTTAATTTTTTTGTTTCCATTGTTTAAGTTGTTCAACAATCGGTTTACAACCTTAAAATATCGGTTCAATCGGTAACACGTGGCTTTTCTTTGTTTACATTGTGCAACAATGGAACACGGTATTTCGTTGCCCAACAATAGAATATAAGCAAAGGATCGGTTTTGCGGGCTCTAACAATAACAGAAAATGAAGAAACATTCGGTTTTGCGTTAAAAACGTCGGTCTGTTTGTGTGCTTTGTTGTCCTAACACACTGCGACTCCATGTCGTTTAATTTATTTGTTTCCATTGTTTAATCGGTTCAACAATCGGTTTAGAATGATTAAAATATCGGTTCAATCGGTAACACGTTGCTTTTCCTTGTTTACTTTGTGCAACATTGGAATACGGTACATCGTTGCCCAACAATGGAATATAAGCAAAGGATCGGTTTTGCTCACTCCAACAATAACAGAATATGAAGAAACATTTGGTGATTTTTTTAAAATGTCGGTTTGTTCGTTTGCTTTGTTGTCCTAACACACTGCGACTCCATGGCGTTTAATTTATTTGTTTCCATTGTTTAAGTGGGTCAACAATCGGTTTATAACGATTAAAATATCTGCTCAATCGGTAACACGAGACTTTTCTTTGGTTACTTTGTGCAACAATGGAATACGGTATTTCGTTTCCCAACAATGGAATATAAGCAAAGGATCGGTTTTGCGGGCTCCAACAACAACCGAATATGAAGAAACATTCGATGTTTTGTTAAAAACGTCGGTTTGTTAGTTTTCTTTGTTGTCCTAACACACTGCGACTCCATGGCGTTTAATTTTTTTGTTTCCATTGTTTAAGTTGTTCAACAATCGGTTTATAACGTTAAAATATCGGTTCAATCGGTGACACGTGGCTTTACTTTGTTTACTTTGTGCAACAACGGAATACGATATTTCGTTGCCTAACAATGGCTAGTAAGCAAAGGATTGGTTTTGCGGGCTCCAACAATAACAGAATATAAAGAAACATTCGGTTTTGCGTT
Organism: Maratus speciosus; assembly: GCA_963932465.1. Taxonomy (NCBI): domain Eukaryota; kingdom Metazoa; phylum Arthropoda; class Arachnida; order Araneae; family Salticidae; genus Maratus; species Maratus speciosus. The sequence continues at coordinate 137,078,344 of OZ010797.1, read as the reverse complement.
AAAAACGTCGGTCTGTTAGTGTGCTTCGTTGTCCTAACACAATTTGACTCCATGGCGTTTAATGTATTTGTTGCCATAGTTTAAGTTGTTCAACAATCGGTTTATAACTTTAGAATATCGGTTAAATCGGTTAAACTTGGCTTTTCTTTGTTTACTTTGTGCAACAATGAAATACGGTATTTCGTTGCCCAACAATGGAATATCAGCAAAGGAACGTTTTTCCGGCCTCCAACAATAACAGAATATGAAGAAACATTCGATGTTTTGTTAAAAACGTCGGTCTGTTAGTTTGCTTTGTTGCCCTAACACACTGCGACTCCATAGCGTTTAATTTTTTTGTTTCCATTGTTTAAGTTGTTCAACAATCGGTTTATAACGTTAAAATATAGGTTCAATCGGTTACACGTGGATTTTCATTGTTTAAGTTCTACAACAATGGAATACGGTATTTCGTTACCCAACAATGGAATGTAAGCAAAGGATCGGTTTTGCGGGCTCCAACAATAACAGAATATGAAGAAACATTCGGTTTTGCGTTAAAAAAGTCGGTCTGTAAGAGTGCTTTTTTGTACTAACACGATTTGACTCCATGGCATTTAATTTATATGTTTCCATTGTTTAAGTTGTTCAACAATCGGTTTATAACGTTAAAATATCGGTTCAATCGGTTAAACTTGGCTTTTCTTTGTTTAAAACGTCGGATTAAATTTTTTAAAAACGTCGGTTTGTTAGTTTGCATTGATGTCCTTACACACTGAGACTCCATGGCATTTAATTTGTTTCCATTGTTTAATTTGTTAAACTATCGGTTTATAACGTTAAAATATCGGTTCAATCGGTAACACGTGGCTTTTCATTGTTTACTTTGTGCAAAAATGGAATACGGTATTTCGTTGCCAACAATGGAACATAAGCAAAGAATCGGTTTTGAAGGCTCAAAATATAACCGAATATGAAGAAACATTCGGTGTTTTGTTAAAAACGTCGGTTTGTTTTTTGCTTTGTTGTCCTAACACACTGCGACTCCATGTCGATTAATTTATGTGTTTCCATTGTTTAAGTGGTTCAACAATCGGTTTAGAACGATTAAAATATCGGTTCAATGGGTAACACGTTGCTTTTCCTTGGTTACTTTGTGCAACAATGGAATACGGTATTTCGTTGCCCAACAATGGAATATAAGCAAAGGATCGGTTTTGCGGGCTCCAACAACAACCGAATATGAAGAAACATTCGATGTTTTGTTAAAAACGTCGGTTTGTTAGTTTGCTTTGTTGTCCTAACACACTGCGAATCCATGGCGTTTAATTTTTTTGTTTCCATTGTTTAAGTTGTTCAACAGTCGGTTCATAACGATTAAAATATATGCTCAATCGGTAACACGAGACTTTTCTTTGGTTACTTTGTGCAACAATGGAATACGGTATTTCGTTGCCCAACAATGGAATATAAGCAAAGGATCGGTTTTGCGGGCTCCAACAACAACCGAATATGAAGAAACATTCGATGTTTTGTTAAAAACGTCGGTTTGTTAGTTTGCTTTGTTGTCCTAACACACTGCGACTCCATGGCGTTTAATTTTTTTGTTTCCAATGTTTAAGTTGTTCAACAATCGGTTTATAACGTTAAAATATCGGTTCAATCGGTGACACGTGGCTTTACTTTGTTTACTTTGTGCAACAACGGAATACGATATTTCGTTGCCCAACAATGGAATATAAGCAAAGGGTCGGTTTTGCGGGCTCCAACAATAACAGAAAATGAAGAAACATTCGGTTTTGCGTTAAAAACGTCGGTCGGTTTGTCTGCTTTGTTGTCCTAACACACTGCGACTCCATGTCGTTTAATTTATTTGTTTCCATTGTTTAAGCGGTTCAACAATCGGTTAATAACGATTAAAATATCTGCTCAATCGGTAACACGAGACTTTTCTTTGGTTACTTTGTGCAACAATGGAATACGGTATTTCGTTGCCCAACAATGGAATATAAGCAAAGGATCGGTTTTGCCGGCTCCAACAACAACCGAATATGAAGAAACATTCGATGTTTTGTTAAAAACGTCGGTTTGTTAGTTTGCTTTGTTGTCCTAACACACTGCGACTCCATGGCGTTTAATTTTTTTGTTTCCATTGTTTAAGTTGTTCAACAATCGGTTTATGACGTTAAAATATCGGTTCAATCGGTGACACGTGGCTTTACTTTGTTTACTTTGTGCAACAACGGAATACGATATTTCGTTGCCTAACAATGGCTAATAAGACAAGGATTGGTTTTGCGGGCTCCAACAATAACAGAATATAAAGAAACATTCGGTTTTGCGTTAAAAACGTCGGTCTGTTAGTGTGCTTCGTTGTCCTAACACACTGCGACTCCATGGCGTTTAATTTTTTTGTTTCCATTTTTTAAGTTGTTCAACAATCGGTTTATAACGTGAAAATATAGGTTCAATCGGTAACACGTGGCTTTTCATTGTTTAAGTTGTACAACAATGGAATACGGTATTTCGTTACCCAACAATGGAATGTAAGCAAAGGATCGGTTTTGTGGGCTCCAACAATAACAGAATATGAAGAAACATTCGGTTTTGCGTTAAAAAAGTCGGTCTGTTAGTTTGCTTTGTTGTCCTAACACACTGCGACTCCATGTCGTTTAATTTATTTGTTTCCATTGTTTAAGTTGTTCAACAATCGGTTTACAATGTTAAAATATCGGTTCAATCGGTAACACGTGGCTTTTCTTTGTTTACATTGTGCAACAATGGAATACGGTATTTCCTTTCATAACAATGGAATATAAGCAAAGGATCGGTTTTGAGGGCTCCAACAATAACCGAATATCAAGAAACATTCGGTGTTTTGTTAAAAACGTCGGTTTCTTAGTTTGCTTTGATGTCCTTACACACCGAGACTCCATGGCATTTAATTTATTTGTTTTCATTGTTTAATTTGTTCAACAATCAGTTTATAACGTTAAAATAACGGTTCAATCGGTAACACGTGGCTTTTTATTGTTTACTTTGTGCAACAATGGAATACGGTATTTCGTTGCCCAACAATGGAATATAAGCAAAGGATCGGTTTTGCGGGCTCCAACAATAACAGTAGTTGAAGAAACATTCGGTTTTTTGTTAAAAACGTCGGTCTGTTTGTGTTCTTTGTTGTCCTAACAAACTGCCACTCCATGGCGTTTAATTTTTTTGTTTCCATTGTTTAAGTTGTTCAACAATCGGTTTACAACCTTAAAATATCGGTTCAATCGGTAACACGTGGCTTTTCTTTGTTTACATTGTGCAACAATGGAACACGGTATTTCGTTGCCCAACAATAGAATATAAGCAAAGGATCGGTTTTGCGGGCTCTAACAATAACAGAAAATGAAGAAACATTCGGTTTTGCGTTAAAAACGTCGGTCTGTTTGTGTGCTTTGTTGTCCTAACACACTGCGACTCCATGTCGTTTAATTTATTTGTTTCCATTGTTTAAGTGGGTCAACAATCGGTTTATAACGATTAAAATATCTGCTCAATCGGTAACACGAGACTTTTCTTTGGTTACTTTGTGCAACAATGGAATACGGTATTTCGTTGCCCAACAATGGAATATAAGCAAAGGATCGGTTTTGCGGGCTCCAACAACAACCGAATATGAAGAAACATTCGATGTTTTGTTAAAAACGTCGGTTTGTTAGTTTTCTTTGTTGTCCTAACACACTGCGACTTCATGGCGTTTAATTTTTTTGTTTCCATTGTTTAAGTTGTTCAACAATCGGTTTATAACGTTAAAATATCGGTTCAATCGGTGACACGTGGCTTTACTTTGTTTACTTTGTGCAACAACGGAATACGATATTTCGTTGCCCAACAATGGAATATAAGCAAAGGATCGCTTTTGCGGGCTCCAACAATAACAGAAAATGAAGAAACATTCGGTTTTGTGTTAAAAACGTCGGTCTGTTTGTGTGCTTTGTTGTCCTAACACACTGCGACTCCATGTCGTTTAATTTATTTGTTTCCATTGTTTAAGCGGTTCAACAATCGGTTTAGAACGATTAAAATATCGGTTCAATCGGTAACACGTTGCTTTTCCTTGGTTACTTTGTGCAACAATGGAATACGGTATTTCGTTGCCCAACAATGGACTATAAGCAAAGGATCGGTTTTGCGGGCTCCAACAACAACCGAATATGAAGAAACATTCGATGTTTTGTTAAAAACGTCGGTTTGTTAGTTTGCTTTGTTGTCCTAACACACAGCGACTCCATGGCGTTTAATTTTTTTGTTTCCATTGTTTAAGTTGTTCAACAATCGGTTTACAACCTTAAAATATCGGTTCAATCGGTAACATGTGGCTTTTCTTTGTTTACATTGTGCAACAATGGAACACGGTATTTCGTTGCCCAACAATAGAATATAAGGAAAGGATCGGTTTTGCGGGCTCTAACAATAACAGAAAATGAAGAAACATTCGGTTTTGCGTTAAAAACGTCGGTCTGTTTGTGTGCTTTGTTGTCCTAACACACTGCGACTCCATGGCCTTAATTTATATGTTTCCATTGTTTAGGTTGTTCAACAATCGGTTTGTAACGTTAAAATATCGGTTCAATCGGTAACACGTGACTTTTCATTGTTTACTTTGTGCAACAATGGAATACGGTACTTCGTTGCCCAACAATGTAAAATAAGCAAATGATCGGTTTTGCGGGCTCCAACAATAACCGAATATGAAGAAACATTTGGTGATTTTTTAAAAACGTCGGTTTGTTCGTTTGCTTTGTTGTCCTAACACACTGCGACTCCATAGCGTTTAATTTATTTGTTTCCATTTTTTAAGTGGGTCAACAATCGGTTTATAACGATTAGAATATCTGCTCAATCGGTAACATGAGACTTTTCTTTGGTTACTTTGTGCAACAATGGAATACGATATTTCGTTGCCTAACAATGGCTAATAAGCAAAGGATTGGTTTTGCGGGCTCCAACAATAACAGAATATAAAGAAACATTCGGTTTTGCGTTAAAAACGTCGGTCTGTTAGTGTGCTTCGTTGTCCTAACACACTGCGACTCCATGGCGTTTAATTTTTTTGTTTCCATTGTTTAAGTTGTTCAACAATCGGTTTATAACGTGAAAATATAGGTTCAATCGGTAACACGTGGCTTTTCATTGTTTAAGTTGTACAACAATGGAATACGGTATTTCGTTACCCAACAATGGAATGTAAGCAAAGGATCGGTTTTGTGGGCTCCAACTTGACTCCATGGCATTTAATTTATATGTTTCCACTGTTTAAGTTGTTCAACAATCAGTTTATAACGTTAAAATAACGGTTCAATCGGTAACACGTGGCTTTTTATTGTTTACTTTGTGCAACAATGGAATACGGTATTTCGTTGCCCAACAATGGAATATAAGCAAAGGATCGGTTTTGCGGGCTCCAACAATAACAGTAGTTGAAGAAACATTCGGTTTTTTGTTAAAAACGTCGGTCTGTTTGTGTTCTTTGTTGTCCTAACAAACTGCCACTCCATGGCGTTTAATTTTTTTGTTTCCATTGTTTAAGTTGTTCAACAATCGGTTTACAACCTTAAAATATCGGTTCAATCGGTAACACGTGGCTTTTCTTTGTTTACATTGTGCAACAATGGAACACGGTATTTCGTTGCCCAACAATAGAATATAAGCAAAGGATCGGTTTTGCGGGCTCTAACAATAACAGAAAATGAAGAAACATTCGGTTTTGCGTTAAAAACGTCGGTCTGTTTGTGTGCTTTGTTGTCCTAACACACTGCGACTCCATGTCGTTTAATTTATTTGTTTCCATTGTTTAAGTGGGTCAACAATCGGTTTATAACGATTAAAATATCTGCTCAATCGGTAACACGAGACTTTTCTTTGGTTACTTTGTGCAACAATGGAATACGGTATTTCGTTGCCCAACAATGGAATATAAGCAAAGGATCGGTTTTGCGGGCTCCAACAACAACCGAATATGAAGAAACATTCGATGTTTTGTTAAAAACGTCGGTTTGTTAGTTTTCTTTGTTGTCCTAACACACTGCGACTTCATGGCGTTTAATTTTTTTGTTTCCATTGTTTAAGTTGTTCAACAATCGGTTTATAACGTTAAAATATCGGTTCAATCGGTGACACGTGGCTTTACTTTGTTTACTTTGTGCAACAACGGAATACGATATTTCGTTGCCCAACAATGGAATATAAGCAAAGGATCGCTTTTGCGGGCTCCAACAATAACAGAAAATGAAGAAACATTCGGTTTTGTGTTAAAAACGTCGGTCTGTTTGTGTGCTTTGTTGTCCTAACACACTGCGACTCCATGTCGTTTAATTTATTTGTTTCCATTGTTTAAGCGGTTCAACAATCGGTTTAGAACGATTAAAATATCGGTTCAATCGGTAACACGTTGCTTTTCCTTGGTTACTTTGTGCAACAATGGAATACGGTATTTCGTTGCCCAACAATGGACTATAAGCAAAGGATCGGTTTTGCGGGCTCCAACAACAACCGAATATGAAGAAACATTCGATGTTTTGTTAAAAACGTCGGTTTGTTAGTTTGCTTTGTTGTCCTAACACACAGCGACTCCATGGCGTTTAATTTTTTTGTTTCCATTGTTTAAGTTGTTCAACAATCGGTTTACAACCTTAAAATATCGGTTCTATCGGTAACATGTGGCTTTTCTTTGTTTACATTGTGCAACAATGGAACACGGTATTTCGTTGCCCAACAATAGAATATAAGGAAAGGATCGGTTTTGCGGGCTCTAACAATAACAGAAAATGAAGAAACATTCGGTTTTGCGTTAAAAACGTCGGTCTGTTTGTGTGCTTTGTTGTCCTAACACACTGCGACTCCATGGCCTTAATTTATATGTTTCCATTGTTTAGGTTGTTCAACAATCGGTTTGTAACGTTAAAATATCGGTTCAATCGGTAACACGTGACTTTTCATTGTTTACTTTGTGCAACAATGGAATACGGTACTTCGTTGCCCAACAATGTAAAATAAGCAAATGATCGGTTTTGCGGGCTCCAACAATAACCGAATATGAAGAAACATTTGGTGATTTTTTAAAAACGTCGGTTTGTTCGTTTGCTTTGTTGTCCTAACACACTGCGACTCCATAGCGTTTAATTTATTTGTTTCCATTTTTTAAGTGGGTCAACAATCGGTTTATAACGATTAGAATATCTGCTCAATCGGTAACATGAGACTTTTCTTTGGTTACTTTGTGCAACAATGGAATACGATATTTCGTTGCCTAACAATGGCTAATAAGCAAAGGATTGGTTTTGCGGGCTCCAACAATAACAGAATATAAAGAAACATTCGGTTTTGCGTTAAAAACGTCGGTCTGTTAGTGTGCTTCGTTGTCCTAACACACTGCGACTCCATGGCGTTTAATTTTTTTGTTTCCATTGTTTAAGTTGTTCAACAATCGGTTTATAACGTGAAAATATAGGTTCAATCGGTAACACGTGGCTTTTCATTGTTTAAGTTGTACAACAATGGAATACGGTATTTCGTTACCCAACAATGGAATGTAAGCAAAGGATCGGTTTTGTGGGCTCCAACTTGACTCCATGGCATTTAATTTATATGTTTCCACTGTTTAAGTTGTTCAACAATCGGTTTATAACGTTAAAATATCGGTTCAATCGGTTAAATTTGGCTTTTCTTTGTTTACTTTGTGCAACAATGGAATACGGTATGTCGTTGCCCAACAATGGAATATCAGCAAAGTATCGTTTTTGCGGCCTCCAACAATAACAGAATATGAAGAAACATTCGATGTTTATTAAAAACGTCGGTCTGTTAGTTTGCTTTGTTGTCCTAACACACTGCGACTCCATGGCATTTAATTTATTTGTTTCCATTGTTTAAGTTGTTCAACAATCGGTTTACAACGTTAAAATATCGGTTCAATCGGTAACACGTGGCTTTTCTTTGTTTACATTGTGCAACAATGGAATACGGTATTTCCTTTCATAACAATGGAATATAAGCAAAGGATCGGTTTTGAGGGCTCCAACAATAACCGAATATGAAGAAACATTCGGTGTTTTGTTAAAAACGTCGGTTTCTTAGTTTGCTTTGATGTCCTTACACACCGAGACTCCAAGGCATTTAATTTATTTGTTTTCATTGTTTAATTTGTTCAACAATCAGTTTATAACGTTAAAATAACGGTTCAATCGGTAACAGGTGGCTTTTCATTGTTTACTTTGTGCAACAATGGAATACGGTATTTCGTTGCCCAACAATGGAATATAAGCAAAGGATCGGTTTTGCGGGCTCCAACAATAACAGTAGTTGAAGAAACATTCGGTTTTTTGTTAAAAATGTCGGTCTGTTTGTGTTCTTTGTTGTCCTAACAAACTGCCACTCCATGGCGTTTAATTTATTTGTTTCCATTTTTAAGTTGTTCAACAAATGGTTTACAACGTTAAAATAGCAGTTCAATCGGTAACACGTGGCTTTTCTTTGTTTACTTTGTGCAATAATGGAATACGGTATTTCGTTGCCCAACAATTGAATATAACAAAGGATCGGTTTTGCGGGCTCCAACAATAATAGAATATGAAGAAACATTCGGTGATTTTTTAATAACGTCGTTTTGTTAGTTTTCTTTGTTGTCCTAACACACTGCGACTCCATGGCCTTAATTTATATGTTTCCATTGTTTAGGTTGTTCAACAATCGGTTTATAACGTTAAAATATCGGTTCAATCGGTAACACGTGACTTTTCATTGTTTACTTTGTGCAACAATGGAATACGGTACTTCGTTGCCCAACAATGTAAAATAAGCAAATGATCGGTTTTGCGGGCTCCAACAATAACCGAATATGAAGAAACATTTGGTGATTTTTTAAAAACGTCGGTTTGTTCGTTTGCTTTGTTGTCCTAACACACTGCGACTCCATAGCGTTTTATTTATTTGTTTCCATTGTTTAAGTGGGTCAACAATCGGTTTATAACGATTAGAATATCTGCTCAATCGGTAACATGAGACTTTTCTTTGGTTACTTTGTGCAACAATGGAATACGGTATTTCGTTGCCCAACAATGGAATATAAGCAAAGGATCGGTTTTGCGGGATCCAACAACAACCGAGTATGAAGAAACATTCGATGTTTTGTTAAAAACGACGGTTTGATAGTTTGCTTTGTTGTCCTAACACACTGCGACTCCATGGCGTTTAATTTTTTTGTTTCCATTGTTTAAGTTGTTCAACAATCGGTTTATAACGTTAAAATATCGGTTCAATCGGTGACACGTGGCTTTACTTTGTTTAATTTGTGCAACAACGGAATACGGTATATCGTTGACTAACAATGGCTAATAAGCAAAGGATTGGTTTTGCGGGCTCCAACAATAACAGAATATAAAGAAACATTCGATTTTGCGTTAAAAAAGTCGGTCTGTAAGAGTGCTTTTATGTACTAACACGATTTGACTCCATGGCATTTAATTTATATGTTTCCATTGTTTAAGTTGTTCAAGAATCGGTTTATAAAGTTAAAATATCGGTTCAATCGGTTAAACTTGGCTTTTCTTTGTTTAAAACGTCGGTTTAAATTTTTAAAAACGTCGGTTTGTTAGTTTGCTTTGTTGTCCTAACAGACTCCGACTCCATGGCATTTAATTTATGTGTTTCCATTGTTTAAGTTGTTCAACAATCGGTTTATAACGTTAAAATATCGGTTCAATCGGTAACACGTGGCTTTTCATTGTTTACTTTGTGCAACAATGGAATACGGTATTTCTTTGCCAACAATGGAACATAAGCAAAGAATCGGTTTTTAAGGCTCAAACTATAACAGAATATGAAGAAACATTCGATGTTTAGTTAAAAACGTCGGTCTGTTAGTTTGCTTTGTTGTCCTAACACACTGCGACTCCATGGCATTTAATTTATTTGTTTCATTGTTTAAGTTGTTCAACAATCGGTTTACAACCTTAAAATATCGGTTCAATCGGTAACACGTGGCTTTTCTTTGTTTACATTGTGCCACAATGGAACACGGTATTTCGTTGCCCAACAATGGAATGTAAGCAAAGGATCGGTTTTGCGGGGTCCAACAATAACAGAAAATGAAGAAACATTCAGTTTTGCGTTAAAAACGTCGGTCTGTTTGTGTGCTTTGTTGTCCTAACACACTGCGACTCCATGTCGTTTAATTTATTTGTTTCCATTGTTTAATCGGTTCAACAATCGGTTTAGAACGATTAAAATATCGGTTCAATCGGTAACACGTTGCTTTTCCTTGTTTACTTTGTGCAACATTGGAATACGGTACATCGTTGCCCAACAATGGAATATAAGCAAAGGATCGTTTTCGCGGCCTCCAACAATAACAGAATATGAAGAAACATTCGATGTTTTGTTAAAAACGTCGGTCTGTTAGTTTGCTTTGTTGTTCTAACACACTGCGACTCCATGGCATTTAATTTATTTGTTTCCATTGTTTAAGTTGTTCAACAATCGGTTTATAACGTTAAAATATCGGTTCAATCGGGAACACGTGGCTTTTCTTTGTTTACATTGTGCAACAATGGAATACGGTATTTCGTTGCCCAACAATGCAATATAAGCAAAGGATCGGTTTTGCGGGCTCCAACAATAACCAAATATGAAGAAACATTCGGTGTTTTGTTAAAAACGTCGGTTTGTTAGTTTGCTTTGATGTCCTTACACACTGAGACTCCACGGCATTTAATTTATTTGTTTTCATTGTTTAATTTCTTCAACAATCAGTTTATAACGTTAAAATAACGGTTCAATCGGTAACACGTGGCTTTTTATTGTTTACTTTGTGCAACAATGGAATACGGTATTTCGTTGCCCAACAATGGAATATAAGCAAAGGATCGGTTTTGCGGGCTCCAACAATAACAGTAGTTGAAGAAACATTCGGTTTTTTGTTAAAAACGTCGGTCTGTTTGTGTGCTTTGTTGTCCTAACAAACTGCCACTCCATGGCGTTTAATTTATTTGTTTCCATTTTTAAGTTGTTCAACAAATGGTTTACAACTTTAAAATAGCAGTTCAATCGGTAACACGTGGCTTTTCTTTGTTTACTTTGTGCAATAATGGAATACGGTATTTCGTTGCCCAACAATTGAATATAACAAAGGATCGGTTTTGCGGGCTCCAACAATAATAGAATATGAAGAAACATTCGGTGATTTTTTTAAAAACGTCGTTTTGTGAGTTTTCTTTGTTGTCCTAACACACTGCGACTCCATGGCCTTAATTTATATGTTTCCATTGTTTAGGTTGTTCAACAATCGGTTTATAACGTTAAAATATCGGTTCAATCGGTAACACGTGACTTCTCATTGTTTACTTTGTGCAACAATGGAATACGGTACTTCGTTGCCCAACAATGGAATATCAGCAAAGGATCGTTTTTCCGGCCTCCAACAATAACAGAATATGAAGAAACATTCGATGTTTTGTTAAAAACGTCGGTTTGTTAGTTTGCTTTGATGTCCTTACACACTGAGACTCCACGGCATTTAATTTATTTGTTTCCATTGTTTAATTTGTTCAACAATCGGTTTATAACGTTAAAATATCGGTTCAATCGGTAACACGTGGCTTTTCATTGTTTACTTTGTGAACAATGGAATACGGTATTTCTTTGCCAACAATGGAACATAAGCAAAGAATCGGTTTTGAAAGCTCAAACTATAACAGAATATGAAGAAACATTCGATGTTTTGTTAAAAACGTCGGTCTGTTAGATTGCTTTGATGTCCTAACACACTGCGACTCCATGGCATTTAATTTATTTGTTTCCATTGTTTAAGTTGTTCAACAATCGGTTTACAGCGTTAAAATATCGGTTCAATCGGTAACACGTGGCTTTTCTTTGTTTGCATTGTGCAACAATGGAATACGGTATTTCCTTTCATAACAATGGAATATAAGCAAAGGATCGGTTTTGAGGGCTCCAACAATAACCGAATATGAAGAAACATTCGGTGTTTTGTTAAAAACGTCGGTTTGTTAGTTTGCTTTGATGTCCTTACACACCGAGACTAAATGGCATTTAATTTATTTGTTTTCATTGTTTAATTTGTTCAAGAATCGGTTTATAACGTTAAAATAACGGTTCAATCGGTTAAAATTGGCTTTTCGTTGTTTACATTGTGCAACAATGGAATACGGTCTTTCGTTGCCCAACAATGGAATATGAGCAAAGGATCGGTTTTGCGGGCTCCAACAATAACAGAAATTGAAGAAACATTCGGTTTTGCGTTAAAAAAGTCGGTCTGTAAAAGTGCTTTTTTGTACTAACACGATTTGACTCCATGGCATTTAATTTATATGTTTCCATTGTTTAAGTTGTTCAACAATCGGTTTATAACGTTAAAATATCGGTTCAATCGGTTTAATTTGGCTTTTCTTTGTTTACTTTGTGCAACAATGGAATACGGTATGTCCTTGCCCAACAATGGAATATCAGCAAAGGATCGTTTTTGCGGCCTCCAACAATAACAGAATATGAAGAAACATTCGACGTTTTGTTAAAAACGTCGGTCTGTTAGTTTGCTTTGTTGTCCTAACACACTGCGACTCCATGGCATTTAATTTATTTGTTTCCATTGTTTAAGTTGTTCAACAATCGGTTTACAATGTTAAAATAACGGTTCAATCGGTAACACGTGGCTTTTCTTTGTTTACATTGTGCAACAATGGAATACGGTATTTCCTTTCATAACAATGGAATATAAGCAAAGGATCGGTTTTGAGGGCTCCAACAATAACCGAATATGAAGAAACATTCGGTGTTTTGTTAAAAACGTCGGTTTGTTAGTTTGCTTTGATGTCCTTACACACCGAGACTCCATGGCATTTAATTTATTTGTTATCATTGTTTCAGCGGTTCAACAATCGGTTTATAACGATTAAAATATCTGCTCAATCGGTAACACGAGACTTTTCTTTGGTTACTTTGTGCAACAATGGAATACGGTATTTCGTTGCCCAACAATGGAATATAAGCAAAGGATCGGTTTTGCGGGCTCCAACAATAACAGTAGTTGAAGAAACATTCGGTTTTTTGTTAAAAACGTCGGTCTGTTTGTGTTCTTTGTTGTCCTAACAAACTGCCACTCCATGGCGTTTAATTTATTTGTTTCCATTTTTAAGTTGTTCAACAAATGGTTTACAACGTTAAAATAGCAGTTCAATCGGTAACACGTGGCTTTTCTTTGTTTACTTTGTGCAATAATGGAATACGGTATTTCGTTGCCCAACAATTGAATATAACAAAGGATCGGTTTTGCGGGCTCCAACAATAATAGAATATGAAGAAACATTCGGTGATTTTTTAATAACGTCGTTTTGTTAGTTTTCTTTGTTGTCCTAACACACTGCGACTCCATGGCCTTAATTTATATGTTTCCATTGTTTAGGTTGTTCAACAATCGGTTTATAACGTTAAAATATCGGTTCAATCGGTAACACGTGACTTTTCATTGTTTACTTTGTGCAACAATGGAATACGGTACTTCGTTGCCCAACAATGTAAAATAAGCAAATGATCGGTTTTGCGGGCTCCAACAATAACCGAATATGAAGAAACATTTGGTGATTTTTTAAAAACGTCGGTTTGTTCGTTTGCTTTGTTGTCCTAACACACTGCGACTCCATAGCGTTTAATTTATTTGTTTCCATTGTTTAAGTGGGTCAACAATCGGTTTATAACGATTAGAATATCTGCTCAATCGGTAACATGAGACTTTTCTTTGGTTACTTTGTGCAACAATGGAATACGGTATTTCGTTGCCCAACAATGGAATATAAGCAAAGGATCGGTTTTGCGGGCTCCAACAACAACCGAATATGAAGAAACATTCGATGTTTTGTTAAAAACGTCGGTTTGTTAGTTTGCTTTGTTGTCCTAACACACTGCGACTCCATGGCGTTTAATTTTTTTGTTTCCAATGTTTAAGTTGTTCAACAATCGGTTTATAACGTTAAAATATCGGTTCAATCGGTGACACGTGGCTTTACTTTGTTTACTTTGTGCAACAACGGAATACGATATTTCGTTGCCCAACAATGGAATATAAGCAAAGGGTCGGTTTTGCGGGCTCCAACAATAACAGAAAATGAAGAAACATTCGGTTTTGCGTTAAAAACGTCGGTCTGTTTGTGTGCTTTGTTGTCCTAACACACTGCGACTCCATGTCGTTTAATTTATTTGTTTCCATTGTTTAAGCGGTTCAACAATCGGTTTATAACGATTAAAATATCTGCTCAATCGGTAACACGAGACTTTTCTTTGGTTACTTTGTGCAACAATGGAATACGGTATTTCGTTGCCCAACAATGGAATATAAGCAAAGGATCGGTTTTGCGGGCTCCAACAACAACCGAATATCAAGAAACATTCGATGTTTATTTAAAAACGTCGGTTTGTTAGTTTCCTTTGTTGTCCTAACACACTGCGACTCCATGGCGTTTAATTTTTTTGTTTCCATTGTTTAAGTTGTTCAACAATCGGTTTATGACGTTAAAATATCGGTTCAATCGGTGACACTTGGCTTTACTTTGTTTACTTTGTGCAACAACGGAATACGATATTTCGTTGCCTAACAATGGCTAATAAGCAAAGGATTGGTTTTGCGGGCTCCAACAATAACAGAATATAAAGAAACATTCGGTTTTGCGTTAAAAACGTCGGTCTGTTAGTGTGCTTCGTTGTCCTAACACACTGCGACTCCATGGCGTTTAATTTTTTTGTTTCCATTGTTTAAGTTGTTCAACAATCGGTTTATAACGTGAAAATATAGGTTAAATCGGTAACACGTGGCTTTTCATTGTTTAAGTTGTACAACAATGGAATACGGTATTTCGTTACCCAACAATGGAATGTAAGCAAAGGATGGGTTTTGTGGGCTCCAACAATAACAGAATATGAAGAAACATTCGGTTTTGCGTTAAAAAAGTCGGTCTGTAAGAATACTTTTTTGTACTAACACGATTTGACTCCATGGCATTTAATTTATATGTTTCCATTGTTTAAGTTGTTCAACAATCGGTTTATAACGTTAAAATATCGGTTCAATCGGTTAAATTTGGCTTTTCTTTGTTTACTTTGTGCAACAATGGAATACGGTATGTCGTTGCCCAACAATGGAATATCAGCAAAGTATCGTTTTTGCGGCCTCCAACAATAACAGAATATGAAGAAACATTCGATGTTTATTAAAAACGTCGGTCTGTTAGTTTGCTTTGTTGTCCGAACACACTGCGACTCCATGGCATTTAATTTATTTGTTTCCATTGTTTAAGTTGTTCAACAATCGGTTTACAACGTTAAAATATCGGTTCAATCGGTAACACGTGGCTTTTCTTTGTTTACATTGTGCAACAATGGAATACGGTATTTCCTTTCATAACAATGGAATATAAGCAAAGGATCGGTTTTGAGGGCTCCAACAATAACCGAATATGAAGAAACATTCGGTGTTTTGTTAAAAACGTCGGTTTCTTAGTTTGCTTTGATGTCCTTACACACCGAGACTCCATGGCATTTAATTTATTTGTTTTCATTGTTTAATTTGTTCAACAATCAGTTTATAACGTTAAAATAACGGTTCAATCGGTAACACGTGGCTTTTCATTGTTTACTTTGTGCAACAATGGAATACGGTATTTCGTTGCCCAACAATGGAATATAAGCAAAGGATCGGTTTTGCGGGCTCCAACAATAACAGTAGTTGAAGAAACATTCGGTTTTTTGTTAAAAATGTCGGTCTGTTTGTGTTCTTTGTTGTCCTAACAAACTGCCACTCCATGGCGTTTAATTTATTTGTTTCCATTTTTAAGTTGTTTATCAAATGGTTACAACGTTAAAATAGCAGTTCAATCGGTAACACGTGGCTTTTCTTTGTTTACTTTGTGCAATAATGGAATACGGTATTTCGTTGCCCAACAATTGAATATAACAAAGGATCGGTTTTGCGGGCTCCAACAATAATAGAATATGAAGAAACATTCGGTGATTTTTTAATAACGTCGTTTTGTTAGTTTTCTTTGTTGTCCTAACACACTGCGACTCCATGGCCTTAATTTATATGTTTCCATTGTTTAGGTTGTTCAACAATCGGTTTATAACGTTAAAATATCGGTTCAATCGGTAACACGTGGCTTTTCTTTGTTTGCATTGTGCAACAATGGAATACGGTATTTCCTTTCATAACAATGGAATATAAGCAAAGGATCGGTTTTGAGGGCTCCAACAATAAACGAATATGAAGAAACATTCGGTGTTTTGTTAAAAACGTCGGTTTGTTAGTTTGCTTTGATGTCCTTACACACCGAGACTAAATGGCATTTAATTTATTTGTTTTCATTGTTTAATTTGTTCAAGAATCGGTTTATAACGTTAAAATAACGGTTCAATCGGTTAAAATTGGCTTTTCGTTGTTTACATTGTGCAACAATGGAATACGGTCTTTCGTTGCCCAACAATGGAATATGAGCAAAGGATCGGTTTTGCGGGCTCCAACAATAACAGAAATTGAAGAAACATTCGGTTTTGCGTTAAAAAAGTCGGTCTGTAAAAGTGCTTTTTTGTACTAACACGATTTGACTCCATGGCATTTAATTTATATGTTTCCATTGTTTAAGTTGTTCAACAATCGGTTTATAACGTTAAAATACCGGTTCAATCGGTTTAATTTGGCTTTTCTTTGTTTACTTTGTGCAACAATGGAATACGGTATGTCGTTGCCCAACAATGGAATATCAGCAAAGGATCGTTTTTGCGGCCTCCAACAATAACAGAATATGAAGAAACATTCGATGTTTTGTTAAAAACGTCGGTCTGTTAGTTTGCTTTGTTGTCCTAACACACTGCGACTCCATGGCATTTAATTTATTTGTTTCCATTGTTTAAGTTGTTCAACAATCGGTTTACAATGTTAAAATAACGGTTCAATCGGTAACACGTGGCTTTTCTTTGTTTACATTGTGCAACAATGGAATACGGTACTTCGTTGCCCAACAATGTAAAATAAGCAAATGATCGGTTTTGCGGGCTCCAACAATAACCGAATATGAAGAAACATTTGGTGATTTTTTAAAAACGTCGGTTTGTTCGTTTGCTTTGTTGTCCTAACACACTGCGACTCCATAGCGTTTAATTTATTTGTTTCCATTGTTTAAGTGGGTCAACAATCGGTTTATAACGATTAGAATATCTGCTCAATCGGTAACATGAGACTTTTCTTTGGTTACTTTGTGCAACAATGGAATACGGTATTTCGTTGCCCAACAATGGAATATAAGCAAAGGATCGGTTTTGCGGGATCCAACAACAACAGAGTATGAAGAAACATTCGATGTTTTGTTAAAAACGACGGTTTGATAGTTTGCTTTGTTGTCCTAACACACTGCGTGGTTAGGACATGGCGTTTAATTTTTTTGTTTCCATTGTTTAAGTTGTTCAACAATCGGTTTATAACGTTAAAATATCGGTTCAATCGGTGACACGTGGCTTTACTTTGTTTAATTTGTGCAACAACGGAATACGGTATATCGTTGACTAACAATGGCTAATAAGCAAAGGATTGGTTTTGCGGGCTCCAACAATAACAGAATATAAAGAAACATTCGGTTATGCGTTAAAAACATCGGTCTGTTAGTGTGCTTCGTTGTCCTAACACAATTTACTCCATGGCGTTTAATGTATTTGTTGCCATAGTTTAAGTTGTTCAACAATCGGTTTATAACTTTAGAATATCGGTTAAATCCGTTAAATTCGGATAAATCCGTTAAATCCGTTAATTTCGTTAGCCAACAATGGAATGTAAGCAAAGGATCGGTTTTGCGGGCTCCAACAATAACAGAATATGAAGAAACATTCGATTTTGCGTTAAAAAAGTCGGTCTGTAAGAGTGCTTTTATGTACTAACACGATTTGACTCCATGGCATTTAATTTATATGTTTCCATTGTTTAAGTTGTTCAAGAATCGGTTTATAAAGTTAAAATATCGGTTCAATCGGTTAAACTTGGCTTTTCTTTGTTTAAAACGTCGGTTTAAATTTTTTAAAAACGTCGGTTTGTTAGTTTGCTTTGTTGTCCTAACACACTGCGACTCCATGGCATTTAATTTATGTGTTTCCATTGTTTAAGTTGTTCAACAATCGGTTTATAACGTTAAAATATCGGTTCAATCGGTAACACGTGGCTTTTCATTGTTTACTTTGTGCAACAATGGAATACGGTATTTCTTTCGGTTTTTAAGTGTTTTTAAGTGTAAGAATCGGTTTTTAAGGCTCAAACTATAACAGAATATGAAGAAACATTCGATGTTTTGTTAAAAACGTCGGTCTGTTAGTTTGCTTTGTTGTCCTAACACACTGCGACTCCATGGCATTTAATTTATTTGTTTCCATTGTTTAAGTTGTTCAACAATCGGTTTACAACCTTAAAATATCGGTTCAATCGGTAACACGTGGCTTTTCTTTGTTTACATTGTGCAACAATGGAACACGGTATTTCGTTGCCCAACAATGGAGTGTAAGCAAAGGATCGGTTTTGCGGGGTCCAACAATAACAGAAAATGAAGAAACATTCGGTTTTGCGTTAAAAACGTCGGTCTGTTTGTGTGCTTTGTTGTCCTAACACACTGCGGCTCCATGTCGTTTAATTTATTTGTTTCCATTGTTTAATCGGTTCAACAATCGGTTTAGAACGATTAAAATATCGGTTCAATCGGTAACACGTTGCTTTTCCTTGTTTACTTTGTGCAACATTGGAATACGGTACATCGTTGCCCAACAATGGAATATAAGCAAAGGATCGGTTTTGCGCACTCCAACAATAACAGAATATGAAGAAACATTTGGTGATTTTTTAAAAACGTCGGTTTGTTCGTTTGCTTTGTTGTCCTAACACACTGCGACTCCATGGCGTTTAATTTATGTGTTTGCATTGTTTAAGTGGGTCAACAATCGTTTTATAACGATTAAAATATCTGCTCAATCGGTAACACGAGACTTTTCTTTGGTTACTTTGTTCAACAATCGGTTTATAACGTTAAAATATAGGTTCAATCGGTAACACGTGGCTTTTCATTGTTTAAGTTGTACAACAATGGAATACGGTATTTCGTTACCCAACAATGGAATGTAAGCAAAGGATCGGTTTTGCGGGCTCCAACAATAACAGAATATGAAGAAACATTCGGTTTTGCGTTAAAAAAGTCTAACTGTAAGAGTGCTTTTTTGTACTAACACGATTTGACTCCATGGCATTTAATTTATATGTTTCCATTGTTTAAGTTGTTCAACAATCGGTTTATAACGTTAAAATATCGGTTCAATCGGGAACACGTGGCTTTTCTTTGTTTACATTGTGCAACAATGGAATACGGTATTTCCTTTCATAACAATGGAATATAAGCAAAGGATAGGTTTTGCGGGCTCCAACAATAACCAAATATGAAGAAACATTCGGTGTTTTGTTAAAAACGTCGGTTTGTTAGTTTGCTTTGATGTCCTTACACACTGAGACTCCACGGCATTTAATTTATTTGTTTCCATTGTTTAATTTGTTCAACAATCGGTTTATAACGTTAAAATATCGGTTCAATCGGGAACACGTGGCTTTTCTTTGTTTACATTGTGCAACAATGGAATACGGTATTTCCTTTCATAACAATGGAATATAAGCAAAGGATCGGTTTTGAGGGCTCCAACAATAACCGAATATGAAGAAACATTCGGTGTTTTGTTAAAAAAGTCGGTCTGTAAGAGTGCTTTTTTGTACTAACACGATTTGACTCCATGGCATTTAATTTATATGTTTCCATTGTTTAAGATGTTCAACAATCGGTTTATAACGTTAAAATATCGGTTCAATCGGTTAAAATTGGCTTTTCTTTGTTTACTTTGTGCAACAATGGAATACGGTATGTCGTTGCCCAACAATGGAATATCAGCAAAGGATCGTTTTTGCGGCCTCCAACAATAACAGAATATGAAGAAACATTCGATGTTTTGTTAAAAACGTCGGTCTGTTAGTTTGCTTTGTTGTCCTAACACACTGCGACTCCATGGCATTTAATTTATTTGTTTCCAGTGTTTAAGTTGTTCAACAATCGGTTTACAACGTTAAAATATCGGTTCAATCGGTAACACGTGGCTTTTCTTTGTTTACATTGTGCAACAATGGAACACGGTATTTCGTTGCCCAACAATGGAAAATAAGCAAATGATCGGTTTTGCGGGCTCCAACAATAACCGAATATGAAGAAACATTCGGTTTTGCGTTAAAAACGTCGGTCTCTTAGTTTGCTTTGTTGTCCGAACGCACTGCGACTCCGTGGTTTAGTTTATTTGTTTCCATTGTTTAAGTTGTTCAACAATCGGTTTACAACCTTAAAATATCGGTTCAATCGGTAACACGTGGCTTTACTTTGTTTACATTGTGCAACAATGGAACACGGTATTTCGTTGCCCAACAATGGAATATAAGCAAAGGATCGGTTTTGCGCACTCCAACAATAACAGAATATGAAGAAACATTTGGTGATTTTTTAAAAACGTCGGTTTGTTCGTTTGCTTTGTTGTCCTAACACACTGCGACTCCATGGCGTTTAATTTATTTGTTTCCATTGTTTAAGAGGTTCAACAATCGCTTTAGAACGATTAAAATATCGGTTCAATCGGTAACACGTTGCTTTTCCTTGGTTACTTTGTGCAACAATGGAATACGGTACTTCGTTGCCCAACAATGTAAAATAAGCAAATGATCGGTTTTGCGGGCTCCAACAATAATAGAATATGAAGAAACATTCGGTGATTTTTTAAAAACGTCGTTTTGTTAGTTTTCTTTGTTGTCCTAACACACTGCGACTCCATGGCCTTAATTTATATGTTTCCATTGTTTAATTTGTTCAACAATCGGTTTATAACGTTAAAATAACGGTTCAGTCGGTAACACGTGGCTTTCTATTGTTTACTTTGTGCAACAATGGAATACGGTATTTCGTTACCCAACAATGGAATATAATCAAAGGATCGGTTTTGCGGGCTCCAACAATAACAGTAATTGAAGAAACATTCGGTTTTTTGTTAAAAACGTCGGTCTGTTTGTGTGCTTTGTTGTCCTAACAAACTGCGACTCCATGGCGTTTAATTTATTTGTTTCCATTTTTAAGTTGTTCAACAAATGGTTTACAACGTTAAAATAGCAGTTCAATCGGTAACACGTCTCTTTTCTTTGTTTACTTTGTGCAATAATGGAATAAGGTATTTCGTTGCCCACCAATTGAATATAACAAAGGATCGGTTTTGCGGGCTCCAACAATAATAGAATATGAAGAAACATTCGGTGATTTTTTAAAAACGTCGTTTTGTTAGTTTTCTTTGTTGTCCTAACACACTGCGACTCCATGGCCTTAATTTATATGTTTCCATTGTTTAGGTTTTTCAACAATCGGTTTATAACGTTAAAATAGCAGTTCAATCGTTAACACGTGGCTTTTCTTTGTTTACTTTGTGCAATAATGGAATACGGTATTTCGTTGCCCAACAATTGAATATAACAAAGGATCGGTTTTGCGGGCTCCAACAACAACCGAATATGAAGAAACATTCGATGTTTTGTTAAAAACGTCGGTTTGTTAGTTTGCTTTGTTTTCCTAACACACTGCGACTCCATGGCGTTTAATTTTTTTGTTTCCATTGTTTAAGTTGTTCAACAATCGGTTTATAACGTTAAAATATCAGTTCAATCGGTGACATGTGGCTTTACTTTGTTTACTTTGTGCAACAACGGAATACGGTATATCGTTGACTAACAATGGCTAATAAGCAAAGGATTGGTTTTGCGGGCTCCAACAATAACAGAATATAAGGAAACATTCGGTTTTGCGTTAAAAACGTCGGTCTGTTAGTGTGCTTCGTTGTCCTAACACAATTTGACTCCATGGCGTTTAATGTATTTGTTGCCATAGTTTAAGTTGTTCAACAATCGGTTTATAACTTTAGAATATCGGTTAAATCGGTTAAACATGGCTTTTCTTTGTTTACTTTGTGCAACAATGGAATACGGTATTCCGTTGCCCAACAATGGAATATCAGCAAAGGATCGTTTTTCCGGCCTCCAACAATAACAGAATATGAAGAAACATTCGATGTTTTGTTAAAAACGTCGGTCTGTTAGTTTGCTTTGTCGTCTTAACACACTGCGACTCCATAGCGTTTAATTTTTTTGTTTCCATTGTTTAAGATGTTCAACAATCGGTTTATAACGTTAAAATATAGGTTCAATCGGTAACACGTGGCTTTTCATTGTTTAAGTTGTACAACAATGGAATACGGTATTTCGTTACCCAACAATGGAATGTAAGCAAAGGATCGGTTTTGCGGGCTCCAACAATAACAGAATATGAAGAAACATTCGGTTTTGCGTTAAAAAAGTCGGTCTGTAAGAGTGCTTTTTTGTACTAACACGATTTGACTCCATGGCATTTAATTTATATGTTTCCATTGTTTAAGTTGTTCAAGAATCTTTTTATAACGTTAAAATATCGGTTCAATCGGTTAAACTTGGCTTTTCTTTGTTTAAAACGTCGGTTTAAATTTTTTAAAAACGTCGGTTTGTTAGTTTGCTTTGTTGTCCTAACACACTATAACTATAACGTTAAAATATCGGTTCAATCGGTTAAACTTGGCTTTTCTTTGTTTAAAACGTCGGTTTAAATTTTTTAAAAACGTCGGTTTGTTAGTTTGCTTTGTTGTCCTAACACACTGCGACTCCATGGCATTTAATTTATGTGTTTCCATTGTTTAAGTTGTTCAACAATCGGTTTATAACGTTAAAATATCGGTTCAATCGGGAACACGTGGCTTTCTTTGTTTACATTGTGCAACAATGGAATACGGTATTTCCTTTCATAACAATGGAATATAAGCAAAGGATCGGTTTTGCGGGCTCCAACAATAACCAAATATGAAGAAACATTCGGTGTTTTGTTAAAAACGTCGGTTTGTTAGTTTGCTTTGATGTCCTTACACACTGAGACTCCACGGCATTTAATTTATTTGTTTCCATTGTTTAATTTGTTCAACAATCGGTTTATAACGTTAAAATATCGGTTCAATCGGTAACACGTGGCTTTTCATTGTTTACTTTGTGCAACAATGGAATACGGTATTTCTTTATCAACAATGGAACATAAGCAAAGAATCGGTTTTGAAGGCTCAAACTATAACAGAATATGAAGAAACATTCGATGTTTTGTTAAAAACGTCGGTCTGTTAGTTTGCTTTGTTGTCCTAACACACTGCGACTCCATGGTATTTAATTTATTTGTTTCCATTTTTTAAGTTGTTCAACAATCGGTTTACAACGTTAAAATATCGGTTCAATCGGTAACACGTGGCTTTTCTTTGTTTCATTGTGCAACAATGGAATACGGTATTTCCTTTCATAACAATGGAATATAAGCAAGGGATCGGTTTTGAGGGCTCCAACAATAACCGAATATGAAGAAACATTCGGTGTTTTGTTAAAAACGTCGGTTTGTTAGTTTGCTTTGATGTCCTTACACACCGAGACTAAATGGAATTTAATTTATTTGTTTTCATTGTTTAATTTGTTCAACAATCGGTTTATAACGTTAAAATAACGGTTCAATCGGTTAAACTTGGCTTTTCTTTGTTTACATTGTGCAACAATGGAATACGGTATTTCGTTGCCCAACAATGGAATATGAGCAAAGGATCGGTTTTGCGGGCTCCAACAATAACAGAAATTGAAGAAACATTCGGTTTTGCGTTAAAAACGTCGGTCTGTTTGTGTGCTTTGTTGTCCTAACAAACTGCGACTCCACGGCGTTTAATTTATTTGTTTCCATTTTTAAGTTGTTCAACAAATGGTTTAACACGTTAAAATAGCAGTTCAATCGGTAACACGTGGCTTTTCTTTGTTTACTTTGTGCAACAATTGAATACTGTATTTCGTTGCCCAACAATTGAATATAACAACGGATCGGTTCTGCGGGCTTCAACAATAATAGAATGTGAAGAAACATTCGGTGATTTTTTAAAAACGTCGTTTTGTTAGTTTTCTTTGTTGTCCTAACACACTGCGACTCCATGGCCTTAATTTATATGTTTCCATTGTTTAGGTTGTTCAACAATTGGTTTATAACGTTAAAATATCGGTTCAATCGGTAACACGTGACTTTTCATTGTTTACTTTGTGCAACAATGGAATACGGTACTTCGTTGCCCAACAATGTAAAATACGCAAATGATCGGTTTTGCGTACTCCAACAATAACCGAATATGAAGAAACATTCGGTTTTGCGTTAAAAACGTCGGTCTGTTGTGTGCTTTGTTGTCCTAACAAACTGCGACTCCACGGCGTTTAATTTATTTGTTTCCATTTTTAAGTTGTTCAACAAATGGTTTAACACGTTAAAATAGCAGTTCAATCGGTAACACGTGGCTTTTCTTTGTTTACTTTGTGCAACAATTGAATACTGTATTTCGTTGCCCAAAAATTGAATATAACAACGGATCGGTTCTGCGGGCTCCAACAATAATAGAATATGAAGAAACATTCGGTGATTTTTTAAAAACGTCGTTTTGTTAGTTTTCTATGTTGTCCGAACGCACTGCGACTCCATGTCGTTTAATTTATTTGATTCCATTGTTTAAGTTGTTCAACAATCGGTTTACAACCTTAAAATATCGGTTCAATCGGTAACACGTGGCTTTTCTTTGTTTACATTGTGCAACAATGGAACACGGTATTTCGTTGCCCAACAATGGAATATCAGCAAAGGATCGTTTTTCCGGCCTCCAACAATAACAGAATATGAAGAAACATTCGATGTTTTGTTAAAAACGTCGGTTTGTTTTTTGCTTTGTTGTCCTAACACACTGCGACTCCATGGTTTAATTTATTTGTTTCCATTGTTTAAGTTGTTCAACAATCGGTTTATAACGTTAAAATATCGGTTCAATCGGTTACACGTGGCTTTTCATTGTTTAAGTTGTACAACAATGGAATACGGTATTTCGATACCCAACAATGGAATGTAAGCAAAGGATCGGTTTTGCGGGCTCCAACAATAACAGAATATGAAGAAACATTCGGTTTTGCGTTAAAAAAGTCGGTCTGTAAGAGTGCTTTTTTGTACTAACACGATTTGACCCCATGGCATTTAATTTATATGTTTCCATTGTTTAAGTTGTTCAACAATCGGTTTATAACGTTAAAATATCGGTTCAATCGGTTAAAGTTGGCTTTTCTTTGTTTAAAACGTCGGTTTAAATTTTTTAAAAACGTCGGTTTGTTAGTTTGCTTTGTTGTCCTAACACACTATAACTATAACGTTAAAATATCGGTTCAATCGGTTAAACTTGGCTTTTCTTTGTTTAAAACGTCGGTTTAAATTTTTCTTAAACGTCGGTTTGTTAGTTTGCTTTGTTGTCCTAACACACTGCGACTCCATGGCATTTAATTTATATGTTTCCATTGTTTAAGTTGTTCAACAATCGGTTTATAAAGTTAAAATATCGGTTCAATCGGAAACACGTGGCTTTTCTTTGTTTACATTGTGCAACAATGGAATACGGTATTTCCTTTCATAACAATGGAATATAAGCAAAGGATCGGTTTTGCGGGCTCCAACAATAACCAAATATGAAGAAATCTTCGGTGTTTTGTTAAAAACGTCGGTTTGTTAGTTTGCTTTGATGTCCTTACACACTGAGACTCCATGGCATTTAATTTATTTGTTTCCATTGTTTAATTTGTTCAACTATCGGTTTATAACGTTAAAATATCGGTTCAATCGGTAACACGTGGCTTTTCATTGTTTACTTTGTGCAACAATGGAATGCGGTATTTCGTTGCCAACAATGGAACATAAGCAAAGAATCGGTTTTGAAGGCTCTAACTATAACCGAATATGAAGAAACTTTCGGTGTTTTGTTAAAAACGTCGGTTTGTTTTTTGCTTTGTTGTCCTAACACACTGCGACTCCATGGCATTTAATTTATTTGTTTCCAGTGTTTAAGATGTTCAACAATCGGTTTACAACCTTAAAATATCGGTTCAATCGTCAACACGTGGCTTTACTTTGTTTACATTGTGCAACAATGGAACACGGTATTTCGTTGCCCAACAATGGAATATAAGCAAAGGATCGGTTTTGCGGGCTCCAACAATAACAGAAAATGAAGAAACATTCGGTTTTGCGTTAAAAACGTCGGTCTGTTTGTGTGCTTTGTTGTCCTAACCCACTGCGACTCCATGGCATTTAATTTATTTGTTTCCATTGTTTAAGTTGTTCAACAATCGGTTTATAAAGTTAAAATATCGGTTCAATCGGTAAAACGTTGCTTTTCCTTGTTTACTTTGTGCAACAATGGAATACGGTATATCGTTGCCCAACAATGGAATATAAGCAAAGTATCGGTTTTGCGGGCTCCAATAACAACCGAATATGAAGAAACATTCGATGTTTTGTTAAAAACGACGGTTTGATAGTTTGCTTTGTTGTCCTAACACACTGCGACTCCATGGCGTTTAATTTTTTTGTTTCCATTGTTTAAGTTGTTCAACAATCGGTTTATAACGTTAAAATATCGGTTCAATCGGTGACACGTGGCTTTACTTTGTTTAATTTGTGCAACAACGGAATACGGTATATCGTTGACTAACAATGGCTAATAAGCAAAGGATTGGTTTTGCGGGCTCCAACAATAACAGAATATAAAGAAACATTCGGTTATGCGTTAAAAACATCGGTCTGTTAGTGTGCTTCGTTGTCCTAACACAATTTACTCCATGGCGTTTAATGTATTTGTTGCCATAGTTTAAGTTGTTCAACAATCGGTTTATAACTTTAGAATATCGGTTAAATCCGTTAAATTCGGTTAAATCCGTTAAATCCGTTAATTTCGTTAGCCAACAATGGAATGTAAGCAAAGGATCGGTTTTGCGGGCTCCAACAATAACAGAATATGAAGAAACATTCGATTTTGCGTTAAAAAAGTCGGTCTGTAAGAGTGCTTTTATGTACTAACACGATTTGACTCCATGGCATTTAATTTATATGTTTCCATTGTTTAAGTTGTTCAAGAATCGGTTTATAAAGTTAAAATATCGGTTCAATCGGTTAAACTTGGCTTTTCTTTGTTTAAAACGTCGGTTTAAATTTTTTAAAAACGTCGGTTTGTTAGTTTGCTTTGTTGTCCTAACACACTGCGACTCCATGGCATTTAATTTATGTGTTTCCATTGTTTAAGTTGTTCAACAATCGGTTTATAACGTTAAAATATCGGTTCAATCGGTAACACGTGGCTTTTCATTGTTTACTTTGTGCAACAATGGAATACGGTATTTCTTTGCCAACAATGGAACATAAGCAAAGAATCGGTTTTTAAGGCTCAAACTATAACAGAATATGAAGAAACATTCGATGTTTTGTTAAAAACGTCGGTCTGTTAGTTTGCTTTGTTGTCCTAACACACTGCGACTCCATGGCATTTAATTTATTTGTTTCCATTGTTTAAGTTGTTCAACAATCGGTTTACAACCTTAAAATATCGGTTCAATCGGTAACACGTGGCTTTTCTTTGTTTACATTGTGCAACAATGGAACACGGTATTTCGTTGCCCAACAATGGAATGTAAGCAAAGGATCGGTTTTGCGGGGTCCAACAATAACAGAAAATGAAGAAACATTCGGTTTTGCGTTAAAAACGTCGGTCTGTTTGTGTGCTTTGTTGTCCTAACACACTGCGGCTCCATGTCGTTTAATTTATTTGTTTCCATTGTTTAATCGGTTCAACAATCGGTTTAGAACGATTATAATATCGGTTCAATCGGTAACACGTTGCTTTTCCTTGTTTACTTTGTGCAACATTGGAATACGGTACATCGTTGCCCAACAATGGAATATAAGCAAAGGATCGGTTTTGCGCACTCCAACAATAACAGAATATGAAGAAACATTTGGTGATTTTTTAAAAACGTCGGTTTGTTCGTTTGCTTTGTTGTCCTAACACACTGCGACTCCATGGCGTTTAATTTATGTGTTTGCATTGTTTAAGTGGGTCAACAATCGTTTTATAACGATTAAAATATCTGCTCAATCGGTAACACGAGACTTTTCTTTGGTTACTTTGTTCAACAATCGGTTTATAACGTTAAAATATAGGTTCAATCGGTAACACGTGGCTTTTCATTGTTTAAGTTGTACAACAATGGAATACGGTATTTCGTTACCCAACAATGGAATGTAAGCAAAGGATCGGTTTTGCGGGCTCCAACAATAACAGAATATGAAGAAACATTCGGTTTTGCGTTAAAAAAGTCTAACTGTAAGAGTGCTTTTTTGTACTAACACGATTTGACTCCATGGCATTTAATTTATATGTTTCCATTGTTTAAGTTGTTCAACAATCGGTTTATAACGTTAAAATATCGGTTCAATCGGGAACACGTGGCTTTTCTTTGTTTACATTGTGCAACAATGGAATACGGTATTTCCTTTCATAACAATGGAATATAAGCAAAGGATAGGTTTTGCGGGCTCCAACAATAACCAAATATGAAGAAACATTCGGTGTTTTGTTAAAAACGTCGGTTTGTTAGTTTGCTTTGATGTCCTTACACACTGAGACTCCACGGCATTTAATTTATTTGTTTCCATTGTTTAATTTGTTCAACAATCGGTTTATAACGTTAAAATATCGGTTCAATCGGGAACACGTGGCTTTTCTTTGTTTACATTGTGCAACAATGGAATACGGTATTTCCTTTCATAACAATGGAATATAAGCAAAGGATCGGTTTTGAGGGCTCCAACAATAACCGAATATGAAGAAACATTCGGTGTTTTGTTAAAAAAGTCGGTCTGTAAGAGTGCTTTTTTGTACTAACACGATTTGACTCCATGGCATTTAATTTATATGTTTCCATTGTTTAAGATGTTCAACAATCGGTTTATAACGTTAAAATATCGGTTCAATCGGTTAAAATTGGCTTTTCTTTGTTTACTTTGTGCAACAATGGAATACGGTATGTCGTTGCCCAACAATGGAATATCAGCAAAGGATCGTTTTTGCGGCCTCCAACAATAACAGAATATGAAGAAACATTCGATGTTTTGTTAAAAACGTCGGTCTGTTAGTTTGCTTTGTTGTCCTAACACACTGCGACTCCATGGCATTTAATTTATTTGTTTCCAGTGTTTAAGTTGTTCAACAATCGGTTTACAACGTTAAAATATCGGTTCAATCGGTAACACGTGGCTTTTCTTTGTTTACATTGTGCAACAATGGAACACGGTATTTCGTTGCCCAACAATGGAAAATAAGCAAATGATCGGTTTTGCGGGCTCCAACAATAACCGAATATGAAGAAACATTCGGTTTTGCGTTAAAAACGTCGGTCTCTTAGTTTGCTTTGTTGTCCGAACGCACTGCGACTCCGTGGTTTAGTTTATTTGTTTCCATTGTTTAAGTTGTTCAACAATCGGTTTACAACCTTAAAATATCGGTTCAATCGGTAACACGTGGCTTTACTTTGTTTACATTGTGCAACAATGGAACACGGTATTTCGTTGCCCAACAATGGAATATAAGCAAAGGATCGGTTTTGCGCACTCCAACAATAACAGAATATGAAGAAACATTTGGTGATTTTTTAAAAACGTCGGTTTGTTCGTTTGCTTTGTTGTCCTAACACACTGCGACTCCATGGCGTTTAATTTATTTGTTTCCATTGTTTAAGAGGTTCAACAATCGCTTTAGAACGATTAAAATATCGGTTCAATCGGTAACACGTTGCTTTTCCTTGGTTACTTTGTGCAACAATGGAATACGGTACTTCGTTGCCCAACAATGTAAAATAAGCAAATGATCGGTTTTGCGGGCTCCAACAATAATAGAATATGAAGAAACATTCGGTGATTTTTTAAAAACGTCGTTTTGTTAGTTTTCTTTGTTGTCCTAACACACTGCGACTCCATGGCCTTAATTTATATGTTTCCATTGTTTAGGTTGTTCAACAATCGGTTTATAACGTTAAAATATCGGTTCAATCGGTAACACGTGACTTTTCATTGTTTACTTTGTGCAACAATGGAATACGGTATTTCGTTTCCCAACAATGGAATATAAGCAAAGGATCGGTTTTGCGGGCTCCAACAACAACCGAATATGAAGAAACATTCGATGTTTCGTTAAAAACGTTGGTTTGTTAGTTTGCTTTGTTGTCCTAACACACTGCGACTCCATGGCGCTAATTTTTTTGTTTCCATTGTTTAAGTTGTACAACAATCGGTTTATAACGTTAAAATATCGGTTCAATCGGTGACACGTGGCTTTACTTTGTTTACTTTGTGCAACAACGGAATACGGTATATCGTTGACTAACAATGGCTAATAAGCAAAGGATTGGTTTTGCGGGCTCCAACAATAACAGAATATAAAGAAACATTCGGTTTTGCGTTAAAAACATCGGTCTGTTAGTATGCTTCGTTGTCCTAACACAATTTGACTCCATGGCGTTTAATGTATTTGTTGCCATAGTTTAAGTTGTTCAACAATCGGTTTATAACTTTAGAATATCGGTTAAATCGGTTAAACTTGGCTTTTCTTTGTTTACTTTGTGCAACAATGGAATACGGTATTTCGTTGCCCAACAATGGAATATCAGCAAAGGATCGTTTTTCCGGCCTCCAATAATAACAGAATATGAAGAAACATTCGATGTTTTGTTAAAAACGTCGGTCTGTTAGTTTGCTTTGTTGTCCTAACACACTGCGACTCCATAGCGTTTAATTTTTTTCTTTCCATTGTTTAAGATGTTCAACAATCGGTTTATAACGTTAAAATATAGGTTCAATCGGTAACACGTGGCTTTTCATTGTTTAAGTTGTACAACAATGGAATACGGTATTTCGTTACCCAACAATGGAATGTAAGCAAAGGATCGGTTTTGCGGGCTCCAACAATAACAGAATATGAAGAAACATTCCGTTTTGCGTTAAAAAAGTCGGTCTGTAAGAGTGCTTTTTTGTACTAACACGATTTGACTCCATGGCATTTAATTTATATGTTTCCATTGTTTAAGTTGTTCAAGAATCGGTTTATAACGTTAAAATATCGGTTCAATCGGTTAAACTTGGCTTTTCTTCTTTTAAAACGTCGGTTTAAATTTTTTAAAAACGTCGGTTTGTTAGTTTGCTTTGTTGTCCTAACACACTATAACTATAACGTTAAAATATCGGTTCAATCGGTTAAACTTGGCTTTTCTTTGTTTAAAACGTCGGTTTAAATTTTTTAAAAACGTCGGTTTGTTAGTTTGCTTTGTTGTCCTAACACACTGCGACTCCATGGCATTTAATTTATGTGTTTCCATTGTTTAAGTTGTTCAACAATCGGTTTATAACGTTAAAATATCGGTTCAATCGGGAACACGTGGCTTTTCTTTGTTTACATTGTGCAACAATGGAATACGGTATCTCCTTTCATAACAATGGAATATAAGCAAAGGATCGGTTTTGCGGGCTCCAACAATAACCAAATATGAAGAAACATTCGGTGTTTTGTTAAAAACTTCGGTTTGTTAGTTTGCTTTGATGTCCTTACACACTGAGACTCCACGGCATTTAATTTATTTGTTTCCATTGTTTAATTTGTTCAACAATCGGTTTATAACGTTAAAATATCGGTTCAATCGGTAACACGTGGCTTTTCATTGTTTAATTTGTGCAACAATGGAATACGGTATTTCTTTGTCAACAATGGAACATAAGCAAAGAATCGGTTTTGAAGGCTCAAACTATAACAGAATATGAAGAAACATTCGATGTTTTGTTAAAAACGTCGGTCTGTTGGTTTGCTTATTTGTCCTAACACACTGCGACTCCATGGCATTTAATTTATTTGTTTCCATTGTTTAAGTTGTTCAACAATCGGTTTACAACGTTAAAATATCGGTTCAATCGGTAACACGTGGCTTTACTTTGTTTACATTGTGCAACAATGGAATACGGTATTTCGTTGCCCAACAATGGAAAATAAGCAAATGATCGGTTTTGCGGGCTCCAACAATAACCGAATATGAAGAAACATTCGGTTTTGCGTTAAAAACGTCGGTCTCTTAGTTTGCTTTGTTGTCCGAACGCACTGCGACTCCGTGGTTTAGTTTATTTGTTTCCATTGTTTAAGTTGTTCAACAATCGGTTTACAACCTTAAAATATCGGTTCAATCGGTAACACGTGGCTTTACTTTGTTTACATTGTGCAACAATGGAACACGGTATTTTGTTGCCCAACAATGGAATATAAGCAAAGGATCGGTTTTGCGCACTCCAACAATAACAGAATATGAAGAAACATTTGGTGATTTTTTAAAAACGTCGGTTTGTTCGTTTGCTTTGTTGTCCTAACACACTGCGACTCCATGGCGTTTAATTTTTTTGTTTCCATTGTTTAAGTTGTTCAACAATCGGTTTATAACGTTAAAATATCGGTTCAATCGGTGACACGTGGCTTTACTTTGTTTACTTTGTGCAACAACGGAATACGATATTTCGTTGCCTAACAATGGTTAATAAGCAAAGGATTGGTTTTGCGGGCTCCAACAATAACAGAATATAAAGAAACATTCGGTTTTGCGTTAAAAACGTCGGTCTCTTAGTGTGCTTCGTTGTCCTAACACAATTTGACTCCATGGCGTTTAATGTATTTGTTGCCATAGTTTAAGTTGTTCAACAATCGGTTTATAACGTTAGAATATCGGTTAAATCGGTTAAACTTGGCTTTTCTTTGTTTACTTTGTGCAACAATGAAATATAGTATTTCGTTGCCCAACAATGGAATATCAGCAAAGGATCGTTTTTCCGGCCTCCAACAATAACAGAATATGAAGAAACATTCGATGTTTTGTTAAAAACGTCGGTCTGTTAGTTTGCTTTGTTGTCGTAACACACTGCGACTCCATGGCATTTAATTTATTTGTTTCCATTGTTGAAGTTCTTAAACAATCGGTTTACAACGTTAAAATATCTGTTCAATCGGTAACACGTGGCTTTTCTTTGTTTACATTGTGCAACAATGGAATACGGTATTTCCTTTCATAACAATGGAATATAAGCAAAGGATCGGTTTTGAGGGCTCCAACAATAACCTAATATGAAGAAACATTCGATGTTTTGTTAAAAACGTCGGTTTGTTAGTTTGCTTTTATGTCCTTACACACCGAGACTCCATGGCATTTAATTTATTTCTTTTCATTGTTTAATTTGTTCAACAATCGGTTTATAACGTTAAAATAACGGTTCAGTCGGTAACACGTGGCTTTCTATTGTTTACTTTGTGCAACAATGGAATACGGTATTTCGTTACCCAACAATGGAATATAATCAAAGGATCGGTTTTGCGGGCTCCAACAATAACAGTAATTGAAGAAACATTCGGTTTTTTGTTAAAAACGTCGGTCTGTTTGTGTGCTTTGTTGTCCTAACAAACTGCGACTCCATGGCGTTTAATTTATTTGTTTCCATTTTTAAGTTGTTCAACAAATGGTTTACAACGTTAAAATAGCAGTTCAATCGGTAACACGTCTCTTTTCTTTGTTTACTTTGTGCAATAATGGAATAAGGTATTTCGTTGCCCACCAATTGAATATAACAAAGGATCGGTTTTGCGGGCTCCAACAATAATAGAATATGAAGAAACATTCGGTGATTTTTTAAAAACGTCGTTTTGTTAGTTTTCTTTGTTGTCCTAACACACTGCGACTCCATGGCCTTAATTTATATGTTTCCATTGTTTAGGTTGTTCAACAATCGGTTTATAACGTTAAAATAGCAGTTCAATCGGTAACACGTGGCTTTTCTTTGTTTACTTTGTGCAATAATGGAATACGGTATTTCGTTGCCCAACAATTGAATATAACAAAGGATCGGTTTTGCGGGCTCCAACAACAACCGAATATGAAGAAACATTCGATGTTTTGTTAAAAACGTCGGTTTGTTAGTTTGCTTTGTTTTCCTAACACACTGCGACTCCATGGCGTTTAATTTTTTTGTTTCCATTGTTTAAGTTGTTCAACAATCGGTTTATAACGTTAAAATATCAGTTCAATCGGTGACATGTGGCTTTACTTTGTTTACTTTGTGCAACAACGGAATACGGTATATCGTTGACTAACAATGGCTAATAAGCAAAGGATTGGTTTTGCGGGCTCCAACAATAACAGAATATAAGGAAACATTCGGTTTTGCGTTAAAAACGTCGGTCTGTTAGTGTGCTTCGTTGTCCTAACACAATTTGACTCCATGGCGTTTAATGTATTTGTTGCCATAGTTTAAGTTGTTCAACAATCGGTTTATAACTTTAGAATATCGGTTAAATCGGTTAAACATGGCTTTTCTTTGTTTACTTTGTGCAACAATGGAATACGGTATTCCGTTGCCCAACAATGGAATATCAGCAAAGGATCGTTTTTCCGGCCTCCAACAATAACAGAATATGAAGAAACATTCGATGTTTTGTTAAAAACGTCGGTCTGTTAGTTTGCTTTGTCGTCTTAACACACTGCGACTCCATAGCGTTTAATTTTTTTGTTTCCATTGTTTAAGATGTTCAACAATCGGTTTATAACGTTAAAATATAGGTTTAATCGGTAACACGTGGCTTTTCATTGTTTAAGTTGTACAACAATGGAATACGGTATTTCGTTACCCAACAATGGAATGTAAGCAAAGGATCGGTTTTGCGGGCTCCAACAATAACAGAATATGAAGAAACATTCGGTTTTGCGTTAAAAAAGTCGGTCTGTAAGAGTGCTTTTTTGTACTAACACGATTTGACTCCATGGCATTTAATTTATATGTTTCCATTGTTTAAGTTGTTCAAGAATCTTTTTATAACGTTAAAATATCGGTTCAATCGGTTAAACTTGGCTTTTCTTTGTTTAAAACGTCGGTTTAAATTTTTTAAAAACGTCGGTTTGTTAGTTTGCTTTGTTGTCCTAACACACTATAACTATAACGTTAAAATATCGGTTCAATCGGTTAAACTTGGCTTTTCTTTGTTTAAAACGTCGGTTTAAATTTTTTAAAAACGTCGGTTTGTTAGTTTGCTTTGTTGTCCTAACACACTGCGACT
Organism: Maratus speciosus; assembly: GCA_963932465.1. Taxonomy (NCBI): domain Eukaryota; kingdom Metazoa; phylum Arthropoda; class Arachnida; order Araneae; family Salticidae; genus Maratus; species Maratus speciosus. The sequence goes on along the minus strand of OZ010797.1, from coordinate 137,043,139 downwards.
CCATGGCATTTAATTTATGTGTTTCCATTGTTTAAGTTGTTCAACAATCGGTTTATAACGTTAAAATATCGGTTCAATCGGGAACACGTGGCTTTCTTTGTTTACATTGTGCAACAATGGAATACGGTATTTCCTTTCATAACAATGGAATATAAGCAAAGGATCGGTTTTGCGGGCTCCAACAATAACCAAATATGAAGAAACATTCGGTGTTTTGTTAAAAACGTCGGTTTGTTAGTTTGCTTTGATGTCCTTACACACTGAGACTCCACGGCATTTAATTTATTTGTTTCCATTGTTTAATTTGTTCAACAATCGGTTTATAACGTTAAAATATCGGTTCAATCGGTAACACGTGGCTTTTCATTGTTTACTTTGTGCAACAATGGAATACGGTATTTCTTTATCAACAATGGAACATAAGCAAAGAATCGGTTTTGAAGGCTCAAACTATAACAGAATATGAAGAAACATTCGATGTTTTGTTAAAAACGTCGGTCTGTTAGTTTGCTTTGTTGTCCTAACACACTGCGACTCCATGGTATTTAATTTATTTGTTTCCATTTTTTAAGTTGTTCAACAATCGGTTTACAACGTTAAAATATCGGTTCAATCGGTAACACGTGGCTTTTCTTTGTTTCATTGTGCAACAATGGAATACGGTATTTCCTTTCATAACAATGGAATATAAGCAAGGGATCGGTTTTGAGGGCTCCAACAATAACCGAATATGAAGAAACATTCGGTGTTTTGTTAAAAACGTCGGTTTGTTAGTTTGCTTTGATGTCCTTACACACCGAGACTAAATGGAATTTAATTTATTTGTTTTCATTGTTTAATTTGTTCAACAATCGGTTTATAACGTTAAAATAACGGTTCAATCGGTTAAACTTGGCTTTTCTTTGTTTACATTGTGCAACAATGGAATACGGTATTTCGTTGCCCAACAATGGAATATGAGCAAAGGATCGGTTTTGCGGGCTCCAACAATAACAGAAATTGAAGAAACATTCGGTTTTGCGTTAAAAACGTCGGTCTGTTTGTGTGCTTTGTTGTCCTAACAAACTGCGACTCCACGGCGTTTAATTTATTTGTTTCCATTTTTAAGTTGTTCAACAAATGGTTTAACACGTTAAAATAGCAGTTCAATCGGTAACACGTGGCTTTTCTTTGTTTACTTTGTGCAACAATTGAATACTGTATTTCGTTGCCCAACAATTGAATATAACAACGGATCGGTTCTGCGGGCTTCAACAATAATAGAATATGAAGAAACATTCGGTGATTTTTTAAAAACGTCGTTTTGTTAGTTTTCTTTGTTGTCCTAACACACTGCGACTCCATGGCCTTAATTTATATGTTTCCATTGTTTAGGTTGTTCAACAATTGGTTTATAACGTTAAAATATCGGTTCAATCGGTAACACGTGACTTTTCATTGTTTACTTTGTGCAACAATGGAATACGGTACTTCGTTGCCCAACAATGTAAAATACGCAAATGATCGGTTTTGCGGACTCCAACAATAACCGAATATGAAGAAACATTCGGTTTTGCGTTAAAAACGTCGGTCTGTTGTGTGCTTTGTTGTCCTAACAAACTGCGACTCCACGGCGTTTAATTTATTTGTTTCCATTTTTAAGTTGTTCAACAAATGGTTTAACACGTTAAAATAGCAGTTCAATCGGTAACACGTGGCTTTTCTTTGTTTACTTTGTGCAACAATTGAATACTGTATTTCGTTGCCCAACAATTGAATATAACAACGGATCGGTTCTGCGGGCTCCAACAATAATAGAATATGAAGAAACATTCGGTGATTTTTTAAAAACGTCGTTTTGTTAGTTTTCTTTGTTGTCCGAACGCACTGCGACTCCATGTCGTTTAATTTATTTGATTCCATTGTTTAAGTTGTTCAACAATCGGTTTACAACCTTAAAATATCGGTTCAATCGGTAACACGTGGCTTTTCTTTGTTTACATTGTGCAACAATGGAACACGGTATTTCGTTGCCCAACAATGGAATATCAGCAAAGGATCGTTTTTCCGGCCTCCAACAATAACAGAATATGAAGAAACATTCGATGTTTTGTTAAAAACGTCGGTTTGTTTTTTGCTTTGTTGTCCTAACACACTGCGACTCCATGGTTTAATTTATTTGTTTCCATTGTTTAAGTTGTTCAACAATCGGTTTATAACGTTAAAATATCGGTTCAATCGGTTACACGTGGCTTTTCATTGTTTAAGTTGTACAACAATGGAATACGGTATTTCGATACCCAACAATGGAATGTAAGCAAAGGATCGGTTTTGCGGGCTCCAACAATAACAGAATATGAAGAAACATTCGGTTTTGCGTTAAAAAAGTCGGTCTGTAAGAGTGCTTTTTTGTACTAACACGATTTGACCCCATGGCATTTAATTTATATGTTTCCATTGTTTAAGTTGTTCAACAATCGGTTTATAACGTTAAAATATCGGTTCAATCGGTTAAACTTGGCTTTTCTTTGTTTAAAACGTCGGTTTAAATTTTTTAAAAACGTCGGTTTGTTAGTTTGCTTTGTTGTCCTAACACACTATAACTATAACGTTAAAATATCGGTTCAATCGGTTAAACTTGGCTTTTCTTTGTTTAAAACGTCGGTTTAAATTTTTCTTAAACGTCGGTTTGTTAGTTTGCTTTGTTGTCCTAACACACTGCGACTCCATGGCATTTAATTTATATGTTTCCATTGTTTAAGTTGTTCAACAATCGGTTTACAACCTTAAAATATCGGTTCAATCGGTAACACGTGGCTTTTCTTTGTTTACATTGTGCAACAATGGAACACGGTATTTCGTTGCCCAACAATGGAATATCAGCAAAGGATCGTTTTTCCGGCCTCCAACAATAACAGAATATGAAGAAACATTCGATGTTTTGTTAAAAACGTCGGTTTGTTTTTTGCTTTGTTGTCCTAACACACTGCGACTCCATGGTTTAATTTATTTGTTTCCATTGTTTAAGTTGTTCAACAATCGGTTTATAACGTTAAAATATCGGTTCAATCGGTTACACGTGGCTTTACATTGTTTAAGTTGTACAACAATGGAATACGGTATTTCGATACCCAACAATGGAATGTAAGCAAAGGATCGGTTTTGCGGGCTCCAACAATAACAGAATATGAAGAAACATTCGGTTTTGCGTTAAAAAAGTCGGTCTGTAAGAGTGCTTTTTTGTACTAACACGATTTGACCCCATGGCATTTAATTTATATGTTTCCATTGTTTAAGTTGTTCAACAATCGGTTTATAACGTTAAAATATCGGTTCAATCGGTTAAACTTGGCTTTTCTTTGTTTAAAACGTCGGTTTAAATTTTTTAAAAACGTCGGTTTGTTAGTTTGCTTTGTTGTCCTAACACACTATAACTATAACGTTAAAATATCGGTTCAATCGGTTAAACTTGGCTTTTCTTTGTTTAAAACGTCGGTTTAAATTTTTCTTAAACGTCGGTTTGTTAGTTTGCTTTGTTGTCCTAACACACTGCGACTCCATGGCATTTAATTTATATGTTTCCATTGTTTAAGTTGTTCAACAATCGGTTTATAAAGTTAAAATATCGGTTCAATCGGAAACACGTGGCTTTTCTTTGTTTACATTGTGCAACAATGGAATACGGTATTTCCTTTCATAACAATGGAATATAAGCAAAGGATCGGTTTTGCGGGCTCCAACAATAACCAAATATGAAGAAATCTTCGGTGTTTTGTTAAAAACGTCGGTTTGTTAGTTTGCTTTGATGTCCTTACACACTGAGACTCCATGGCATTTAATTTATTTGTTTCCATTGTTTAATTTGTTCAACTATCGGTTTATAACGTTAAAATATCGGTTCAATCGGTAACACGTGGCTTTTCATTGTTTAATTTGTGCAACAATGGAATGCGGTATTTCGTTGCCAACAATGGAACATAAGCAAAGAATCGGTTTTGAAGGCTCTAACTATAACCGAATATGAAGAAACTTTCGGTGTTTTGTTAAAAACGTCGGTTTGTTTTTTGCTTTGTTGTCCTAACACACTGCGACTCCATGGCATTTAATTTATTTGTTTCCAGTGTTTAAGATGTTCAACAATCGGTTTACAACCTTAAAATATCGGTTCAATCGTCAACACGTGGCTTTACTTTGTTTACATTGTGCAACAATGGAACACGGTATTTCGTTGCCCAACAATGGAATATAAGCAAAGGATCGGTTTTGCGGGCTCCAACAATAACAGAAAATGAAGAAACATTCGGTTTTGCGTTAAAAACGTCGGTCTGTTTGTGTGCTTTGTTGTCCTAACCCACTGCGACTCCATGGCATTTAATTTATTTGTTTCCATTGTTTAAGTTGTTCAACAATCGGTTTATAAAGTTAAAATATCGGTTCAATCGGTAAAACGTTGCTTTTCCTTGTTTACTTTGTGCAACAATGGAATACGGTATATCGTTGCCCAACAATGGAATATAAGCAAAGTATCGGTTTTGCGGGCTCCAATAACAACCGAATATGAAGAAACATTCGATGTTTTGTTAAAAACGTCGGTTTGTGAGTTTGCTTTGTTGTCCTAACACACTGCGACTCCATGGCGTTTAATTTTTTTGTTTCCATTGTTTAAGTTGTTCAACAATCGGTTTATAACGTTAAAATATCGGTTCAATCGGTGACACGTGGCTTTACTTTGTTTACTTTGTGCAACAACGGAATACGATATTTCGTTGCCTAACAATGGCTAATAAGCAAAGGATTGGTTTTGCGGGCTCCAACAATAACAGAATATAAAGAAACATTCGTTTTTGCGTTAAAAACGTCGGTCTGTTAGTGTGCTTCGTTGTCCTAACACAATTTGACTCCATGGCGTTTAATGTATTTGTTGCCATAGTTTAAGTTGTTCAACAATCGGTTTATAACTTTAGAATATCGGTTAAATCGGTTAAACTTGGCTTTTCTTTGTTTACTTTGTGGAACAATGGAACACGGTATTTCGTTGACCAACAATGGAATATCAGCAAAGGATCGTTTTTCCGGCCTCCAACAATAACAGAATATGAAGAAACATTCGATGTTTTGTTAAAAACGTCGGTCTGTTAGTTTGCTTTGTTGCCCTAACACACTGCGACTCCATAGCGTTTAATTTTTTTGTTTCCATTGTTTAAGGTTTTCAACAATCGGTTTATAACTTTAAAATATAGGTTCAATCAGTAACACGTGGCTTTTCATTGTTTAAGTTGTACAACAATGGAATACGGTATTTCGTTACCCAACAATGGAATGTAAGCAAAGGATCGGTTTTGTGGGCTCCAACAATAACAGAATATGAAGAAACATTCGGTTTTGCGTTAAAAAATTCGGTCTGTAAGAGTGCTTTTTTGTACTAACACGATTTGACTCCATGGCATTTAATTTATATGTTTCCATTGTTTAAGTTGTTCAACAATCGGTTTACAACGTTAAAATATCGGTTCAATCGGTGACACGTGGCTTTACTTTGTTTACTTTGTGCAACAACGGAATACGATATTTCGTTGCCAAACAATGGCTAATAAGCAAAGGATTGGTTTTGCGGGCTCCAACAATAACAGAATATAAAGAAACATTCGGTTTTGCGTTAAAAAATTCGGTCTGTAAGAGTGCTTTTTTGTACTAACACGATTTGACTCCATGGCATTTAATTTATATGTTTCCATTGTTTAAGTTGTTCAACAATCGGTTTATAACGTTAAAATATCGGTTCAATCGGTTAAATTTGGCTTTTCTTTGTTTACTTTGTGCAACAATGGAATACGGTATGTCGTTGCCCAACAATGGAATATCAGCAAAGGATCGTTTTTGCGGCCTCCAACAATAACAGAATATGAAGAAACATTCGATGTTTTGTTAAAAACGTCGGTCTGTTAGTTTGCTTTGTTGTCGTAACACACTGCGACTCCATGGCATTTAATTTATTTGTTTCCATTGTTGAAGTTGTTCAACAATCGGTTTACAACGTTAAAATATCTGTTCAATCGGTAACACGTGGCTTTTCTTTGTTTACATTGTGCAACAATGGAATACGGTATTTCCTTTCATAACAATGGAATATAAGCAAAGGATCGGTTTTGAGGGCTCCAACAATAACCGAATATGAACAAACATTCGGTGTTTTGTTAAAAACGTCGGTTTGTTAGTTTGCTTTGATGTCCTTACACACCGAGACTCCATGGCATTTAATTTATTTGTTTTCATTGTTTAATTTGTTCAACAATCGGTTTATAACGTTAAAATAACGGTTCAGTCGGTAACACGTGGCTTTTTATTGTTTACTTTGTGCAACAATGGAATGCGGTATTTCGTTACCCAACAATGGAATATAAGCAAAGGATCGGTTTTGCGGGCTCCAACAATAACCGAATATGAAGAAACATTCGGCTTTGCGTTAAAAACGTCGGTCTCTTAGTTTGCTTTGTTGTCCGAACGCACTGCGACTCCATGTCGTTTAATTTATTTGATTCCATTGTTTAAGTTGTTCAACAATCGGTTTACAACCTTAAAATATCGGTTCAATCGGTAACACGTGGCTTTTCTTTGTTTACATTGTGCAACAATGGAACACGGTATTTATTTGCCCAACAATGGAATATCAGCAAAGGATCGTTTTTGCGGCCTCCAACAAAAACAGAATATGAAGAAACATTCGATGTTTTGTTAAAAATGTCGGTCTGTTAGTTTGCTTTGTTGCCCTAACACACTGCGACTCCATAGCGTTTAATTTTTTTGTTTCCATTGTTTAAGTTGTTCAACAATCGGTTTATAACGTTAAAATATCGGTTCAATCGGTTACACGTGGCTTTGCATTGTTTAAGTTGTACAACAATGGAATACGGTATTTCGTTACCCAACAATGGAATGTAAGCAAAGGATCGGTTTTGCGGGCTCCAACAATAACAGAATATGAAGAAACATTCGGTTTTGCGTTAAAAAAGTCGGTCTGTAAGAGTGCTTTTTTGTACTAACACGATTTGACTCCATGGCATTTAATTTATATGTTTCCATTGTTTAAGTTGTTCAACAATCGGTTTATAACGTTAAAATATCGGTTCAATCGGTTAAACTTGGCTTTTCTTTGTTTAAAACGTCGGCTTAAATTTTTTAAAAACGTCGGTTTGTTAGTTTGCTTTGTTGTCCTAACACACTATAACTATAACGTTAAAATATCGGTTCAATCGGTTAAACTTGGCTTTTCTTTGTTTAAAACGTCGGTTTAAATTTTTTAAAAACGTCGGTTTGTTAGTTTGCTTTGTTGTCCTAACACACTGCGACTCCATGGCATTTAATTTATGTGTTTCCATTGTTTAAGTTGTTCAACAATCGGTTTATAACGTTAAAATATCGGTTCAATCGGTAACACGTGGCTTTTCATTGTTTACTTTGTGCAACAATGGAATACGGTATTTCTTTGCCAACAATGGAACATAAGCAAAGAATCGGTTTTTAAGGCTCAAACTATAACAGAATATGAAGAAACATTCGATGTTTTGTTAAAAACGTCGGTCTGTTAGTTTGCTTTGTTGTCCTAACACACTGCGACTCCATGGCATTTAATTTATTTGTTTCCATTGTTTAAGTTGTTCAACAATCGGTTTACAACCTTAAAATATCGGTTCAATCGGTAACACGTGGCTTTTCTTTGTTTACATTGTGCAACAATGGAACACGGTATTTCGTTGCCCAACAATGGAATGTAAGCAAAGGATCGGTTTTGCGGGGTCCAACAATAACAGAAAATGAAGAAACATTCGGCTTTGCGTTAAAAACGTCGGTCTGTTTGTGTGCTTTGTTGTCCTAACACACTGCGGCTCCATGTCGTTTAATTTATTTGTTTCCATTGTTTAATCGGTTCAACAATCGGTTTAGAACGATTAAAATATCGGTTCAATCGGTAACACGTTGCTTTTCCTTGTTTACTTTGTGCAACATTGGAATACGGTACATCGTTGCCCAACAATGGAATATAAGCAAAGGATCGGTTTTGCGCACTCCAACAATAACAGAATATGAAGAAACATTTGGTGATTTTTTAAAAACGTCGGTTTGTTCGTTTGCTTTGTTGTCCTAACACACTGCGACTCCATGGCGTTTAATTTATGTGTTTGCATTGTTTAAGTGGGTCAACAATCGTTTTATAACGATTAAAATATCTGCTCAATCGGTAACACGAGACTTTTCTTTGGTTACTTTGTTCAACAATCGGTTTATAACGTTAAAATATAGGTTCAATCGGTAACACGTGGCTTTTCATTGTTTAAGTTGTACAACAATGGAATACGGTATTTCGTTACCCAACAATGGAATGTAAGCAAAGGATCGGTTTTGCGGGCTCCAACAATAACAGAATATGAAGAAACATTCGGTTTTGCGTTAAAAAAGTCTAACTGTAAGAGTGCTTTTTTGTACTAACACGATTTGACTCCATGGCATTTAATTTATATGTTTCCATTGTTTAAGTTGTTCAACAATCGGTTTATAACGTTAAAATATCGGTTCAATCGGGAACACGTGGCTTTTCTTTGTTTACATTGTGCAACAATGGAATACGGTATTTCCTTTCATAACAATGGAATATAAGCAAAGGATAGGTTTTGCGGGCTCCAACAATAACCAAATATGAAGAAACATTCGGTGTTTTGTTAAAAACGTCGGTTTGTTAGTTTGCTTTGATGTCCTTACACACTGAGACTCCACGGCATTTAATTTATTTGTTTCCATTGTTTAATTTGTTCAACAATCGGTTTATAACGTTAAAATATCGGTTCAATCGGGAACACGTGGCTTTTCTTTGTTTACATTGTGCAACAGTGGAATACGGTATTTCCTTTCATAACAATGGAATATAAGCAAAGGATCGGTTTTGAGGGCTCCAACAATAACCGAATATGAAGAAACATTCGGTGTTTTGTTAAAAAAGTTGGTCTGTAAGAGTGCTTTTTTGTACTAACACGATTTGACTCCATGGCATTTGATTTATATGTTTCCATTGTTTAAGATGTTCAACAATCGGTTTATAACGTTAAAATATCGGTTCAATCGGTTAAAATTGGCTTTTCTTTGTTTACTTTGTGCAACAATGGAATACGGTATGTCGTTGCCCAACAATGGAATATCAGCAAAGGATCGTTTTTGCGGCCTCCAACAATAACAGAATATGAAGAAACATTCGATGTCTTGTTAAAAACGTCGGTCTGTTAGTTTGCTTTGTTGTCCTAACACACTGCGACTCCATGGCATTTAATTTATTTGTTTCCAGTGTTTAAGTTGTTCAACAATCGGTTTACAACGTTAAAATATCGGTTCAATCGGTAACACGTGGCTTTTCTTTGTTTACATTGTGCAACAATGGAACACGGTATTTCGTTGCCCAACAATGGAAAATAAGCAAATGATCGGTTTTGCGGGCTCCAACAATAACCGAATATGAAGAAACATTCGGTTTTGCGTTAAAAACGTCGGTCTCTTAGTTTGCTTTGTTGTCCGAACGCACTGCGACTCCGTGGTTTAGTTTATTTGTTTCCATTGTTTAAGTTGTTCAACAATCGGTTTACAACCTTAAAATATCGGTTCAATCGGTAACACGTGGCTTTACTTTGTTTACATTGTGCAACAATGGAACACGGTATTTCGTTGCCCAACAATGGAATATAAGCAAAGGATCGGTTTTGCGCACTCCAACAATAACAGAATATGAAGAAACATTTGGTGATTTTTTAAAAACGTCGGTTTGTTCGTTTGCTTTGTTGTCCTAACACACTGCGACTCCATGGCGTTTAATTTATTTGTTTCCATTGTTTAAGAGGTTCAACAATCGCTTTAGAACGATTAAAATATCGGTTCAATCGGTAACACGTTGCTTTTCCTTGGTTACTTTGTGCAACAATGGAATACGGTACTTCGTTGCCCAACAATGTAAAATAAGCAAATGATCGGTTTTGCGGGCTCCAACAATAATAGAATATGAAGAAACATTCGGTGATTTTTTAAAAACGTCGTTTTGTTAGTTTTCTTTGTTGTCCTAACACACTGCGACTCCATGGCCTTAATTTATATGTTTCCGTTGTTTAGGTTGTTCAACAATCGGTTTATAACGTTAAAATATCGGTTCAATCGGTAACACGTGACTTTTCATTGTTTACTTTGTGCAACAATGGAATACGGTATTTCGTTTCCCAACAATGGAATATAAGCAAAGGATCGGTTTTGCGGGCTCCAACAACAACCGAATATGAAGAAACATTCGATGTTTCGTTAAAAACGTTGGTTTATTAGTTTGCTTTGTTGTCCTAACACACTGCGACTCCATGGCGTTTAATTTTTTTGTTTCCATTGTTTAAGTTGTACAACAATCGGTTTATAACGTTAAAATATCGGTTCAATCGGTGACACGTGGTTTTACTTTGTTTACTTTGTGCAACAACGGAATACGGTATATCGTTGACTAACAATGGCTAATAAGCAAAGGATTGGTTTTGCGGGCTCCAACAATAACAGAATATAAAGAAACATTCGGTTTTGCGTTAAAAACATCGGTCTGTTAGTATGCTTCGTTGTCCTAACACAATTTGACTCCATGGCGTTTAATGTATTTGTTGCCATAGTTTAAGTTGTTCAACAATCGGTTTATAACTTTAGAATATCGGTTAAATCGGTTAAACTTGGCTTTTCTTTGTTTACTTTGTGCAACAATGGAATACGGTATTTCGTTGCCCAACAATGGAATATCAGCAAAGGATCGTTTTTCCGGCCTCCAATAATAACAGAATATGAAGAAACATTCGATGTTTTGTTAAAAACGTCGGTCTGTTAGTTTGCTTTGTTGTCCTAACACACTGCGACTCCATAGCGTTTAATTTTTTTTGTTTCCATTGTTTAAGATGTTCAACAATCGGTTTATAACGTTAAAATATAGGTTCAATCGGTAACACGTGGCTTTTCATTGTTTAAGTTGTACAACAATGGAATACGGTATTTCGTTACCCAACAATGGAATGTAAGCAAAGGATCGGTTTTGCGGGCTCCAACAATAACAGAATATGAAGAAACATTCCGTTTTGCGTTAAAAAAGTCGGTCTGTAAGAGTGCTTTTTTCGTACTAACACGATTTGACTCCATGGCATTTAATTTATATGTTTCCATTGTTTAAGTTGTTCAAGAATCGGTTTATAACGTTAAAATAACGGTTCAATCGGTTAAACTTGGCTTTTCTTCTTTTAAAACGTCGGTTTAAATTTTTTAAAAACGTCGGTTTGTTAGTTTGCTTTGTTGTCCTAACACACTATAACTATAACGTTAAAATATCGGTTCAATCGGTTAAACTTGGCTTTTCTTTGTTTAAAACGTCGGTTTAAATTTTTTAAAAACGTCGGTTTGTTAGTTTGCTTTGTTGTCCTAACACACTGCGACTCCATGGCATTTAATTTATGTGTTTCCATTGTTTAAGTTGTTCAACAATCGGTTTATAACGTTAAAATATCGGTTCAATCGGGAACACGTGGCTTTTCTTTGTTTACATTGTGCAACAATGGAATACGGTATCTCCTTTCATAACAATGGAATATAAGCAAAGGATCGGTTTTGCGGGCTCCAACAATAACCAAATATGAAGAAACATTCGGTGTTTTGTTAAAAACTTCGGTTTGTTAGTTTGGTTTGATGTCCTTACACACTGAGACTCCACGGCATTTAATTTATTTGTTTCCATTGTTTAATTTGTTCAACAATCGGTTTATAACGATAAAATATCGGTTCAATCGGTAACACGTGGCTTTTCATTGTTTACTTTGTGCAACAATGGAATACGGTATTTCTTTGTCAACAATGGAACATAAGCAAAGAATCGGTTTTGAAGGCTCAAACTATAACAGAATATGAAGAAACATTCGATGTTTTGTTAAAAACGTCGGTCTGTTGGTTTGCTTTGTTGTCCTAACACACTGCGACTCCATGGCATTTAATTTATTTGTTTCCATTGTTTAAGTTGTTCAACAATCGGTTTACAACGTTAAAATATCGGTTCAATCGGTAACACGTGGCTTTACTTTGTTTACATTGTGCAACAATGGAACACGGTATTTCGTTGCCCAACAATGGAAAATAAGCAAATGATCGGTTTTGCGGGCTCCAACAATAACCGAATATGAAGAAACATTCGGTTTTGCGTTAAAAACGTCGGTCTCTTAGTTTGCTTTGTTGTCCGAACGCACTGCGACTCCGTGGTTTAGTTTATTTGTTTCCATTGTTTAAGTTGTTCAACAATCGGTTTACAACCTTAAAATATCGGTTCAATCGGTAACACGTGGCTTTACTTTGTTTACATTGTGCAACAATGGAACACGGTATTTCGTTGCCCAACAATGGAATATAAGCAAAGGATCGGTTTTGCGCACTCCAACAATAACAGAATATGAAGAAACATTTGGTGATTTTTTAAAAACGTCGGTTTGTTCGTTTGCTTTGTTGTCCTAACACACTGCGACTCCATGGCGTTTAATTTATTTGTTTCCATTGTTTAAGTGGGTCAACAATCGGTTTACAACGATTAAAATATCTGCTCAATCGGTAACACGAGACTATTATTTGGTTACTTTGTGCAACAATGGAATACGGTTTTTCGTTGCCCAACAATGGAATATAAGCAAAGGAACGGTTTTGCGGGCTCCAATAACAACCGAATATGAAGAAACATTCGATGTTTTGTTAAAAACGTCGGTTTGTTAGTTTGCTTTGTTGTCCTAACACACTGCGACTCCATGGCGTTTAATTTTTTTGTTTCCATTGTTTAATTTGTTCAACAATCGGTTTATAACGTTAAAATATCGGTTCAATCGGTGACACGTGGCTTTACTTTGTTTACTTTGTGCAACAACGGAATACGATATTTCGTTGCCTAACAATGATTAATAAGCAAAGGATTGGTTTTGCGGGCTCCAACAATAACAGAATATAAAGAAACATTCGGTTTTGCGTTAAAAACGTCGGTCTCTTAGTGTGCTTCGTTGTCCTAACACAATTTGACTCCATGGCGTTTAATGTATTTGTTGCCATAGTTTAAGTTGTTCAACAATCGGTTTATAACGTTAGAATATCGGTTAAATCGGTTAAACTTGGCTTTTCTTTGTTTACTTTGTGCAACAATGAAATATAGTATTTCGTTGCCCAACAATGGAATATCAGCAAAGGATCGTTTTTCCGGCCTCCAACAATAACAGAATATGAAGAAACATTCGATGTTTTGTTAAAAACGTCGGTCTGTTAGTTTGCTTTGTTGTCGTAACACACTGCGACTCCATGGCATTTAATTTATTTGTTTCCATTGTTGAAGTTCTTAAACAATCGGTTTACAACGTTAAAATATCTGTTCAATCGGTAACACGTGGCTTTTCTTTGTTTACATTGTGCAACAATGGAATACGGTATTTCGTTACCCAACAATGGAATGTAAGCAAAGGATCGGTTTTGCGGGCTCCAACAATAACAGAATATGAAGAAACATTCGGTTTTGCGTTAAAAAAGTCGGTCTGTAAGAGTGCTTTTTTGTACTAACACGATTTGACTCCATGGCATTTAATTTATATGTTTCCATTGTTTAAGTTGTTCAAGAATCTTTTTATAACGTTAAAATATCGGTTCAATCGGTTAAACTTGGCTTTTCTTTGTTTAAAACGTCGGTTTAAATTTTTTAAAAACGTCGGTTTGTTAGTTTGCTTTGTTGTCCTAACACACTATAACTATAACGTTAAAATATCGGTTCAATCGGTTAAACTTGGCTTTTCTTTGTTTAAAACGTCGGTTTAAATTTTTTAAAAACGTCGGTTTGTTAGTTTGCTTTGTTGTCCTAACACACTGCGACTCCATGGCGTTTAATTTTTTTGTTTCCATTGTTTAAGTTGTTCAACAATCGGTTTATAACGTTAAAATATCGGTTCAATCGGGAACACGTGGCTTTCTTTGTTTACATTGTGCAACAATGGAATACGGTATTTCCTTTCATAACAATGGAATATAAGCAAAGGATCGGTTTTGCGGGCTCCAACAATAACCAAATATGAAGAAACATTCGGTGTTTTGTTAAAAACGTCGGTTTGTTAGTTTGCTTTGATGTCCTTACACACTGAGACTCCACGGCATTTAATTTATTTGTTTCCATTGTTTAATTTGTTCAACAATCGGTTTATAACGTTAAAATATCGGTTCAATCGGTAACACGTGGCTTTTCATTGTTTACTTTGTGCAACAATGGAATACGGTATTTCTTTATCAAAAATGGAACATAAGCAAAGAATCGGTTTTGAAGGCTCAAACTATAACAGAATATGAAGAAACATTCGATGTTTTGTTAAAAACGTCGGTCTGTTAGTTTGCTTTGTTGTCCTAACACACTGCGACTCCATGGTATTTAATTTATTTGTTTCCATTTTTTAAGTTGTTCAACAATCGGTTTACAACGTTAAAATATCGGTTCAATCGGTAACACGTGGCTTTTCTTTGTTTCATTGTGCAACAATGGAATACGGTATTTCCTTTCATAACAATGGAATATAAGCAAGGGATCGGTTTTGAGGGCTCCAACAATAACCGAATATGAAGAAACATTCGGTGTTTTGTTAAAAACGTCGGTTTGTTAGTTTGCTTTGATGTCCTTACACACCGAGACTAAATGGAATTTAATTTATTTGTTTTCATTGTTTAATTTGTTCAACAATCGGTTTATAACGTTAAAATAACGGTTCAATCGGTTAAACTTGGCTTTTCTTTTTTTACATTGTGCAACAATGGAATACGGTATTTCGTTGCCCAACAATGGAATATGAGCAAAGGATCGGTTTTGCGGGCTCCAACAATAACAGAAATTGAAGAAACATTCGGTTTTGCGTTAAAAACGTCGGTCTGTTTGTGTGCTTTGTTGTCCTAACAAACTGCGACTCCACGGCGTTTAATTTATTTGTTTCCAGTGTTTAAGATGTTCAACAATCGGTTTACAACCTTAAAATATCGGTTCAATCGTCAACACGTGGCTTTACTTTGTTTACATTGTGCAACAATGGAACACGGTATTTCGTTGCCCAACAATGGAATATAAGCAAAGGATCGGTTTTGCGGGCTCCAACAATAACAGAAAATGAAGAAACATTCGGTTTTGCGTTAAAAACGTCGGTCTGTTTGTGTGCTTTGTTGTCCTAACCCACTGCGACTCCATGGCATTTAATTTATTTGTTTCCATTGTTTAAGTTGTTCAACAATCGGTTTATAAAGTTAAAATATCGGTTCAATCGGTAAAACGTTGCTTTTCCTTGTTTACTTTGTGCAACAATGGAATACGGTATATCGTTGCCCAACAATGGAATATAAGCAAAGTATCGGTTTTGCGGGCTCCAATAACAACCGAATATGAAGAAACATTCGATGTTTTGTTAAAAACGTCGGTTTGTGAGTTTGCTTTGTTGTCCTAACACACTGCGACTCCATGGCGTTTAATTTTTTTGTTTCCATTGTTTAAGTTGTTCAACAATCGGTTTATAACGTTAAAATATCGGTTCAATCGGTGACACGTGGCTTTACTTTGTTTACTTTGTGCAACAACGGAATACGATATTTCGTTGCCTAACAATGGCTAATAAGCAAAGGATTGGTTTTGCGGGCTCCAACAATAAGAGAATATAAAGAAACATTCGTTTTTGCGTTAAAAACGTCGGTCTGTTAGTGTGCTTCGTTGTCCTAACACAATTTGACTCCATGGCGTTTAATGTATTTGTTGCCATAGTTTAAGTTGTTCAACAATCGGTTTATAACTTTAGAATATCGGTTAAATCGGTTAAACTTGGCTTTTCTTTGTTTACTTTGTGGAACAATGGAACACGGTATTTCGTTGACCAACAATGGAATATCAGCAAAGGATCGTTTTTCCGGCCTCCAACAATAACAGAATATGAAGAAACATTCGATGTTTTGTTAAAAACGTCGGTCTGTTAGTTTGCTTTGTTGCCCTAACACACTGCGACTCCATAGCGTTTAATTTTTTTGTTTCCATTGTTTAAGGTTTTCAACAATCGGTTTATAACGTTAAAATATAGGTTCAATCAGTAACACGTGGCTTTTCATTGTTTACTTTGTGCAACAATGGAATGCGGTATTTCGTTGCCAACAATGGAACATAAGCAAAGAATCGGTTTTGAAGGCTCTAACTATAACCGAATATGAAGAAACTTTCGGTGTTTTGTTAAAAACGTCGGTTTGTTTTTTGCTTTGTTGTCCTAACACACTGCGACTCCATGGCATTTAATTTTTTTGTTTCCATTGTTTAAGTTGTTCAACAATCGGTTTATAACGTTAAAATATCGGTTCAATCGGTGACACGTGGCTTTACTTTGTTTACTTTGTGCAACAACGGAATACGATATTTCGTTGCCTAACAATGGCTAATAAGCAAAGGATCGGTTTTGTGGGCTCCAACAATAACAGAATATGAAGAAACATTCGGTTTTGCGTTAAAAAAGACGGTCTGTCAGAGTGCTTTTTTGTACTAACACGATTTGACTCCATGGCATTTAATTTATATGTTTCCATTGTTTAAGTTGTTCAACAATCGGTTTATAACGTTAAGATATCGGTTCAATCGGTTAAATTTGGCTTTTCTTTGTTTACTTTGTGCAACAATGGAATACGGTATGTCGTTGCCCAACAATGGAATATCAGCAAAGGATCGTTTTTGAGGCCTCCAACAATAACAGAATATGAAGAAACATTCGATGTTTTGTTAAAAACGTCGGTCTGTTAGTTTGCTTTGTTGTCGTAACACACTGCGACTCCATGGCATTTAATATATTTGTTTCCATTGTTGAAGTTGTTCAACAATCGGTTTACAACGTTAAAATATCGGTTCAATCGGTGACACGTGGCTTTACTTTGTTTACTTTGTGCAACAACGGAATACGATATTTCGTTGCCAAACAATGGCTAATAAGCAAAGGATTGGTTTTGCGGGCTCCAACAATAACAGAATATAAAGAAACATTCGGTTTTGCGTTAAAAAATTCGGTCTGTAAGAGTGCTTTTTTGTACTAACCCGATTTGACTCCATGGCATTTAATTTATATGTTTCCATTGTTTAAGTTGTTCAACAATCGGTTTATAACGTTAAAATATCGGTTCAATCGGTTAAATTTGGCTTTTCTTTGTTTACTTTGTGCAACAATGGAATACGGTATGTCGTTGCCCAACAATGGAATATCAGCAAAGGATCGTTTTTGCGGCCTCCAACAATAACAGAATATGAAGAAACATTCGATGTTTTGTTAAAAACGTCGGTCTGTTAGTTTGCTTTGTTGTCGTAACACACTGCGACTCCATGGCATTTAATTTATTTGTTTCCATTGTTGAAGTTGTTCAACAATCGGTTTACAACGTTAAAATATCTGTTCAATCGGTAACACGTGGCTTTTCTTTGTTTACATTGTGCAACAATGGAATACGGTATTTCCTTTCATAACAATGGAATATAAGCAAAGGATCGGTTTTGAGGGCTCCAACAATAACCGAATATGAACAAACATTCGGTGTTTTGTTAAAAACGTCGGTTTGTTAGTTTGCTTTGATGTCCTTACACACCGAGACTCCATGGCATTTAATTTATTTGTTTTCATTGTTTAATTTGTTCAACAATCGGTTTATAACGTTAAAATAACGGTTCAGTCGGTAACACGTGGCTTTTTATTGTTTACTTTGTGCAACAATGGAATGCGGTATTTCGTTACCCAACAATGGAATATAAGCAAAGGATCGGTTTTGCGGGCTCCAACAATAACCGAATATGAAGAAACATTCGGCTTTGCGTTAAAAACGTCGGTCTCTTAGTTTGCTTTGTTGTCCGAACGCACTGCGACTCCATGTCGTTTAATTTATTTGATTCCATTGTTTAAGTTGTTCAACAATCGGTTTACAACCTTAAAATATCGGTTCAATCGGTAACACGTGGCTTTTCTTTGTTTACATTGTGCAACAATGGAACACGGTATTTATTTGCCCAACAATGGAATATCAGCAAAGGATCGTTTTTCCGGCCTCCAACAATAACAGAATATGAAGAAACATTCGATGTTTTGTTAAAAATGTCGGTCTGTTAGTTTGCTTTGTTGCCCTAACACACTGCGACTCCATAGCGTTTAATTTTTTTGTTTCCATTGTTTAAGTTGTTCAACAATCGGTTTATAACGTTAAAATATCGGTTCAATCGGTTACACGTGGCTTTGCATTGTTTAAGTTGTACAACAATGGAATACGGTATTTCGTTACCCAACAATGGAATGTAAGCAAAGGATCGGTTTTGCGGGCTCCAACAATAACAGAATATGAAGAAACATTCGGTTTTGCGTTAAAAAAGTCGGTCTGTAAGAGTGCTTTTTTGTACTAACACGATTTGACTCCATGGCATTTAATTTATATGTTTCCATTGTTTAAGTTGTTCAACAATCGGTTTATAACGTTAAAATATCGGTTCAATCGGTTAAACTTGGCTTTTCTTTGTTTAAAACGTCGGTTTAAATTTTTTAAAAACGTCGGTTTGTTAGTTTGCTTTGTTGTCCTAACACACTATAACTATAACGTTAAAATATCGGTTCAATCGGTTAAACTTGGCTTTTCTTTGTTTAAAACGTCGGTTTTAATTTTTTTAAAACGTCGGTTTGTTAGTTTGCTTTGTTGTCCTAACACACTGCGACTCCATGGCATTTAATTTATATGTTTCCATTGTTTAATTTGTTCAACAATCGGTTTATAAAGTTAAAATATCGGTTCAATCGGGAACACGTGGCTTTTCTTTGTTTACATTGTGCAACAATGGAATACGGTATTTCCTTTCATAACAATGGAATATAAGCAAAGGATCGGTTTTGCGGGCTCCAACAATAACAGAAAATGAAGAAACATTCGGTTTTGCGTTAAAAACGTCGGTCTGTTTGTGTGCTTTGTTGTCCTAACCCACTGCGACTCCATGTCGTTTAATTTGTTTGTTTCCATTGTTTAAGCGGTTCAACAATCGGTTTAGAACGATTAAAATATCGGTTCAATCGGTAAAACGTTGCTTTTCCTTGTTTACTTTGTGTAACAATGGAATACGGTATATCGTTGCCCAACAATGGAATATAAGCAAAGGATCGGTTTTGCGCACTCCAACAACAACAGAATATGAAGAAACATTCGATGTTTTGTTAAAAACGTCGGTTTGTGAGTTTGCTTTGTTGTCCTAACTCACTGCGACTCCATGGCGTTTAATTTTTTTGTTTCCATTGTTTAAGTGGGTCAACAATCGGTTTACAACGATTAAAATATCTGCTCAATCGGTAACACGAGACTATTCTTTGGTTACTTTGTGCAACAATGGAATACGGTATTTCGTTGCCCAACAATGGAATATAAGCAAAGGATCGGTTTTGCGGGCTCCAATAACAACCGAATATGAAGAAACATTCGATGTTTTGTTAAAAACGTCGGTTTGTGAGTTTGCTTTGTTGTCCTAACTCACTGCGACTCCATGGCGTTTAATTTTTTTGTTTCCATTGTTTAAGTTGTTCAACAATCGGTTTATAACGTTAAAATATCGGTTCAATCGGTGACACGTGGCTTTACTTTGTTTACTTTGTGCAACAACGGAATACGATATTTCGTTGCCAAACAATGGCTAATAAGCAAAGGATTGGTTTTGCGGGCTCCAACAATAACAGAATATAAAGAAACATTCGGTTTTGCGTTAAAAAATTCGGTCTGTAAGAGTGCTTTTTTGTACTAACACGATTTGACTCCATGGCATTTAATTTATATGTTTCCATTGTTTAAGTTGTTCAACAATCGGTTTATAACGTTAAAATATCGGTTCAATCGGTTAAATTTGGCTTTTCTTTGTTTACTTTGTGCAACAATGGAATACGGTATGTCGTTGCCCAACAATGGAATATCAGCAAAGGATCGTTTTTGCGGCCTCCAACAATAACAGAATATGAAGAAACATTCGATGTTTTGTTAAAAACGTCGGTCTGTTAGTTTGCTTTGTTGTCGTAACACACTGCGACTCCGTGGCATTTTATTTATTTGTTTCCATTGTTGAAGTTGTTCAACAATCGGTTTACAACGTTAAAATATCTGTTCAATCGGTAACACGTGGCTTTTCTTTGTTTACATTGTGCAACAATGGAATACGGTATTTCCTTTCATAACAATGGAATATAAGCAAAGGATCGGTTTTGAGGGCTCCAACAATAACCGAATATGAACAAACATTCGGTGTTTTGTTAAAAACGTCGGTTTGTTAGTTTGCTTTGATGTCCTTACACACCGAGACTCCATGGCATTTAATTTATTTGTTTTCATTGTTTAATTTGTTCAACAATCGGTTTATAACGTTAAAATAACGGTTCAGTCGGTAACACGTGGCTTTTTATTGTTTACTTTGTGCAACAATGGAATGCAGTATTTCGTTACCCAACAATGGAATATAAGCAAAGGATCGGTTTTGCGGGCTCCAACAATAACAGTAATTGAAGAAACATTCGGTTTTTTGTTAAAAACGTCGGTCTGTTTGTGTGCTTTGTTGTCCTAACAAACTGCGACTCCATGGCGTTTAATTTATTTGTTTCCATTGTTTAAGTTTTTCAACAATCGGTTTATAACGTTAAAATATCGGTTCAATCGGTGACACGTGGCTTTACTTTGTTTACTTTGTGCAACAACGGAATACGATATTTCGTTGCCTAACAATGGCTAGTAAGCAAAGGATTGGTTTTGCGGGCTCCAACAAAAACAGAATATAAAAAAACATTCGGTTTTGCGTTAAAAACGTCGGTCTGTTAGTGTGCTTCGTTGTCCTAACACACTGCGACTCCATAGCGTTTAATTTTTTTGTTTCCATTGTTTAAGTTGTTCAACAATCGGTTTATAACATTAAAATATAGGTTCAATCGGTTACACGTGGCTTTTCATTGTTTAAGTTGCACAAGAATGGAATACGGTATTTCGTTAGCAACAATGGAATGTAAGCAAAGGATCGGTTTTGCGGGCTCCAACAATAACAGAATATGAAGAAACATTCGGTTTTGCGTTAAAAAAGTCGGTCTTTAAGCGTGCTTTTTTGTACTAACACGATTTGACTCCATGGCATTTAATTTATATGTTTCCTTCGTTTAAGATGTTCAACAATCGGTTTATAACGTTAAAATCTCGGTTCAATCGGTTAAACTTGGCTTTTCTTTGTTTAAAACGTCGGTTTAAATTTTTTAAAAACGTCGGTTTGTTAGTTTGCTTTGATGTCCTTACACACTGAGACTCCATGGCATTTAATTTATTTGTTTCCATTGTTTAATTTGTTCAACTATCGGTTTATAACGTTAAAATATCGGTTCAATCGGTAAAACGTGGCTTTTCATTGTTTACTTTGTGCAACAATGGAATACGGTATTTCGTTGCCAACAATGGAAAATAAGCAAAGAATCGGTTTTGAAGGCTCAAACTATAACCGAATATGAAGAAACATTCGGAGTTTTGTTAAAAACGTCGGTTTGTTTTTTGCTTTGTTGTCCTTACACACTGAGACTCCATGGCGTTTAATTTTTTTGTTTCCATTGTTTAAGTTGTTCAACAATCGGTTTATAACGATTAAAATATCTGCTCAATCGGTAACACGAGACTTTTCTTTGGTTACTTTGTGCAACAATGGAATACGGTATTTCGTTGCCCAACAATGGAATATAAGCAAAGGATCGGTTTTGTGGGCTCCAAATACAACCGAATATGAAGAAACATTCGATGTTTTGTTAAAAACGTCGGTTTGTTAGTTTGCTTTGTTGTCCTAACACACTGCGACTCCATGGCGTTTAATTTTTTTGTTTCCATTGTTTAAGTTGTTCAACAATCGGTTTATAAGGTTAAAATATCGGTTCAATCGGTGACACGTGGCTTTATTTTGTTTACTTTGTGCAACGACGGAATACGATATTTAGTTGCCCAACAATGGAATATAAGCAAAGGATCGGTTTTGCGGGCTCCAACAATAACAGAAAATGAAGAAACATTCGGTTTCGCGTTAAAAACGTCGGTCTGTTTGTGTGCTTTGTCGTCCTAACACACTGCGACTCCATGTCGTTTAATTTATTTGTTTCCATTGTTTAAGCGGTTCAGCAATAGGTTTAGAACGATTAAAATATCGGTTCAATCGGTAACACGTTGCTTTTCCTTGGTTACTTTGTGCAACAATGGAATTCGGTATTTCGTTGCCCAACAATGGAACATAAGCAAAGGATCGGTTTTGCGGGCTCCAACAACAACCGAATATGAAGAAACATTCGATGTTTTGTTATAAACGTCGGTTTGTTAGTTTGCTTTGTTGTCCTAACACACTGCGACTCCATGGGGTTTAATTTTTTTGTTTCCATTGTTTAAGTTGTTCAACAATCGGTTTATAACGATTAAAATATCGGTTCAATCGGTGACACGTGGCTTTACTTTGTTTACTTTGTGCAACAATGGAATACGGTATTTCGTTGCCAACAATGGAAAATAAGCAAAGAATCGGTTTTGAAGGCTCAAACTATAACCGAATATGAAGAAACATTCGGAGTTTTTTTAAAAACGTCGGTTTGTTTTTTGCTTTGTTGTCCTAACACACTGCGACTCCATAGCGTTTAATTTTTTTGTTTCCATTGTTTAAGATGTTCAACAATCGGTTTATAACATTAAAATATAGGTTCAATCGGTTACACGTGGCTTTTCATTGTTTAAGTTGCACAAGAATGGAATACGGTATTTCGTTAGCAACAATGGAATGTAAGCAAAGGATCGGTTTTGCGGGCTCCAACAATAACAGAATATGAAGAAACATTCGGTTTTGCGTTAAAAAAGTCGGTCTTTAAGCGTGCTTTTTTGTACTAACACGATTTGACTCCATGGCATTTAATTTATATGTTTCCTTCGTTTAAGATGTTCAACAATCGGTTTATAACGTTAAAATCTCGGTTCAATCGGTTAAACTTGGCTTTTCTTTGTTTAAAACGTCGGTTTAAATTTTTTAAAAACGTCGGTTTGTTAGTTTGCTTTGATGTCCTTACACACTGAGACTCCATGGCATTTAATTTATTTGTTTCCATTGTTTAATTTGTTCAACTATCGGTTTATAACGTTAAAATATCGGTTCAATCGGTAAAACGTGGCTTTTCATTGTTTACTTTGTGCAACAATGGAATACGGTATTTCGTTGCCAACAATGGAAAATAAGCAAAGAATCGGTTTTGAAGGCTCAAACTATAACCGAATATGAAGAAACATTCGGAGTTTTGTTAAAAACGTCGGTTTGTTTTTTGCTTTATTGTCCTTACACACTGAGACTCCATGGCGTTTAATTTTTTTGTTTCCATTGTTTAAGTTGTTCAACAATCGGTTTATAACGATTAAAATATCTGCTCAATCGGTAACACGAGACTTTTCTTTGGTTACTTTGTGCAACAATGGAATACGGTATTTCGTTGCCCAACAATGGAATATAAGCAAAGGATCGGTTTTGTGGGCTCCAAATACAACCGAATATGAAGAAACATTCGATGTTTTGTTAAAAACGTCGGTTTGTTAGTTTGCTTTGTTGTCCTAACACACTGCGACTCCATGGCGTTTAATTTTTTTGTTTCCATTGTTTAAGTTGTTCAACAATCGGTTTATAACGTTAAAATATCGGTTCAATCGGTGACACGTGGCTTTATTTTGTTTACTTTGTGCAACGACGGAATACGATATTTAGTTGCCCAACAATGGAATATAAGCAAAGGATCGGTTTTGCGGGCTCCAACAATAACAGAAAATGAAGAAACATTCGGTTTTGCGTTAAAAACGTCGGTCTGTTTGTGTGCTTTGTCGTCCTAACACACTGCGACTCCATGTCGTTTAATTTATTTGTTTCCATTGTTTAAGCGGTTCAGCAATAGGTTTAGAACGATTAAAATATCGGTTCAATCGGTAACACGTTGCTTTTCCTTGGTTACTTTGTGCAACAATGGAATTCGGTATTTCGTTGCCCAACAATGGAACATAAGCAAAGGATCGGTTTTGCGGGCTCCAACAACAACCGAATATGAAGAAACATTCGATGTTTTGTTATAAACGTCGGTTTGTTAGTTTGCTTTGTTGTCCTAACACACTGCGACTCCATGGGGTTTAATTTTTTTGTTTCCATTGTTTAAGTTGTTCAACAATCGGTTTATAACGATTAAAATATCGGTTCAATCGGTGACACGTGGCTTTACTTTGTTTACTTTGTGCAACAATGGAATACGGTATTTCGTTGCCAACAATGGAAAATAAGCAAAGAATCGGTTTTGAAGGCTCAAACTATAACCGAATATGAAGAAACATTCGGATTTTTGTTAAAAACGTCGGTTTGTTTTTTGCTTTGTTGTCCTAACACACTGCGACTCCATGGCGTTTAATTTTTTTGTTTCCATTGTTTAAGTTGTTCAAGAATCGGTTTATAACGATTAAAATATCTGCTCAATCGGTAACACGAGACTTTTCTTTGGTTACTTTGTGCAACAATGGAATACGGTATTTCGTTGCCCAACAATGGAATATAAGCAAAGGATCGGTTTTGTGGGCTCCAAATACAACCGAATATGAAGAAACATTCGATGTTTTGTTAAAAACGTCGGTTTGTTAGTTTGCTTTGTTGTCCTAACACACTGCGACTCCATGGCGTTTAATTTTTTTGTTTCAATTGTTTAAGTTGTTCAACAATCGGTTTATAACGTTAAAATATCGGTTCAATTGGTGACACGTGGCTTTATTTTGTTTACTTTGTGCAACGACGGAATACGATATTTAGTTGCCCAACAATGGAATATAAGCAAAGGATCGGTTTTGCGGGCTCCAACAATAACAGAAAATGAAGAAACATTCGGTTTTGCGTTAAAAACGTCGGTCTGTTTGTGTGCTTTGTCGTCCTAACACACTGCGACTCCATGTCGTTTAATTTATTTGTTTCCATTGTTTAAGCGGTTCAGCAATAGGTTTAGAACGATTAAAATATCGGTTCAATCGGTAACACGTTGCTTTTCCTTGGTTACTTTGTGCAACAATGGAATTCGGTATTTCGTTGCCCAACAATGGAACATAAGCAAAGGATCGGTTTTGCGGGCTCCAACAACAACCGAATATGAAGAAACATTCGATGTTTTGTTATAAACGTCGGTTTGTTAGTTTGCTTTGTTGTCCTAACACACTGCGACTCCATGGGGTTTAATTGTTTTGTTTCCATTGTTTAAGTTGTTCAACAATCGGTTTATAACGATTAAAATATCGGTTCAATCGGTGACACGTGGCTTTACTTTGTTTACTTTGTGCAACAATGGAATACGGTATTTCGTTGCCAACAATGGAACATAAGCAAAGAATCGGTTTTGAAGGCTCAAACTATAACCGAATATGAAGAAACATTCGGTGTTTCGTTAAAAACGTCGGTTTGTTTTTTGCTGTGTTGTCCTAACACACTGCGACTCCTTGTCGTTTAATTTATTTGTTTCCATTGTTTAAGCGGTTCAACAATCGGTTTAGAACGATTAAAATATAGGTTCAATGGGTAACACGTTGCTTTTCCTTGGTTACTTTGTGCAACAATGGAATACGGTATTTCGTTGCCCAACAATGGAATATAAGAAAAGGATCGATTTTGCGGGCTCCAACAACAACCGAATATGAAGAAACATTCGATGTTTTGTTAAAAAAGTCTGTTTGTTAGTTTGCTTTGTTGTCCTAACACACTGCGACTCCATGGCGTTTAATTTTTTTGTTTCCATTGTTTAAGTTGTTCAACAATCGGTTTATATCGATTAAAATATCTGCTCAATCGGTAACACGAGACTTTTCTTTGGTTACTTTGTGCAACAATGGAATACGGTATTTCGTTGCCCAACAATGGAATATAAGCAAAGGATCGGTTTTGCGGGCTCCAACAATAACAGAAAATGAAGAAACATTCGGTTTTGCGTTAAAAACGTTGGTCTGTTTGTGTGCTTTGTTGTCCTAACACGCTGCGACTCCATGTCGTTTAATTTATTTGTTTCCATTGTTTAAGCGGTTCAGCAATAGGTTTAGAACGATTAAAGTATCGGTTCAATCGGTAACACGTTGCTTTTCCTTGGTTACTTTGTGCAACAATGGAATTCGGTATTTCGTTGCCCAACAATGGAACATAAGCAAAGGATCGGTTTTGCGGGCTCCAACAACAACCGAATATGAAGAAACATTCGATGTTTTGTTATAAACGTCGGTTTGTTAGTTTGCTTTGTTGTCCTAACACACTGCGACTCCATGGGGTTTAATTTTTTTGTTTCCATTGTTTAAGTTGTTCAACAATCGATTTATAACGATTAAAATATCTGCTCAATCGGTAACACGAGACTTTTCTTTGGTTACTTTGTGCAACAATGGAATACGGTATTTCATTGCCCAACAATGGAATATAAGCAAAGGATCGGTTTTGCGGGCTCCAACAACAACCGAATATGAAGAAACATTCGATGTTTTGTTATAAACGTCGGTTTGTTAGTTTGCTTTGTTGTCCTAACACACTGCGACTCCATGGGGTTTAATTTTTTTGTTTCCATTGTTTAAGTTGTTCAACAATCGGTTTATAACGATTAAAATATCTGCTCAATCGGTAACACGAGACTTTTGTTTGGTTACTTATTGCAACAATGGAATACGGTATTTCGTTGCCCAACAATGGAATATAAGCAAAGGATCGGTTTTGCGGGCTCCAACAACAACTGTTACGGGATCGGCATTATTTATTTTTGTTCAAAATCACGCGATCAGAGATGAAAAATGTAAAGAAAAAACAATTGACTTGAAATGACATTTATTATTTTGTTTTTGCGCGTTCACATGTTATTGTCGCTGGTTAAAAAAGAAAAAGGGACAAGTTTTGATGTATTCTGTGGCAACTTCTTATATTTTTGTAGATTCATGTAAGAAAGAAAATAAATGCTGGTAGCTTGTTTTTTAGGAGTTATTATTACTAAGTTTTGAAGTTATCTCACCGTAGTAGTTGTTCCATAAATAGTACAACTATACGAGCACAAAGGTGCTAATGTGAGTATGGTTTAAGTTTAAAATATAAAGTTTATTAAAAGTCTTTCATTCGTAGAATTTAAAAGTAAACAAAAATCTGCTTTGCGTGGTACGTTTTGTGGATTTTTTACATTAGTGGCGTCCGCCGGTACAGGACCTGAGTTTAAACAAGGTTATCTATCACACGTAGTTTAAAAGGTGTTAATAAAAAAAATTAAATGAAATAAAGATTTTCCATGATGTTTAAGTTGGTTAAAGGTTTTAAAAAGGAAGATTTGATCTTCGTAGCCGAGCAATTAGGTGAAATAGCAGCACCAACGGCTTCACTTGTGGCACTTAAAGATTTAATTTTGAATTGTAAGGCATATAAAGATGATCCTGAATTTGTACAGAGCGTTTTAGAAAATGCCGTTTCAGAAAGAAAGGAAAAGGAAAAATTAGAGAGACAGTCAAAGGAAAAAGATGAAGCATTGAATATGGAATTACAAGCAAAGATTGAAGGCGAAAAGTTAAAATTGGCGCACGAGTTAGAATTGGCGAAACTTCAGTCAGCAGTAAACAGCCAAGGTGGAGCTCTTAATCCAATTAACGATAGTTATGCAATGAGAAGAAAGTTTACGCTGCCCAAATTAGAATTCAGAAAGTTTGGCGGTGAAATAATAGACTGGTTACCGTTTTGGTGTCAATTTAGACAAATTGATGAAGATACAGAAATAGCACCAGAAGATAAATTTCAGTACTTGGTGCAAGCAACAGTTGCCGGC
The DNA here is from genome assembly GCA_963932465.1 of Maratus speciosus. Taxonomy (NCBI): domain Eukaryota; kingdom Metazoa; phylum Arthropoda; class Arachnida; order Araneae; family Salticidae; genus Maratus; species Maratus speciosus. The sequence goes on along the minus strand of OZ010797.1, from coordinate 137,015,225 downwards.
TCCCGAGCAAGAGAAGTGGTAGAGAGTTTCCCGCCAAGTTGCACTAATTACGCCAAGGCAATTGAGAGTTTAAAAATCCGTTTTGGTAGAGAAGATATATTGGTAGAAGTCTACGTGAGAGAACTACTCAAATTAATAATATCAGTACAAACGAAGGGAAAATTCTCGTTGACATCGTTATATGATAAATTGGAATTATATTTACGAGCCTTAGATACATTAGGTGTCACATCTGACAAATGTGCATCAATTTTATATCCATTAGTTGAGTCCTGTTTTCCAGCAGAATTTCTAAAAGCGTGGAATCGCACGAACATATCGTCTGAGAAAACTGAGGCACAGGACAGATTAAATAGTCTGATGCAGTTTTTGCGAACTGAAGTAGAAGGTGAAAAAAGGGTGTCACTCGCCGTAGCTGGTTTTGGATTAGCTAAAAGTGAAGACCGTAAATATGTCGCAAAAAGGAATCACCATAATTTTGAACATAAAACCGGTAAAACTTTGACAGCGGCAGGTCTGTTGACTACCTCTTCCGTAACAGAGAAAAAAGGAGTCTGCATTTTTTGCCAGGGAAGACATGCAAGTTCGGAATGCTTTTCTGCGAGAAAATTAAACTTAGCGGAAATAAAAAAAATCGCCAAGGAGAAAAGATGCTGCTTCATATGTTTAGTACCAGAACATACCGCTAAAAGATGCCGAGCGATGGTGAAATGTATTATTTGTAATATGCGGCATGTGCCATTACTATGCGATCAACGTAAGTCATCCGGTAAAGATACTCAAGAGGGAGCTGAGGAGAAGTCTAAAAGACATGAAGTGAATATGACAAATATTAGTAAGAAGAGCGCCAAAGTGTTCTTGCAGACCTTGAAGGTGAAGCTAGTTTCTGAAAGTAAACAGAAGATTATTCGTTTATTGTTAGATTCAGCATCACAGAAATCGTATATATTAAAAAGTGTGGCGGAAGAAATGAATTACAAGCCTATTCGGCAAGAAAAGATAATACATTCTCTGTCTGGCGACATTACTACTCAAGAATGCCAACACAACCGTTACAAAATAAGAGTTAGAGATTTGAGCGAAGAATTCAGGTGTAATTTCGAAGTACGAGATCAAGTTAGCATATGCGGAGATATTCAACCCGTTACACAGGGGCCATGGTTACAAGAATTAAAGGAAAGTGGCATCATGTTAAGTGATGTGAGTCAATGTTGTGGTAGTATAGAAGTTTTAATTGGAGCTGATGTTATGGGGAAAATGTTAACTGGTAAAAGAAAAATATTGTCTTCTGGTTTAGTTGCAGTGGAAACATATCTTGGATGGACATTAATGGGAAAAGCACCATGTGAAAAGCCATATTCATCCGAAAACTTGGCGATGACAGTAACATCAATGTTTGTAAAAGAAGTGGATATCTCAAACCGATGGAGACTTGACTTAATCGGAATTACAGATCCCATAGTGAAGAAGTCAAGAGAAGAGATAGATCGCCAAACTAAGGAGCATTTCTTCGAAACAGTAAAAATAAACGATGAAAATCGGTATGAGATTTGTCTTCCTTGGGCTGATGACATAACAACACTGCCAAATAACTTTAAGTTGGCGATGAAACGTTTGGAAGGCATCACCTCAAAATTAATCGCCAAGAACATGTTTCAACAATACGAGAATGTTTTTAATGATTGGATTAACGAAGGTATTATAGAGGAAGTTCCTTCTTACGAAACGAAATCTTATGGCAATTACTTGCCGCATCATCCAGTCATAAAAGAGAGTAGTACAACAACCCCGATCCGTCCTGTATTTGATGCGTCAGCAAGATTAGCAAATTATACATCTCTGAATCAATGCCTACAATGTGGACCCAACTTGATCGAGCTCATTCCAGATGTTCTTCTACGCTTTCGAGAAAGAAAACTTGGTGTAATTGCAGATATTAGGAAAGCTTTTTTACAGATCAGCATTTGTGAGAAAGATAGAAATTTCCTACGTTTTTTGTGGTGGATGGACTTAAAGGAAAAGAAATTAATGACATTCAGGCATACCCGAGTAGTATTCGGTGTGAAATGCAGTCCATTTCTTCTTTCATCTGTCATTGAATATCACATCCGAAGGGTTCCAGATTTCTCTGAAAGTTTTAAAGATAGATTGTTGCACAGTTTTTATGTGGATAATGTCGTAACCAGTGTAAATAGCGAAGAAGAATTGAAACATTTCATCGAAGATGCGAGGATGCTCATGGCGAAAGGCAGTTTTGATCTAAGACAGTGGGAGTACACAGGTGATCGCCAAGAAACGCCAAACACGAATGCAACTAACGTCTTAGGACTTGTTTGGAATAAGGAATCCGACATGTTGAAAATCAACCTAAGTTGGCTACAAGATTTTGACACAGAAAAGATCACCAAACGCAGTATGTTGTCAGCTGTGCATAAAATATTTGATCCCTTTGGTTTTACGTCGCCAGTCATGATTTGTCCGAAAATAATGTTGCAAAAAGCCTGGAAATTAGGTTTTAAATGGGATGAAGAGATAACTGGTGAGTTACGTAAAGAATTTTTACTATGGTTTCAAGAGCTAACAGTTTTGAAGGATATAGAGATCCCAAGATACATGAAAATGACTCCAGGAAACATAGAAGCGTGTGCACTTCACACATTTGTAGATGGAAGTAAAGATGCTTACGCAACAGTTATATTCCTTAGAATAGAAATTGAAAACCAAGTCGAGTTAGTTTTTATAGCAGCCAAATCAAGAGTTGCACCTTTGAAGAACGTCACAATACAAGAATGGAATTATTGGCGGCAACTATGGGAACTCGTTTGGCGCAAACTATCGTAGATGCCCTCGGTTGAGAAAAGATGAAGAGATATTATTGGAGTGATTCATCTACAGTACTAGCTTGGATATCCAGAGATGTCAATTGGTCAGTATTTGTGCGAAATCGAGTTCTAGAGATCAGAAGATTAAGCAGTCCTTCATCATGGGTCTATGTGCCAAGTGATAAAAATCCTGCAGATTTGCCAACTCGTGGATGTAAAGCGAGACAGCTAGCTGCCAGGAGATGGTGGGAGGGTCCAGCTTGGTTGAGAGATTCAGCAGAGTTTGAAAAATATACGAACTCTAGTGATCAAGACTATGACGAAGATGAAATTCGGAAGGAACGAATAAAGTGAGTTTCCATGATAACGAATTCTGATGTTAAACAAGATGGTTGGTATTACAGATATTTCTCGAGTTATGTAAAAATCATACGGATGGTCGCATGGATATTACGTTTTAGGCATAACTGCAGAAGTACCGAAGTGAAAAGAGGAGGAGACCTGACGTCATCTGAATTTAAAGAAGCTGAATTAAAGACACTACGTATGATTCAGAAAGAAGCGTTTTTCGCCGAGAATGATAACAGATTGAGAACTTTACAAACATGGAAAGATGAACAAGATATAATTCGACTGGAGACTAAAATAACGTACAGGAAAGACAATGAAGATTTTCTGAAACCTATAGTCCTGCCAGCAAAACATGAAGTTGTAAAACGACTCATATATCATGTACATGTAAAACATTGTCACGCTGGATTACAGATTCTACTTAATTTATTGAGAGAAAAATACTGGATACTTAATGGTCGTAGAAATGTAAAACAAGTGTTAGCACAATGTGTTGTCTGCAAACGCTTCAGTGGGAAGAGTTTATGGAGAGACAGTGCGCCTCTACCGGAAAATAGAATAAAGGATGCTAACGTATTTCAGATCACAGGTGTAGACATGGCGGGTCCGTTATACTTGAAGAAAATTGAGAAATCTTGGATATTGATATTTTCCTGCGCAATATACAGAGCAGTGCATTTAGAGCTAGTGACCGCTGCTTCGACTGAGGCATTTTTGATGGGACTCAGACGATTCGTAGCACGGAGAGGAAGGTGCGCTGTCATTTATTCTGACAACGGCACAAACTTCACTGGATCAGCTAATTTATTGAAAAGCCTAGATTGGTCACGAATACAAAAATACAGTTCTGTTAATGCTATTGATTGGAAATTTAATCCACCAACCGCAGCGTGGTGGGGTGGCTTTTGGGAAAGGCTTATCAGAATAATGAAAGATCTTCTCAAAAGAGTATTAGGTCATGCTTACCTCACTTATGAAGAAATGAACACAATTTTGACAGATGTGGAAAGTGTAATAAATGCAAGACCGCTAACATACCTTTCGGAAGACGCAACTGTGAAACCTATCTCCCCATCTATGTTTCTGCAGAGTATAGAAGAATGCAATCTTTCAGACCTGGATGTTGTGGAGCAAAAATCATTAAGAAAGAGATTGAAGTATCGGCAGTCATTACAAAAAGAATTGAAGGAACGCTTCAGGTCCGAATATTTAGGTGCATTATTTGAAAGAGCAAGGAACAAACACCAAGAGCAAATTATAGCTGTAGGTGATGTTGTATTGATCGGATCTGATAATAAAAAGAGAACTGATTGGCCTTTAGGTCGAATTACAGAACTTATACCTGATAGAGACAAGAAAGTTCGACTCGTAAGAGTTCAAACATCACAACATGAGCTTTTACGACCTATACAAAGAATATATCCACTAGAGATAGCTTCGTCTACTGACTGTCCGAAACCAAATATTTCTCACAATGCAGTGAAAATACTTAACAAAGCTACAATTTTGGATGTATCCTCAAGCAAGGAATCTCCTAGACACAGGAGGGCTGGAAGGATACTGAAAATTCCTGAAAGACTGAATTTATAGCAAGTGACTTTGTCAATTTCTCTACGTTTAAAAATTAGTTCTGATTATACAAGGTAATCAGAAGGTGGGAGGATGTTACGGGATCGGCATTATTTATTTTTGTTCAAAATCACGCGATCAGAGATGAAAAATGTAAAGAAAAAACAATTGACTTGAAATGACATTTATTATTTTGTTTTTGCGCGTTCACATGTTATTGTCGCTGGTTAAAAAAGAAAAAGGGACAAGTTTTGATGTATTCTGTGGCAACTTCTTATATTTTTGTAGATTCAAGTAAGAAAGAAAATAAATGCTGGTAGCTTGTTTTTTATGAGTTATTATTACTAAGTTTTGAAGTTATCTCACCGTAGTAGTTGTTCCATAAATAGTACAACTATACGAGCACAAAGGTGCTAATGTGAGTATGGTTTAAGTTTAAAATATAAAGTTTATTAAAAGTCTTTCATTCGTAGAATTTAAAAGTAAACAAAAATCTGCTTTGCGTGGTACGTTTTGTGGATTTTTTACATTAGTGGCGTCCGCCGGTACAGGACCTGAGTTTAAACAAGGTTATCTATCACACGTAGGTTAAAAGGTGTTAATAAAAAAAAATTAAATGAAATAAAGATTTTCCATGATGTTTAAGTTGGTTAAAGGTTTTAAAAAGGAAGATTTGATCTTCGTAGCCGAGCAATTAGGTGAAATAGCAGCACCAACGGCTTCACTTGTGGCACTTAAAGATTTAATTTTGAATTGTAAGGCATATAAAGATGATCCTGAATTTGTACAGAGCGTTTTAGAAAATGACGTTTCAGAAAGAAAGGAAAAGGAAAAATTAGAGAGACAGTCAAAGGAAAAAGATGAAGCATTGAATATGGAATTACAAGCAAAGATTGAAGGCGAAAAGTTAAAATTGGCGCACGAGTTAGAATTGGCGAAACTTCAGTCAGCAGTAAACAGCCAAGGTGGAGCTCTTAATCCAATTAACGATAGTTATGCAATGAGAAGAAAGTTTACGCTGCCCAAATTAGAATTCAGAAAGTTTGGCGGTGAAATAATAGACTGGTTACCGTTTTGGTGTCAATTTAGACAAATTGATGAAGATACAGAAATAGCACCAGAAGATAAATTTCAGTACTTGGTGCAAGCAACAGTTGCCGGCTCCCGAGCAAGAGAAGTGGTAGAGAGTTTCCCGCCAAGTTGCACTAATTACGCCAAGGCAATTGAGAGTTTAAAAATCCGTTTTGGTAGAGAAGATATATTGGTAGAAGTCTACGTGAGAGAACTACTCAAATTAATAATATCAGTACAAACGAAGGGAAAATTCTCGTTGACATCGTTATATGATAAATTGGAATTATATTTACGAGCCTTAGATACATTAGGTGTCACAACTGACAAATGTGCATCAATTTTATATCCATTAGTTGAGTCCTGTTTTCCAGCAGAATTTCTAAAAGCGTGGAATCGCACGAACATATCGTCTGAGAAAACTGAGGCACAGGACAGATTAAATAGTCTGATGCAGTTTTTGCGAACTGAAGTAGAAGGTGAAAAAAGGGTGTCACTCGCCGTAGCTGGTTTTGGATTAGCTAAAAGTGAAGACCGTAAATATGTCGCAAAAAGGAATCACCATAATTTTGAACATAAAACCGGTAAAACTTTGACAGCGGCAGGTCTGTTGACTACCTCTTCCGTAACAGAGAAAAAAGGAGTCTGCATTTTTTGCCAGGGAAGACATGCAAGTTCGGAATGCTTTTCTGCGAGAAAATTAAACTTAGCGGAAATAAAAAACATCGCCAAGGAGAAAAGATGCTGCTTATATGTTTAGTACCAGAACATACCGCTAAAAGATGCCGAGCGATGGTGAAATGTATTATTTGTAATAAGCGGCATGTGCCATTACTATGCGATCAACGTAAGTCATCCGGTAAAGATACTCAAGAGGGAGCTGAGGAGAAGTCTAAAAGAGATGAAGTGAATATGACAAATATTAGTAAGAAGAGCGCCAAAGTGTTCTTGCAGACCTTGAAGGTGAAGCTAGTTTCTGAAAGTAAACAGAAGATTGTTAGTTTATTGTTAGATTCAGCATCACAGAAATCGTATATATTAAAAGGTGTGGCGGAAGAAATGAATTACAAGCCTATTCGGCAAGAAAAGATAATACATTCTCTGTTTGGCGACATTACTACTCAAGAATGCCAACACAACTGTTACAAAATAAGAGTTAGAGATTTGAGCGAAGAATTCAGGTGTAATTTCGAAGTACGAGATCAAGTTAGCATATGCGGAGATATTCAACCCGTTACACAGGGGCCATGGTTACAAGAATTAAAGGAAAGTGGCATCATGTTAAGTGATGTGAGTCAATGTTGTGGTAGTATAGAAGTTTTAATTGGAGCTGATGTTATGGGGAAAATGTTAACTGGTAAAGAAAAATATTGTCTTCTGGTTTAGTTGCAGTGGAAACATATCTTGGATGGACATTAATGGGAAAAGCACCATGTGAAAAGCCATATTCATCCGAAAACTTGGCGATGACAGTAACATCAATGTTTGTAAAAGAAGCGGATATCTCAAACCTATGGAGACTTGACTTAATCGGAATTACAGATCCCATAGTGAAGAAGTCAAGAGAAGAGATAGATCGCCAAACTAAGGAGCATTTCTTCGAAACAGTAAAAATAAACGATGAAAATCGGTATGAGATTTGTCTTCCTTGGGCTGATGACATAACAACACTGCCAAATAACTTTAAGTTGGCGATGAAACGTTTGGAAGGCATCACCTCAAAATTAATCGCCAAGAACATGTTTCAACAATACGAGAATGTTTTTAATGATTGGATTAACGAAGGTATTATAGAGGAAGTTCCTTCTTACGAAACGAAATCTTATGGCAATTACTTGCCGCATCATCCAGTCATAAAAGAGAGTAGTACTACAACCCCGATCCGTCCTGTATTTGATGCGTCAGCAAGATTAGCAAATTATACATCTCTGAATCAATGCCTACAATGTGGACCCAACTTGATCGAGCTCATTCCAGATGTTCTTCTACGCTTTCGAGAAAGAAAACTTGGTGTAATTGCAGATATTAGGAAAGCTTTTTTACAGATCAGCATTTGTGAGAAAGATAGAAATTTCCTACGTTTTTTGTGGTGGATGGACTTAAAGGAAAAGAAATTAATGACATTCAGGCATACCCGAGTAGTATTCGGTGTGAAATGCAGTCCATTTCTTCTTTCATCTGTCATTGAATATCACATCCGAAGGGTTCCAGATTTCTCTGAAAGTTTTAAAGATAGATTGTTGCACAGTTTTTATGTGGATAATGTCGTAACCAGTGTAAATAGCTAAGAAGAATTGAAACATTTCCACGAAGATGCGAGGATGCTCATGGCGAAAGGCAGTTTTGATCTAAGACAGTGGGAGTACACAGGTGATCGCCAAGAAACGCCAAACACGAATGAAACTAACGTCTTAGGACTTGTTTGGAATAAGGAATCCGACATGTTGAAAATCAACCTAAGTTGGCTACAAGATTTTGACACAGAAAAGATCACCAAACGCAGTATGTTGTCAGCTGTGCATAAAATATTTGATCCCTTTGGTTTTACGTCGCCAGTCATGATTTGTCCGAAAATAATGTTGCAAAAAGCCTGGAAATTAGGTTTTAAATGGGATGAAGAGATAACTGGTGAGTTACGTAAAGAATTTTTACTATGGTTTCAAGAGCTAACAGTTTTGAAGGATATAGAGATCCCAAGATACATGAAAATGACTCCAGGAAACATAGAAGCGTGTGCACTTCACACATTTGTAGATGGAAGTAAAGATGCTTACGCAACAGTTATATTCCTTAGAATAGAAATTGAAAACCAAGTCGAGTTAGTTTTTATAGCAGCCAAATCAAGAGTTGCACCTTTGAAGAACGTCACAATACCAAGAATGGAATTATTGGCGGCAACTATGGGAACTCGTTTGGCGCAAACTATCGTAGATGCCCTGGGTTGGGAAAAGATGAAGAGATATTATTGGAGTGATTCATCTACAGTACTAGCTTGGATATCCAGAGATGTCAATTGGTCAGTATTTGTGCGAAATCGAGTTCTAGAGATCAGAAGATTAAGCAGTCCTTCATCATGGGTCTATGTGCCAAGTGATAAAAATCCTGCAGATTTGCCAACTCGTGGATGTAAAGCGAGACAGCTAGATGCCAGGAGATGGTGGGAGGGTCCAGCTTGGTTGAGAGATTCAGCAGAGTTTGAAAAATATACGAACTCTAGTGATCAAGACTATGACGAAGATGAAATTCGGAAGGAACGAATAAAGTCAGTTTCCATGATAACGAATTCTGATGTTAAACAAGATGGTTGGTATTACAGATATTTCTCGAGTTATGTAAAAATCATACGGATGGTCGCATGGATATTACGTTTTAGGCATAACTGCAGAAGTACCGAAGTGAAAAGAGGAGGAGACCTGACGTCATCTGAATTTAAAGAAGCTGAATTAAAGACACTACGTATGATTCAGAAAGAAGCGTTTTTCGCCGAGAATGATAACAGATTGAGAACTTTACAAACATGGAAAGATGAACAAGATATAATTCGACTGGAGACTAAAATAACGTACAGGAAAGACAATGAAGATTTTCTGAAACCTATAGTCCTGCCAGCAAAACATGAAGTTGTAAAACGACTCATATATCATGTACATGTAAAACATTGTCACGCTGGATTACAGATTCTACTTAATTTATTGAGAGAAAAATACTGGATACTTAATGGTCGTAGAAATGTAAAACAAGTGTTAGCACAATGTGTTGTCTGCAAACGCTTCAGTGGGAAGAGTTTATGGAGAGACAGTGCGCCTCTACCGGAAAATAGAATAAAGGATGCTAACGTATTTCAGATCACAGGTGTAGACATGGCGGGTCCGTTATACTTGAAGAAAATTGAGAAATCTTGGATATTGATATTTTCCTGCGCAATATACAGAGCAGTGCATTTAGAGCTAGTGACCGCTGCTTCGACTGAGGCATTTTTGATGGGACTCAGACGATTCGTAGCACGGAGAGGAAGGTGCGCTGTCATTTATTCTGACAACGGCACAAACTTCACTGGATCAGCTAATTTATTGAAAAGCCTAGATTGGTCACGAATACAAAAATACAGTTCTGTTAATGCTATTGATTGGAAATTTAATCCACCAACCGCAGCGTGGTGGGGTGGCTTTTGGGAAAGGCTTATCAGAATAATGAAAGATCTTCTCAAAAGAGTATTAGGTCATGCTTACCTCACTTATGAAGAAATGAACACAATTTTGACAGATGTGGAAAGTGTAATAAATGCAAGACCGCTAACATACCTTTCGGAAGACGCAACTGTGAAACCTATCTCCCCATCTATGTTTCTGCAGAGTATAGAAGAATGCAATCTTTCAGACCTGGATGTTGTGGAACAAAAATCATTAAGAAAGAGATTGAAGTATCGGCAGTCATTACAAAAAGAATTGAAGGATCGCTTCAGGTCCGAATATTTAGGTGCATTAATTGAAAGAGCAAGGAACAAACACCAAGAGCAAATTATAGCTGTAGGTGATGTTGTATTGATCGGATCTGATAATAAAAAGAGAACTGATTGGCCTTTAGGTCGAATTACAGAACTTATACCTGATAGAGACAAGAAAGTTCGACTCGTAAGAGTTCAAACATCACAACATGAGCTTTTACGACCTATACAAAGAATATATCCACTAGAGATAGCTTCGTCTACTGACTGTCCGAAACCAAATATTTCTCACAATCCAGTGAAAATACTTAACAAAGCTACAATTTTGGATGTATCCTCAAGCAAGGAATCTCCTAGACACAGCAGGGCTGGAAGGATACTGAAAATTCCTGAAAGACTGAATTTATAGCAAGTGACTTTGTCAATTTCTCTACGTTTAAAAATTAGTTCTGATTATACAAGGTAATCAGAAGGTGGGAGGATGTTACGGGATCGGCATTATTTATTTTTGTTCAAAATCACGCGATCAGAGATGAAAAATGTAAAGAAAAAACAATTGACTTGAAATGACATTTATTATTTTGTTTTTGCGCGTTCACATGTTATTGTCGCTGGTTAAAAAAGAAAAAGGGACAAGTTTTGATGTATTCTGTGGCAACTTCTTATATTTTTGTAGATTCAAGTAAGAAAGAAAATAAATGCTGGTAGCTTGTTTTTTATGAGTTATTATTACTAAGTTTTGAAGTTATCTCACCGTAGGAATTGTTCCATAAATAGTACAACTATACGAGCACAAAGGTGCTAATGTGAGTATGGTTTAAGTTTAAAATATAAAGTTTATTAAAAGTCTTTCATTCGTAGAATTTAAAAGTAAACAAAAATCTGCTTTGCGTGGTACGTTTTGTGGATTATTTACAACAACCGAATATGAAGAAACATTCGATGTTTTGTTAAAAACGTCGGTTTGTTAGTTTGCTTTGTTGTCCTAACACACTGCGAATCCATGGCGTTTAATTTTTTTGTTTCCATTGTTTAAGTTGTTCAACAATCGGTTTATAACGTTAAAATATCGGTTCAATCGGTGACAAGTGGTTTTACTTTGTTTACTTTGTGCAAAAACGGAATAAGATATTTCGTTGCCTAACAATGGCTAATAAGCAAAGGATTGGTTTTGCGGGCTCCAACAATAACAGAATATAAAGAAACATTCGGTTTTGCGTTAAAAACGTCGGTCTGTTAGTGTGCTTCGTTGTCCTAACACAATTTGACTCCATGGCATTTAATGTGTTTGTTGCCATAGTTTAAGTTGTTCAACAATCGGTTTATAACTTTAGAATATCGGTTAAATCGGTTAAACTTGGCTTTTCTTTGTTTACTTTGTGCAACAATGGAATACGGTATGTCGTTGCCCAACAATGGAATATCAGCAAAGGATCGTTTTCGCGGCCTCCAACAATAACAGAATATGAAGAAACATTCGATGTTTTGTTAAAAACGTCGGTCTGTTAGTTTGCTTTGTTGTCCTAACACACTGCGACTCCATGGCATTTAATTTATTTGTTTCCATTGTTTAAGTTGTTCAACAATCGGTTTATAACGTTAAAATATCGGTTCAATCGGTAAAACGTGGCTTTTCATTGTTTACTTTGTGCAACAATGGAATACGGTATTTCGTTGCCAACAATGGAAAATAAGCAAAGAATCGGTTTTGAAGGCTCAAACTATAACCGAATATGAAGAAACATTCGGTGTTTTGTTAAAAACGTCGGTTTGTTAGTTTGCTTTGATGTCCTTACACACCGAGACTCCATGGCATTTAATTTATTTGTTTTCATTGTTTAATTTGTTCAACAATCGGTTTATAACGTTAAAATATCGGTTCAATCGGTAAAACGTGGCTTTTCATTGTTTACTTTGTGCAACAATGGAATACGGTATTTCGTTGCCAACAATGGAAAATAAGCAAAGAATCGGTTTTGAAGGCTCAAACTATAACCGAATATGAAGAAACATTCGGTGTTTTGTTAAAAACGTCGGTTTGTTAGTTTGCTTTGATGTCCTTACACACTGAGACTCCATGGCATTTAATTTATTTGTTTCCATTGTTTAATTTGTTCAACTATCGGTTTATAACGTTAAAATATCGGTTCAATCGGTAAAACGTGGCTTTTCATTGTTTACTTTGTGCAACAATGGAATACGGTATTTCGTTGCCAACAATGGAAAATAAGCAAAGAATCGGTTTTGAAGGCTCAAACTATAACCGAATATGAAGAAACATTCGGTGTTTTGTTAAAAACGTCGGTTTGTTAGTTTGCTTTGATGTCCTTACACACCGAGACTCCATGGCATTTAATTTATTTGTTTTCATTGTTTAATTTGTTCAACAATCGGTTTATAACGTTAAAATAACGGTTCAATCGGTAACACGTGGCTTTTTATTGTTTTCTTTGTGCAACAATGGAATACGGTATTTCGTTGCCCAACAATGGAATATAAGCAAAGGATCGGTTTTGCGGGCTCCAACAATAACAGTAGTTGAAGAAACATTCGGTTTTTTGTTAAAAACGTCGGTCTGTTTGTGTGCTTTGTTGTCCTAACAAACTGCGACTCCATGGCGTTTAATTTATTTGTTTCCATTTTTAAGTTGTTCAACAAATGGTTTACAACGTTAAAATAGCAGTTCAATCGGTAACACGTGGCTTTTCTTTGTTTACTTTGTGAAATAATGGAATACGGTATTTCGTTGCCCAACAATTGAATATAACAAAGGATCGGTTTTGCGGGCTCCAACAATAATAGAATATGAAGAAACATTCGGCGATTTTTTAAAAACGTCGTTTTGTTAGTTTTCTTTGTTGTCCTAACACACTGCGACTCCATGGCCTTAATTTATATGTTTCCATTGTTTAGGTTGTTCAACAATCGGTTTATAACGTTAAAATATCGGTTCAATCGGTAACACGTGACTTTTCATTGTTTACTTTGTGCAACAATGGAATACGGTACTTCGTTGCCCAACAATGTAAAATAAGCAAATGATCGGTTTTGCGGGCTCCAACAATAACCGAATACGAAGAAACATTCGATGTTTTGTTAAAAACGTCGGTCTGTTAGTTTGCTTTGTTGTCCTAACACACTGCGACTCCATGGCATTTAATTTATTTGTTTCCATTGTTTAAGTTGTTCAACAATCGGTTTACAACGTTAAAATATCGGTTCAATCGGTAACACGTGGCTTTTCTTTGTTTACATTGTGCAACAATGGAATACGGTATTTCCTTTCATAACAATGGAATATAAGCAAATGATCGGTTTTGCGGGCTCCAACAATAACCGAATATGAAGAAACATTCGGTTTTGCGTTAAAAACGTCGGCCTCTTAGTTTGCTTTGTTGTCCGAACGCACTGCGACTCCATGTCGTTTAATTTATTTGATTCCATTGTTTATGTTGTTCAACAATCGGTGTATAACGTTAAAATATCGGTTCAATCGGTGACAAGTGGCTTTACTTTGTTTACTTTGTGCAACAACGGAATACGATATTTCGTTGCCCAACAATGGAATATAAGCAAAAGATCGGTTTTGCGGGCTCCAACAATAACAGAAAATGAAGAAACATTCGGTTTTGCGTTAAAAACGTCGGTCTGTTTGTGTGCTTTGTTGTCCTAACACACTGCGACTCCATGTCGTTTAATTTATTTGTTTCCATTGTTTAAGCGGTTCAGCAATAGGTTTAGAACGATTAAAATATCGGTTCAATCGGTAACACGTTGCTTTTCCTTGGTTGCTTTGTGCAACAATGGAATACGGTATTTCGTTGCCCAACAATGGAACATAAGCAAAGGATCGGTTTTGCGAGCTCCAACAACAACCGAATATGAAGAAACATTCGATGTTTTGTTATAAACGTCGGTTTGTTAGTTTGCTTTGTTGTCCTAACACACTGCGACTCCATGGGGTTTAATTTTTTTGTTTCCATTGTTTAAGTTGTTCAACAATCGGTTTATAACGATTAAAATATCTGCTCAATCGGTAACACGAGACTTTTGTTTGGTTACTTATTGCAACAATGGAATACGGTATTTCGTTGCCCAACAATGGAATATAAGCAAAGGATCGGTTTTGCGGGCTCCAACAACAACTGTTACGGGATCGGCATTATTTATTTTTGTTCAAAATCACGCGATCAGAGATGAAAAATGTAAAGAAAAAACAATTGACTTGAAATGACATTTATTATTTTGTTTTTGCGCGTTCACATGTTATTGTCGCTGGTTAAAAAAGAAAAAGGGACAAGTTTTGATGTATTCTGTAGCAACTTCTTATATTTTTGTAGATTCAAGTAAGAAAGAAAATAAATGCTGGTAGCTTGTTTTTTATGAGTTATTATTACTAAGTTTTGAAGTTATCTCACCGTAGGAGTTGTTCCATAAATAGTACAACTATACGAGCACAAAGGTGCTAATGTGAGTATGGTTTAAGTTTAAAATATAAAGTTTATTAAAAGTCTTTCATTCGTAGAATTTAAAAGTAAACAAAAATCTGCTTTGCGTGGTACGTTTTGTGGATTTTTTACATTAGTGGCGTCCGCCGGTACAGGACCTGAGTTTAAACAATGTTATCTATCACACGTAGTTTAAAAGGTGTTAATAAAAAAAAATTAAACGAAATAAAGATTTTCCATGATGTTTAAGTTGGTTAAAGGTTTTAAAAAGGAAGATTTGATCTTCGTAGCCGAGCAATTAGGTGAAATAGCAGCACCAACGGCTTCACTTGTGGCACTTAAAGATTTAATTTTGAATTGTAAGGCATATAAAGATGATCCTGAATTTGTACAGAGCGTTTTAGAAAATGCCGTTTCAGAAAGAAAGGAAAAGGAAAAATTAGAGAGACAGTCAAAGGAAAAAGGATGAAGCATTGAATATGGAATTACAAGCAAAGATTGAAGGCGAAAAGTTAAAATTGGCGCACGAGTTAGAATTGGCGAAACTTCAGTCAGCAGTAAACAGCCAAGGTGGAGCTCTTAATCCAATTAACGATAGTTATGCAATGAGAAGAAAGTTTACGCTGCCCAAATTAGAATTCAGAAAGTTTGGCGGTGAAATAATAGACTGGTTACCGTTTTGGTGTCAATTTAGACAAATTGATGAAGATACAGAAATAGCACCAGAAGATAAATTTCAGTACTTGGTGCAAGCAACAGTTGCCGGCTCCCGAGCAAGAGAAGTGGTAGAGAGTTTCCCGCCAAGTTGCACTAATTACGCCAAGGCAATTGAGAGTTTAAAAATCCGTTTTGGTAGAGAAGATATATTGGTAGAAGTCTACGTGAGAGAACTACTCAAATTAATAATATCAGTACAAACGAAGGGAAAATTCTCGTTGACATCGTTATATGATAAATTGGAATTATATTTACGAGCCTTAGATACATTAGGTGTCACATCTGACAAATGTGCATCAATTTTATATCCATTAGTTGAGTCCTGTTTTCCAGCAGAATTTCTAAAAGCGTGGAATCGCACGAACATATCGTCTGAGAAAACTGAGGCACAGGACAGATTAAATAGTCTGATGCACTTTTTGCGAACTGAAGTAGAAGGTGAAAAAAGGGTGTCACTCGCCGTAGCTGGTTTTGGATTAGCTAAAAGTGAAGACCGTAAATATGTCGCAAAAAGGAATCACCATAATTTTGAACATAAAACCGGTAAAACTTTGACAGCGGCAGGTCTGTTGACTACCTCTTCCGTAACAGAGAAAAAAGGAGTCTGCATTTTTTGCCAGGGAAGACATGCAAGTTCGGAATGCTTTTCTGCGAGAAAATTAAACTTAGCGGAAATACAAAAAATCGCCAAGGAGAAAAGATGCTGCTTCATATGTTTAGTACCAGAACATACCGCTAAAAGATGCCGAGCGATGGTGAAATGTATTATTTGTAATAAGCGGCATGTGCCATTACTATGCGATCAACGTAAGTCATCCGGTAAAGATACTCAAGAGGGAGCTGAGGAGAAGTCTAAAAGAGATGAAGTGAATATGACAAATATTAGTAAGAAGAGCGCCAAAGTGTTCTTGCAGACCTTGAAGGTGAAGCTAGTTTCTGAAAGTAAACAGAAGATTGTTCGTTTATTGTTAGATTCAGCATCACAGAAATCGTATATATTAAAAAGTGTGGCGGAAGAAATGAATTACAAGCCTATTCGGCAAGAAAAGATAATACATTCTCTGTTTGGCGACATTACTACTCAAGAATGCCAACACAACTGTTACAAAATAAGAGTTAGAGTTTTGAGCGAAGAATTCAGGTGTAATTTCTAAGTACGAGATCAAGTTAGCATATGCGGAGATATTCAACCCGTTACACAGGGGCCAAGGTTACAAGAATTAAAGGAAAGTGGCATCATGTTAAGTGATGTGAGTCAATGTTGTGGTAGTATAGAAGTTTTAATTGGAGCTGATGTTATGGGGAAAATGTTAACTGGTAAAAGAAAAATATTGTCTTCTGGTTTAGTTGCAGTGGAAACATATCTTGGATGGACATTAATGGGAAAAGCACCATGTGAAAAGCCATATTCATCCGAAAACTTGGCGATGACAGTAACATCAATGTTTGTAAAAGAAGCGGATATCTCAAACCTATGGAGACTTGACTTAATCGGAATTACAGATCCCATAGTGAAGAAGTCAAGAGAAGAGATAGATCGCCAAACTAAGGAGCATTTCTTCGAAACAGTAAAAATAAACGATGAAAATCGGTATGAGATTTGTCTTCCTTGGGCTGATGACATAACAACACTGCCAAATAACTTTAAGTTGGCGATGAAACGTTTGGAAGGCATCACCTCAAAATTAATCGCCAAGAACATGTTTCAACAATACGAGAATGTTTTTAATGATTGGATTAACGAAGGTATTATAGAGGAAGTTCCTTCTTACGAAACGAAATCTTATAGCAATTACTTGCCGCATCATCCAGTCATAAAAGAGAGTAGTACTACAACCCCGATCCGTCCTGTATTTGATGCGTCAGCAAGATTAGCAAATTATACATCTCTGAATCAATGCCTACAATGTGGACCCAACTTGATCGAGCTCATTCCAGATGTTCTTCTACGCTTTCGAGAAAGAAAACTTGGTGTAATTGCAGATATTCGGAAAGCTTTTTTACAGATCAGCATTTGTGAGAAAGATAGAAATTTCCTACGTTTTTTGTGGTGGATGGACTTAAAGGAAAAGAAATTAATGACATTCAGGCATACCCGAGTAGTATTCGGTGTGAAATGCAGTCCATTTCTTCTTTCATCTGTCATTGAATATCACATCCGAAGGGTTCCAGATTTCTCTGAAAGTTTTAAAGATAGATTGTTGCACAGTTTTTATGTGGATAATGTCGTAACCAGTGTAAATAGCGAAGAAGAATTGAAACATTTCATCGAAGATGCGAGGATGCTCATGGCGAAAGGCAGTTTTGATCTAAGACAGTGGGAGTACACAGGTGATCGCCAAGAAACGCCAAACACGAATGAAACTAACGTCTTGGGACTTGTTTGGAATAAGGAATCCGACATGTTGAAAATCAACCTAAGTTGGCTACAAGATTTTGACACAGAAAAGATCACCATACGCAGTATGTTGTCAGCTGTGCATAAAATATTTGATCCCTTTGGTTTTACGTCGCCAGTCATGATTTGTCCGAAAATAATGTTGCAAAAAGCCTGGAAATTAGGTTTTAAATGGGATGAAGAGATAACTGGTGAGTTACGTAAAGAATTTTTACTATGGTTTCAAGAGCTAACAGTTTTGAAGGATATAGAGATCCCAAGATACATGAAAATGACTCCAGGAAACATAGAAGCGTGTGCACTTCACACATTTGTAGATGGAAGTAAAGATGCTTACGCAACAGTTATATTCCTTAGAATAGAAATTGAAAACCAAGTCGAGTTAGTTTTTATAGCAGCCAAATCAAGAGTTGCACCTTTGAAGAACGTCACAATACCAAGAATGGAATTATTGGCGGCAACTATGGGAACTCGTTTGGCGCAAACTATCGTAGATGCCCTCGGTTGGGAAAAGATGAAGAGATATTATTGGAGTGATTCATCTACAGCACTAGCTTGGATATCCAGAGATGTCAATTGGTCAGTATTTGTGCGAAATCGAGTTCTAGAGATCAGAAGATTAAGCAGTCCTTCATCATGGGTCTATGTGCCAAGTGATAAAAATCCTGCAGATTTGCCAACTCGTGGATGTAAAGCGAGACAGCTAGCTGCCAGGAGATGGTGGGAGGGTCCAGCTTGGTTGAGAGATTCAGCAGAGTTTGAAAAATATACGAACTCTAGTGATCAAGACTATGACGAAGATGAAATTCGGAAGGAACGAATAAAGTCAGTTTCCATGATAACGAATTCTGATGTTAAACAAGATGGTTGGTATTACAGATATTTCTCGAGTTATGTAAAAATCATACGGATGGTCGCATGGATATTACGTTTTAGGCATAACTGCAGAAGTACCGAAGTGAAAAGAGGAGGAGACCTGACGTCATCTGAATTTAAAGAAGCTGAATTAAAGACACTACGTATGATTCAGAAAGAAGCGTTTTTCGCCGAGAATGATAACAGATTGAGAACTTTACAAACATGGAAAGATGAACAAGATATAATTCGACTGGAGACTAAAATAACGTACAGGAAAGACAATGAAGATTTTCTGAAACCTATAGTCCTGCCAGCAAAACATGAAGTTGTAAAACGACTCATATATCATGTACATGTAAAACATTGTCACGCTGGATTACAGATTCTACTTAATTTATTGAGAGAAAAATACTGGATACTTAATGGTCGTAGAAATGTAAAACAAGTGTTAGCACAATGTGTTGTCTGCAAACGCTTCAGTGGGAAGAGTTTATGGAGAGACAGTGCGCCTCTACCGGAAAATAGAATAAAGGATGCTAACGTTTTTCAGATCACAGGTGTAGACATGGCGGGTCCGTTATACTTGAAGAAAATTGAGAAATCTTGGATATTGATATTTTCCTGCGCAATATACAGAGCAGTGCATTTAGAGCTAGTGACCGCTGCTTCGACTGAGGCATTTTTGATGGGACTCAGACGATTCGTAGCACGGAGAGGAAGGTGCGCTGTCATTTATTCTGACAACGGCACAAACTTCACTGGATCAGCTAATTTATTGAAAAGCCTAGATTGGTCACGAATACAAAAATACAGTTCTGTTAATGCTATTGATTGGAAATTTAATCCACCAACCGCAGCGTGGTGGGGTGGCTTTTGGGAAAGGCTTATCAGAATAATGAAAGATCTTCTCAAAAGAGTATTAGGTCATGCTTACCTCACTTATGAAGAAATGAACACAATTTTGACAGATGTGGAAAGTGTAATAAATGCAAGACCGCTAACATACCTTTCGGAAGACGCAACTGTGAAACCTATCTCCCCATCTATGTTTCTGCAGAGTATAGAAGAATGCAATCTTTCAGACCTGGATGTTGTGGAACAAAAATCATTAAGAAAGAGATTGAAGTATCGGCAGTCATTACAAAAAGAATTGAAGGATCGCTTCAGGTCCGAATATTTAGGTGCATTAATTGAAAGAGCAAGGAACAAACACCAAGAGCAAATTATAGCTGTAGGTGATGTTGTATTGATCGGATCTGATAATAAAAAGAGAACTGATTGGCCTTTAGGTCGAATTACAGAACTTATACCTGATAGAGACAAGAAAGTTCGACTCGTAAGAGTTCAAACATCACAACATGAGCTTTTACGACCTATACAAAGAATATATCCACTAGAGATAGCTTCGTCTACTGACTGTCCGAAACCAAATATTTCTCACAATCCAGTGAAAATACTTAACAAAGCTACAATTTTGGATGTATCCTCAAGCAAGGAATCTCCTAGACACAGCAGGGCTGGAAGGATACTGAAAATTCCTGAAAGACTGAATTTATAGCAAGTGACTTTGTCAATTTCTCTACGTTTAAAAATTAGTTCTGATTATACAAGGTAATCAGAAGGTGGGAGGATGTTACGGGATCGGCATTATTTATTTTTGTTCAAAATCACGCGATCAGAGATGAAAAATGTAAAGAAAAAACAATTGACTTGAAATGACATTTATTATTTCGTTTTTGCGCGTTCACATGTTATTGTCGCTGGTTAAAAAAGAAAAAGGGACAAGTTTTGATGTATTCTGTGGCAACTTCTTATATTTTTGTAGATTCAAGTAAGAAAGAAAATAAATGCTGGTAGCTTGTTTTTTATGAGTTATTATTACTAAGTTTTGAAGTTATCTCACCGTAGGAATTGTTCCATAAATAGTACAACTATACGAGCACAAAGGTGCTAATGTGAGTATGGTTTAAGTTTAAAATATAAAGTTCATTAAAAGTCTTTCATTCGTAGAATTTAAAAGTAAACAAAAATCTGCTTTGCGTGGTACGTTTTGTGGATTATTTACAACAACCGAATATGAAGAAACATTCGATGTTTTGTTAAAAACGTCGGTTTGTTAGTTTGCTTTGTTGTCCTAACACACTGCGAATCCATGGCGTTTAATTTTTTTGTTTCCATTGTTTAAGTTGTTCAACAATCGGTTTATAACGTTAAAATATCGGTTCAATCGGTGACAAGTGGTTTTACTTTGTTTACTTTGTGCAAAAACGGAATAAGATATTTCGTTGCCTAACAATGGCTAATAAGCAAAGGATTGGTTTTGCGGGCTCCAACAATAACAGAATATAAAGAAACATTCGGTTTTGCGTTAAAAACGTCGGTCTGTTAGTGTGCTTCGTTGTCCTAACACAATTTGACTCCATGGCATTTAATGTGTTTGTTGCCATAGTTTAAGTTGTTCAACAATCGGTTTATAACTTTAGAATATCGGTTAAATCGGTTAAACTTGGCTTTTCTTTGTTTACTTTGTGCAACAATGGAATACGGTATGTCGTTGCCCAACAATGGAATATCAGCAAAGGATCGTTTTCGCGGCCTCCAACAATAACAGAATATGAAGAAACATTCGATGTTTTGTTAAAAACGTCGGTCTGTTAGTTTGCTTTGTTGTCCTAACACACTGCGACTCCATGGCATTTAATTTATTTGTTTCCATTGTTTAAGTTGTTCAACAATCGGTTTATAACGTTAAAATATCGGTTCAATCGGTAAAACGTGGCTTTTCATTGTTTACTTTGTGCAACAATGGAATACGGTATTTCGTTGCCAACAATGGAAAATAAGCAAAGAATCGGTTTTGAAGGCTCAAACTATAACCGAATATGAAGAAACATTCGGTGTTTTGTTAAAAACGTCGGTTTGTTAGTTTGCTTTGATGTCCTTACACACCGAGACTCCATGGCATTTAATTTATTTGTTTTCATTGTTTAATTTGTTCAACAATCGGTTTATAACGTTAAAATATCGGTTCAATCGGTAAAACGTGGCTTTTCATTGTTTACTTTGTGCAACAATGGAATACGGTATTTCGTTGCCAACAATGGAAAATAAGCAAAGAATCGGTTTTGAAGGCTCAAACTGTAACCGAATATGAAGAAACATTCGGTGTTTTGTTAAAAACGTCGGTTTGTTAGTTTGCTTTGATGTCCTTACACACTGAGACTCCATGGCATTTAATTTATTTGTTTCCATTGTTTAATTTGTTCAACTATCGGTTTATAACGTTAAAATATCGGTTCAATCGGTAAAACGTGGCTTTTCATTGTTTACTTTGTGCAACAATGGAATACGGTATTTCGTTGCCAACAATGGAAAATAAGCAAAGAATCGGTTTTGAAGGCTCAAACTATAACCGAATATGAAGAAACATTCGGTGTTTTGTTAAAAACGTCGGTTTGTTAGTTTGCTTTGATGTCCTTACACACCGAGACTCCATGGCATTTAATTTATTTGTTTTCATTGTTTAATTTGTTCAACAATCGGTTTATAACGTTAAAATAACGGTTCAATCGGTAACACGTGGCTTTTTATTGTTTTCTTTGTGCAACAATGGAATACGGTATTTCGTTGCCCAACAATGGAATATAAGCAAAGGATCGGTTTTGCGGGCTCCAACAATAACAGTAGTTGAAGAAACATTCGGTTTTTTGTTAAAAACGTCGGTCTGTTTGTGTGCTTTGTTGTCCTAACAAACTGCGACTCCATGGCGTTTAATTTATTTGTTTCCATTTTTAAGTTGTTCAACAAATGGTTTACAACGTTAAAATAGCAGTTCAATCGGTAACACGTGGCTTTTCTTTGTTTACTTTGTGAAATAATGGAATACGGTATTTCGTTGCCCAACAATTGAATATAACAAAGGATCGGTTTTGCGGGCTCCAACAATAATAGAATATGAAGAAACATTCGGCGATTTTTTAAAAACGTCGTTTTGTTAGTTTTCTTTGTTGTCCTAACACACTGCGACTCCATGGCCTTAATTTATATGTTTCCATTGTTTAGGTTGTTCAACAATCGGTTTATAACGTTAAAATATCGGTTCAATCGGTAACACGTGACTTTTCATTGTTTACTTTGTGCAACAATGGAATACGGTACTTCGTTGCCCAACAATGTAAAATAAGCAAATGATCGGTTTTGCGGGCTCCAACAATAACCGAATACGAAGAAACATTCGATGTTTTGTTAAAAACGTCGGTCTGTTAGTTTGCTTTGTTGTCCTAACACACTGCGACTCCATGGCATTTAATTTATTTGTTTCCATTGTTTAAGTTGTTCAACAATCGGTTTACAACGTTAAAATATCGGTTCAATCGGTAACACGTGGCTTTTCTTTGTTTACATTGTGCAACAATGGAATACGGTATTTCCTTTCATAACAATGGAATATAAGCAAATGATCGGTTTTGCGGGCTCCAACAATAACCGAATATGAAGAAACATTCGGTTTTGCGTTAAAAACGTCGGCCTCTTAGTTTGCTTTGTTGTCCGAACGCACTGCGACTCCATGTCGTTTAATTTATTTGATTCCATTGTTTATGTTGTTCAACAATCGGTGTATAACGTTAAAATATCGGTTCAATCGGTGACAAGTGGCTTTACTTTGTTTACTTTGTGCAACAACGGAATACGATATTTCGTTGCCCAACAATGGAATATAAGCAAAAGATCGGTTTTGCGGGCTCCAACAATAACAGAAAATGAAGAAACATTCGGTTTTGCGTTAAAAACGTCGGTCTGTTTGTGTGCTTTGTTGTCCTAACACACTGCGACTCCATGTCGTTTAATTTATTTGTTTCCATTGTTTAAGCGGTTCAGCAATAGGTTTAGAACGATTAAAATATCGGTTCAATCGGTAACACGTTGCTTTTCCTTGGTTGCTTTGTGCAACAATGGAATACGGTATTTCGTTGCCCAACAATGGAACATAAGCAAAGGATCG